>CM032492.1:9372357-9848959 GCA_019059595.1 Marasmia exigua
GATGGTTATTTTTAAAAGTATATCACGCCAAAACGTCAATTTGACAACCAAACAACCAATGATGTTGATGTTGGAACTTCAGTCCTACAGTACGCCATCTAGCGGATTTTTCACACGCGTTTATATGAATTTTATATACAAATATGAACAAAATAACCCAAAAAGATTTTTTTTTACTTTTTTAATCCGTCTTAGAAACTTATACTGATGATCACAATCATTTTTCCTCAAGGAAAATCTTATCTCCCCATACAAAAGATTATCAGCTAATTGATGAAATTTGTATGACTAAGGCGATTTTTTTAAAACTCGGTCTTAAGGGACACAATATTATTTTTATCAATTTATAATGCCCACCAGATGTTTCTAAGACGGTTAAAAAAAGAGCTGTATATTTTTTTTTAAATATGATCATGGAATCTTTTTGTTTTCTGTATTCATACATTTTCAAATGCAAAGGCAAATAATTTAGAATTTCAAACTTTGTATGTGGATGTTGTGGTCACCTTGTATAACGCGACGCTTCCTAGTTGTGTAAGTTAAAGTTGAGTATACTATTAATGTACTACATTATGGCATAATATTTTGCTAGTCAATAAAATACATTCTAGGCTCTTTTGTCGTTTTATTGACACCCCTGTGTAGTTATACACACACCCGTGTATTATGTGTCATTTTGGGATTTGGGATAACGCGCCCCCGTGACGAGTATATTGAATATTTATAATAACAACTTTAACAACCTCGATATCTTTTTGCTGAATCGCCATAAGTTCAAAAAGCTTGCCTTAGATTCCCTCCAGCCTTAATAGATAATTAAAAACAAAAAAGTAGTTTTATATAGTTTTCCTTGGCCGTGTGGTCCCCGGCAGAGTAGAATAGACCACCCTCACTCTTACCGAGGTGTCGTAAAAGGCGACTAAGGTAAAGCTGCTGGCAAGATCATCAGCACCCAGAGAAGGAAAACTCTGCATTTATATCAAAACCCTCGCCAACCCGTCTGCCAAGCGTGGTGAGTATGGCAATTACCCCTCATGTGATTGAGGGAGGCCCGTGCCCCAGCAGTGGGGACTTAAATGGGCTGATGATGATGATGATTTTCCTTTATTCTAGCACTTAATTTTCAATGTAGTTAAAAATGTTTTTGTTTTGTATAATCTTTAGCAGCTCAATTCTTTTTCAATAATCCGTGGATAACGGTGTTGGTTGCGCATTTACCCATACACTTGATTATGGAATTTACAAGCATATAATGTGTAACTGTTATTCCTAATAAATAAAATAAAATAAAATAAAATAAAATAAAATAAAATAAAATAAAATAAAATAAAATAAAATAAAATAAAATAAAATAAAATAAAATAAAATAAAGTAAAATAAAATAAAATAAAATATAATCATTGACAGAGATAAAAGTATAATTTTGAATCTGTGCGTAAATAAACAAATATTCATTTATTTATTTGTTGTTTATTAAGTCCACCAATTGTCCTTTATTCACTTGTGCAGTAAAGAATAAATAAATATTTAGGATGACCAAACAAATAAAATACCAATTCCGATTATGTACTCACATTTTATTATAAACAATATTTGATACAAAAATACCTTATAACTAATATTTACAATTTAAAACTAAAGTCACATATAAAAATAGTCCATGTATCCCTAATAATAAGATTTAAAATGGAATGCATTATCCTCGATACTTTGTTTCGTGAAGAATAAAATGGATGTTTACGTTTATTAAAGCTTTAATTGAGCTTAAATAATTTAGTGCTTGATTCGAAACTGCAAAAAATAAATTAAATAAAAAACCCTATTCTGATTATGACATCAAAAAATATTTTTAAGTAATTTTGAAAACGATTTTATTACTGTTTGTAGTTTTCCAATTCAAAAAATATTTTTTACCGCAAAATTCTTTGAACAATTTTTGTTCAAAATGCGAAGTAAGGTAAGTCCCGTAACAAAACTCGTGCCAACCCGTTTTAAAATTGCATGTTGGAACGGGATGACATGAGCTTAAGTAGTGAAATCCGTTAAATATTTACCCTTTATTATAAAATGCGATTTGAGAATAGTTCTGGAACTAACTTTTTTAAATTTCGTGTTGGAACGAGATTGCGTGAGATTTAGTAGGGTAATAAGTTAAGATCGCATTTTGCAATAATAAAGAAGTAGTTTTTATTTTTTTTTTGATAAACGGTGACTATTCTTGAATGAATAATATCGTTACTGTATTCGCTTTTAGGGTTAAAAGTAAAGAAAAGGGAAACCTTAAAGGATTTGGCTATTCCGAACTAACTTTTGGAAAATATACACGGGTTAATTTCTGAGAGTAGGTTTAGGCAGTTCGAACTGTTGCCAAGCTACAAATAGAAGTTCAAGTTTAGGCACTTATTAAAACCCTATCTATTATATCACATAAGTATTTAAAACTTATATAAACCATTCATCTAAAATTTTAAGATACACTGGTAATCATTTTTGTTTTGATTTCAACTGAAAAGTATTTTCTACTTAGGTTTTTTATTTTATACCTAGGACCCGACATTTTGATTTTTTTTCTTAAGACCATAGAAATACATAGAAATAAAAGTGAATTGTGGAATTCATTATACCATAGAAAACAAAATTGAATTGTGGAAAGATAGCTTATGTTATCAATATTTTTCCATTATGATTTATTATATTTTCATTTGAATTATTTATGAATAAATTATGAACTATTTCACTGTTTAAAAAAAAGTATTTTTTTTTAAACAAACATACCTACTTACAGTAGATATCGGATAATGATATTCTTACAAAAATACAGGTTGTTTATAAACAGAAAATCATTTATTTTTGTAATAATAACTTTTAATAAGGGATAAAAATAGTTTTTCCTTTTTCATGATTTCTGTTTAATACAACACACTTTAGTCCCTTGAATTATTCGGAAAAATGTTCCCCCACCGTATAACTATCTAGGACATTTCGACATATTGTTTATTCATAATTTTGCAAACCCTTCGAATTAGAATATAAGCATAAAATTGATTGACTTACATTAAATAGGAGCATGTACATAAGTGAGCGATCACTGTGTTAGATTTGAGCAAGTGAAGTGTGTACAATCAAGTTAAGAATAAACAAAATGTATAAATTATTTTTGAATAAAATTCGACTAGCATAAACGGTCAAAAGATAATAATTAATTCGATTCATATTTTTTTTGTTATTTTAGCCTTGATTTTTAATTTTGATTTCTCTTCATCTTCATGGCTTCAACTCAAAAGATCCTAATTCTTATCTAAGCTTAAAATTTATTTCTTACAATTTTTTAAAAAGTTTGGTAAAATATAATTATAAGGGATCATCCATAACTTACGTCACACATGCCATGATGTTATTTCCCTTGTCATAGTTAGTAACAGTTCTAAAATCTTACTACTTTGACAATAAAAAACCAGAATTTTGACACCTAGTATCACATACATTCCGATCATGGTAATTTGGCACGTGGCAAAAGTCTGAAATAATGTGAAATGAAATGTTTCAAAACGCCCCCTGTCAGTCACTGAAGTGCCTTCTGATCTTGTTGTACTTACGTTGAATGGAGTTTAAGGGTAGAGTAACAAAAAGTTTAAATCTTATGGTTATAGAAATAGAGATAAATATTAAGTTATTCGTCATAAGATTTTTATCATAACATTATGTTTAGAATACAACTTCGAAATGAATTTGAAAATAAAATCAAGTACACCCCCTCCCCCCTCTCCTTCTCCCCATCCCTGGAAACAATGTTACTAAACTAAGAGCGACGTGGTTTTTAGATGATCCCTAATAATAATAACACAAAATCAAATGAAATTACAAAAATCGACGTATAAAAATGATAGTTCACAGTCTTATAAAAATATATTTTAGCCATTCAATCAACGCGATATGTTCCTTTTAAGAACTAGATAAAGTTAGCCAATAGAAACTAAATTTTATATAAAGATGAGCAAATATTTTGTATAACTAAATAGATTCCTTCAAGTGTGCTTTTTCGGTCCCCTTAAATCAAATACCGGTGCTAGCGGACCGAACAAGCACCACCTTAACTTGGAATCATTACACTCAGTCAGTACACAACCTACTAAACACCTCAACCAAAGATAAAAAGACGCTAAAATACAGACGCCAACATATCAAGCTACACATCAGATAATTTCTTCTAAATTGCTCACTTTTTGAATTTGCAAAGAAAAAAATGTACAGGAATTCAAATATTTATCGAACAGAGTTCATCCTACCAGCGAGAAGAATAAGATATTTTTTATTAATTAGTTTCAGCGTACCGCTCTATACAGTTCAAAAATTGAGAAATTTTCAAAGATCAGATGTCAGTAGGTTGATCTGTTGGCTTATAAAAACATATTTTTATATTGTGTCAAAATCTAAACCATAATGTTGCTCTTTGGAGCATGGAATTGGTTTAGATAGGTATTTTGTTAAATATGTGCTGATAGTAATTTATTTGTGAACTGACAATAAAAATATTCTAAAAGATTATTTTTCCAAAATAAACTTTTCTCTCGATGAACGTTTAACAATATAAATCAGTCTGTAGTTTTATTACTGGTATCAAATCTAAAATGAAAAAAAAATTGAAGTATCAGTATAAAAAATATTTTCGGTTTGATACCAATATAGTCATATTTTCTACATTGCATAATTATTTATCATCTTTTTTCACCACTAGTAAATATAATGTTTAAAACACTCTTAATTTTTCGGTTGACTTGCCCAGTGGCTTTTATCAAGTACTAATAAACATTAAAAAAAAAAAAAAACTAAATAAAAACTCGCAACTGACTTCAAAAGTTTCCATTCAATGCCATACGGCTTAACACATGCGCCAAATAACATACAACACCATAAAAATTAAAATAGGTTAAATTTTCACCTAACAAATCGTTTCTGGTAACCTGAAGAAGTTATATCGTCCATGCTCAGACAATATGAACGCGTTGTCTGAACATAACAACGTCTCTTTCTCTACCTCACTAAAATTTGTTTTGACAAACTCAGTTTTTAACTTAGACTTTAGCTCGTCTAGACTCTGACTTAGGTCTGTTTTCACAAACTTCAATTCTTGTACTTTGCTGTCAGGAATTGGTAATTCTTGACTTACATTTAGAGGTTGGTATGTGGCTTCTTTTCCCGTTAAAAGTTTGTGAGACCCATGGATTATGAGGGTTGATCCACGGCGGAGAGTTTCACGTCCGTACTCAACGATTTCCATGGAGTTCTGGCCTAAGACGAAGCTTTTGTATGCTCTGACGAAGATTACGATGAGGGCTAGAAGTCCGAAGACTATCATGGAGTAGGTGAGGATGGGGCCAGCTACGGGCCCGACTGTAGTGGCGAGGTAGATCCATCGCCAAATTGGGGTTGTCACTTCATGGATACCCTGCAAATGGAAGAAAGTAATATATTCGTCATTCCAACTAGCAACTTAACTTCCTTTTGACCTTTTTAGAGAATACATTAATATGATGAAGTTTGATGATTACGTCCTACTTCTTATGATGGAACTGTCAAATTAAGTTATGGTCTTTTATATTCGTCGGACTCGATGATAATCGAGCGTAATATTTACGACGCGCCTGATGATGGTGATTTTCATGGTTTAATATTTTTCTCTGTGGAAAATTTTGCTGTTGTGGTTGATGGTACTAACCTCTTCAACCCACATGACAGGGAAGATGGTGTCAGGGAACATGTTGATGTTGTTGATGCGGATGTTGGCGGCGCGATCCACCTTCAGGTTGAGTTGCACGCGCACGAAGCCCTCGATGGGGACACCGAGTTTCTGGAAGCGAGATAAGAGTAAGTATGTAGGTAAGTAAACATAATATGTTGTAGACTTGCGCGAAACAGTTCTTTGAACTGAAAATAGTGATATACTTCGTTCTTTTGGATTAAAGGAACTGAATCAGTTACTCTGATACAGCTACGGTTGGGCAGTGGCTTGTGGAGTCGCACTTTGAACCCAAGGTTGCTTTTAAAAGTAGTACACCTGAGTTTTTCTGTTATTATTGTGTCAAGACATGGAATGCCCTCCCAGCTTATGTGTTTCCTCCTTCATACAATCCGGGGTCTTTTAGGCGGGGCGTGAAGCGGCATCTCAGCAGGCTATCAGGGTGAGGATGGCAGACTCAATGGGTACTTTGTTAGTTCTTGTGCCTGTCAACCTCATATTTGGATTTCACGGCCGCTTACCATCAGGCGGAGTGTGGTCATCCTGATTGGCCTTTCTATAAAAAAAATTAAATAATTGTCAAGCCCGAAGAGTAGAAGATGGCGGACAGTGCTTCGGAAATCATGTTATGCCGTGAGACCTTCGCCTGATCCCTCCTTGATCGTATCACTCTGTTTCACTTGTGTCTGTGTATACACTATATGTTTTGCTTCGATGTCCCATTGTTGAAGTTGGCTGCCACAGCCGAAATATCGGCTAGGAGGATATTAGTCTCAGTGAAACATACCGGTTGTATCATGAAGTAGGTTTGATGACGTTTCTTCTCCGGCTTCAGACCCTCGAAGCCATCCAGCAGCGACGGCTCTGCATCGAAGAAGTGAGGGTAGGACAGGTACACTGGAGCGTCTGTGGAGAAAAACAATCAATAATAGGGACCAGGACCCCAATTCTCGCGCTCGTGACCACTAATTTTCATACGACATATATCACTAAAACATAGTTTGTTTTTTGTATGGTTTTCAGGGTGATATCCGCCATGTTTTCAAAATATCACGAGCACGTGTGATAAAATGTCGTTTTTTCTGTAATATCACTTTTCCAATGTCGTACGAAAATATCGCCAAAATGTCACAAACGTAAAAAAACTATTCTCGTGCCTAATGCGACAAGTAAAAGTCACTTCCATAGAGAATGTGGCCCATATCATTTCCGCTTAATGCGTTCCATTTCGTTGATAAACAATCGTTTACACAGAGAATCAATAATCTTCTTAGTTTGTGCAGTTAATTTAAACTTGTTATGTGATTTGAACAACCAAACGTCAATAAACAACAAAACGCGAAACGACTCAAACGTCACGTTGAATTGGAGAAATATCAGGAGCCCAATTCTCGGGCTCGTGACATTTCTTTTCATACGATATATATCACTAAAACATAGTTTTTTTGTATGATTTTCAAGTGATATCCGCCATGTTTTTGAAATGTCACAAACCCGAGAATTGGGCTCCAAGTCCATACGATACGTGTCGCACGAAAATATGTGAGATATGTCACCCTTCGACATCGCGAGAATAAGTAAAAACGTTTTCATACGATATCCGCCATGTTTTGTTGATATATGTCGTATGATGATAAATGGGCTCCTGGAGCCCAATTCTCGGGATTTCGATATGAAAAAAACATGGCGGATATCACCTGAAAACTATACAAAAAAACTATGTTTTAGTGATATATGTCGTATGAATCCGAGTCTGAGAATTGGGCTCCAGGCATTACTAAAATATATCGCCGAACCTGCGGCCTCCCCTAGATTCATTTGGGCATGGGGCTATGGGTACAGACAGGATTTTTAGGGGTGGTCATGGTCTCAGCCAATTTTTTTGTTAACTGACTTCAAAAAAAGGAGGAGGTTCTCAATTCGATATATTTATTATTTACAAATCTTTTTTGACCATTATTTATTTAGTCCATGTTTTAATTGAAATTTGTAAGGAATGGTATTTTTCTAGGATTCACCTACATATCCTTAGCCGATCTTACCCTCACGGACACATCAGCACCTAAAGATGTCTGGTGATGGTCTGGTCTACTTACTGTACTGGCACGGACTGATGTTCTGCAACCCTCGAGGGGGGCACTTCTCTCCCTGGCAGTAGCATTTGTTATCAGGGTTGACGTCTGCACATTCGAAGGTCGAACTTGGGGGTGTGTATAAGCCTGTCTGGATGCCTAGAAAAGATATACATAAAGAGGTCAATCCTATAGACAGCGGCAATGCTTATAGTTAACAATAAATAATAAATATTTCACAACATCACATACATTGATCTGACTCCGAGATAGGTAGCTCAAGCACCTGTGTTACGGATATCAGAACCTACAGCGGAATTACAAATATATACATTTAATACATGTTTTCTATGTATTATAAGTATGTATTTACAAAAGAAAAGTCTTTTGTAAATACATACTTATAATACATAGAAAACACCCAGACCAATACAAATAGACATGTTCATGCACACAAATAATTGTACTGTGCGGGGATCTAAACCGCAACCCATGCACCAGAGGCAGTGTTCACTACCACTGATCCAAACAGGTCGTCCGGAAACTTACGTTTGCGCGATGTAATCGACACCTAGCGCCATCTATTGGTATTAAGTGGAACTAATGTCCCGAAACGAAGTGAGGGCGGACCACTAGTTTTGGTAAATAAAGAGATTTGACAAAATTTGATGGCGCACATAGATAAACTCAGATTAACATAATATATTATTTTCATTTAAGGTGACGGGTAGGGCACACTAGCGACGCCAATCGTCTTTAATTTTTAGCTACTAAACCGGATCTATTTTAAACAATTTAGGGGTTACAACCTCTCGGCAAATACTTACACTAGTTATTAATTAACCATGCACAAATGTTGGGTCCAACGCGTACGCGAAAAATGGATGTACGCCAAAAGCGGCCACTTTTGGCGTGTTATTCACGCCAAAAGTTTTTCGCGTACAAAAACGGACCCAACATTGCATGGTTATTTAATAAATAGTATAGGTGTTTGCCGAGAGGTTCTAACCTCTAAATTGTTTCAAATAGATTCGGTTTAGTAGCTAACAATTAAAATCAATTGGCGTCGCTAGTGTGCCCTACCAGTCACCTTAACAATTTGAATCGCAACAGTACTTTTAAAAAAACAAATTTTGAAAATCAAGCTCGTCGCGGCCGAGTGTAACGGCTGGACCCGAAAGGTAAGGGAGATAGAACGCGCACTTGTGTCTGCGCACACACTTGTGCGTTCTTGGCCGATTGTTGAAATTGGGTGAAATCTATATAGCAGGACGTCACTTACCATCTTTATATACATCCTTTCTATACTGTAACGGTAGGATCCTACACAAGTCCTTGTCATAAACGTGGACTATGTCAGATTTGGTGACTGCGCGCGGCGGGAAGAAGGAGCCTTCTGAAGCCCTGGAAATAAATAAAAAAATATATTAACAATAAGCAAAGACACAGAACCAGGAGAACTAAGATCAAAGACAGCCCAAAGAATTCCATGCCTCAAGTGGCAATGGGCAGGGCACATTAGCGAGGAGATCAGACGGCCGGGTGGTAAAAAGGTCCGCGAGTGGAGGCCGCGTATAGGAGGTATAATAGAAGTCGTGGCGCCCCCACAAGCTGGACCGACGATCTGGTGAAAGTCGCGGGAATCCATTGGATGCAGGGCGGCACAGGATCGATCTGTGTGGAGAACATCGGGGGAGGCCTATGTCCAGCTGTAGGCGTCTATTGGCTGAATTGATCATGATGATGAAAGACATAGATCTTAGATTAATATTGATTTAAGGTGACGGGTAGGGCACACTAGCGACGCCAATCGATTTTATTTTTTAGCTACTAAACCGGATCTATTGTAAACAATTTCGGGGTTACAAAATCTCGGCAAACACTTATACTATTTATTAAATAACCATGCACAAATGTTGGGTCCGCTTTTGTACGCGAAAAATTGATTCACGCCAAACGCGGCCACATTTGGCGGTAATCCAAAATTCGAGTGCAAAAGCAGATCAAACAGTTAACTATAAGTATTAAATAAATTGTAAAGGTGTTTGCCGAGAGATTGTAAAACCGAAGTTGTTTAAAATAGATCCGGTTTAGTAGCTAAAAATTAAAATCAACTAAAATAAATTTATGATTATGTGAATAATTCACTTAGAAAGTTATCGACAATCTTCGGGTGGGATTGTCAAACATCTGTTTTTAAATTAGCTATTCAATTGGACCCCTAGGGCGTTCGTTAAACGTTTGCATCTAATTGGATGCCTAGGCTAGAACTATGCGTATTGAAAGTTGGCTCATTAGAAATAATTAATTAAGAGTCGGCCAAGTGATTCAAATTTAGTTCCACTTTTCTCCATTGCAGCGCTAGTAATAACCAAAACAAATATGGCGTCAGCAGCGAAAACATATGTGAATGTTAAGGTTCGATGTGCCAAATTATTGTTCGTATTCTGCAAGTATTTAAGAAAAGTTTAAGTGATTTTAGTTAAAGCAACAGAACTATCAGCCTAGGCATACAGTTGTATGATAGTGGCGACTAACCTTCATCCATTGCTTAAGGTGACGGGTTAGGCACACTAGCGACGCCAATCGATTTTAATTGTTAGCTACTAAACCGGATCTATTTTTAGCAATTTCGGGATTACAACCTCTCGGCAAACACTTATACTATTTATTAAATAACCATGCACAAATGCGGACTCAACATTTGTACGCGAAAAATCGATTCACGCTAAAAACGGCTGCTTTTGGCGGTTGTAACCCCGAAATTGTTTAAAATAGATAATTTAAATCGATTCGCGTCGCTAGTGTGCCCTACTCGTCACCTTAAACGTTGCGGTCAAAGACAGAGCTAGTTGATCTTCAGCCATTTGATTGGATGCCGGCGTTTAACGAATTCCCTCGGCATCTAATTAGATGGCTAATTTAACGACATGACTGCGACATACATACGGCGTCACCTGGAGCTAGCCTTTTTGGACGGTTGGACCATCCTTTATGTCTGAGACACAAATACTATTTTGTCACTGCTGGATTTGACGCCGTCTGTACCTACGCCAATTTTCCTCTTACTGGACTAGTGTATTTGCTTGGCCTAAACTATTATCACCTTATTATAAACGCGACCTAAAGTTAAGACCGTACTAAAGCTCACGCCATCCCGCTCTAACAAGCAATGTTAAAAGGGGCTGGAACGAGTTAAGTTCCTAATTTTTTCTAATATCGAGTTTTGTAATTAGACCGCAAAAACGTATCTTTCAAAATATTTGAACATTTGCATCTGGATCAGTGCAAAGATGCGGAACAGGGAAACGCATTTGAATCATATGGAACATCAACTCCCAGATAGATCTGTGATTAATTGATTTTGTTACGAATGAATAATCTATCCCCTCCTACTGTGCCATGTAATATATCTCTTTTGCCCTCGAAATACATGGAAAGATGGTTACATATTCACCCCGGACATGCCACCGCTTACTCTTTCACTCTGAATTTGCATCATTCCGCTCATTCGGCTCACTCGGATCATTCCGCTCATTCGAATCATTCGGCTCACTCGGACTTAAGATCCATTTGAGTCGAATGATACATTCGGAGCGAACATTAGAGATTCGGAACAGTGTACCTATCAGTTGGCTGAGTCGGATCACTGAATCGTTTCAGTTACACGCGTCTATTTGTAATAAGAGGGATATGGTAGACAACTTGAAATGTTTTCCTTTCAGATCGTACCTACTAACTATATTTGTTTGAAATAATGCAGCTAAACATTCAGGTAAATAAAACACCCATGATTCTGTCATCTCCCAGAGAACAACATGACGTTAATCTTAAAGAGAACGCGCAATGAGTAAGATTCTACTTAATTAACTCCAATAAGTATACAATGTTGACAAAATATTTGTCTTAAAAGGGAAAATACTTCGTTCGAACTAAGGATGTAGAAGTAAATAAATAAATATTTCACATCACAAATAAGTACCTACATTGAAATGAAATGAAATGCAAAATTGTTTATTCAATGTAGGTCCATACAGAACACTTATGAATGTCAACATGTTTACCACTGGTTCGGAATGTAGTTTTCTGCCAAGAAGACACCAGCAAGAAACTCAGCAGTTACTCTTTTAAAAAAAATGTTTTACAAAATTTCACCATTAACTTAAAAATATAGTACAGTTTTTGTGTTACTAATATGTCCCTAAATTATTGTCATTCAAAAAATCATCTATTTTATAATAGCCTTTCGTCATTAAACAGTTTTTTATATACAATTTAAACTTATGTGTGGGCAAGTCAATAATAATCTGAGGTAACTTATTAAACATTTTTATGCATTAAGGCGACACTGCGATCTCACTAGCGCCGCCTCGTCGCCGTAGAGCGAAAACCTAAAGTGTTTTTGGGCAAACTTTTCAATAGGTGAAAAAAACCGTCTGGTGAAAAGAATTGTACTACGTAGATTTTCGTTTTAATTATTATTGTGAGTAAAACTAAAGCTCGTCATTAATGTATATTTAAAATCTTTATCCTATATGAACTGGGCGGTTACTAACGAGGTTTTTGAAAAAACTACATGATTTTTGTTCTAATTTACGAGGTTTTTGGAAAAATAACTTCTGTTAGAATTTTGAACAATCAACTTTATTTTGGTATCAATCATCACAAAGTAGGCACAATTCGTCTCATAATAGTTAACATTGATAATAATAATAATAGAAACCTTAGTTTACACCGTCATTTTTGAGATAACCATGGCACAGTAAAGACTATCTCCGAAGAAAGTGGAAGAGCCACGCTTCGGCATGAATGGGTCTGCTTGACCGGAGTAATACCACGTTTCGCTGCGTGAGTGAGGGTACCGGAGGCCCAATCCAGGGGAAGGGCGGTTAAAAGGTAAGCAGCGCACTTGTGACACCACTGGTGTTGCTGGTGTCCATGGGCGGAGTCTGCCACTTATATCATAAAAAAGCACTTTGAACGCCTGTTTTTACGATTTTAACATGCGCCGACCTGGTCGTCTCGAGGTAATCAAACCAGACTAGTTCACGCGAGAGAATACGAGGTCCTCATTGAACGTCATAGATGGCGCTATTTGTATAAAATAAGCGAGTGAGTTAAACTAGAAGATGCGTCGCGAGGTTTTCTTTCAAATAATGTAATTTAAGAAAAAATAGCAAATATGTACACCCGAGGTTTTCACTCTACATATTCGTGATTTGTATTGATTGTCACAAATATAGGATATTGTTTTTTTTTTATATGAGAGGTGGCAGACGAGCAGACGGATCACCTGATGGTAAGCAATTCCGCCACCCATAGACGCCCGCAACACCAGTGGAGTCACAAGTGCACCGCCATCCTTTTCCCCCTCCCCCCATTGGGCCTCCGGTAACCTCACTCACACGGCGAAACACAGCGCAGGCGCTGCTTCACGCCGGTCTTCTGTGAGGCAGTGATATCATTCCGGTCGAGCCGGCCCATTCATGCCTAAGCGTGGCTCTCACACATTTAAAGAAATGGGCAATGAGATTCTAAAAAGAAGTATTTGTGATTTTTCAAGATATCATCATCATCAGCCCATCTAAGTCCCCACTGCTAGGGCACGGGCCTTCCTCAATCACATGAGGGGTAATTGCCATATTCACCACGCTTGGCAGACGGGTTGGCGAGGGTTTTGACATAAATGCAGAGTTTTCCTTCTCTGGGTGCTGATGATCATGCCAGCAGCTTTACCTTAGTCGCCTTTTACGACACCTCGGTAAGAGTGAGGGTGGCCTATTCTACTCTGCCGGGACCACACGGCAAAGATATATCAGGCACAAAATATCTCTTTAGAAGTAACCAAATTTTTGAGAATTGCTAAAAGTGGCCACTTTAGGTGGAAATCAAAAATTAAGTTACTTGTAGAGGGTTAATTTGTGCCAAATATATCTTGACAAATCACAAATACTTTTTTTAGAATCTCATCGCCCATTTTTTGCAACAATATCCTATATGCGTCACAATTAATACAAATCGATAGGCGGCACTAGTGTGATCGCAGTATTGTCTTAAGGGGACGGGTAGGGCACACTAGCGACGCCAATTGATTCAAATTGTTAGCAACTAAACCGGATATCTTTTTAACAATTTCGCAAAGCTTTTCGGTTTTGCACTTGAAATTAGGATTAACGCCATAAGTGACTGTTTTTGGCGGTAATTCAAAATTTGAGTTACAAAAGCAGACCCAAAAGTTAAGTATAAGTATTAAATAATTAGTATAAGTGTTTTCCGAGAGGCTGCACCTTCGAAATTGTTAAAGAGGTATCCGGTTTAGTTACTAACAATTTAAATCAATTGGCGTCGCTAGTGTGCCACGTTAAAAAAAAGTTACCTTATATTGTTGCAAGGCCGATCTTTCCAATGTGGCAGGTGGTCCAGCCCATTGATTTTGTCTATGTAGCCGAAACGGTCCATGGATTTCTGTCCGGTGTATATCGTCGAGACTTCGTCTAGCGTCCCGTTCCTCTGTAAAAAATATTTACTTATACTATATCATTGCTATTACTTCCATACTTTACCTATAGATGGCGCTAGGTGTATGTTACATCGCGCAAGGGTTTCGTCTTTACGGACTTCATATAAGCCTTGTTATTGTCCATTAAACGTGGCCACTTAAGAAGGCTCAAAGTCAAGGCAGAGAGCAATGGAAAGGGCTATGCTATGGGTCTCCCTGCGTGATCGTATCAGGAATGATGAGATCCGCAGGAGAATCAAGGTCAAAGACAAAGCCCATAGAATTGCATGCCTCAGGTGGCAATGGGCAGGGCACATTGCGAGATCAGACGGCCGGTGGGGCAGAAAGGTCCTCGAGTGGAGGCCGCGTATAGGAGGTCGTCTTGGATGGGAGGGGCACAGGGACCGATCTGTGTGGAGAACATTAGGGGAGGCCTATGTCCAGCAGTGGACGTCTATTGTTTATTCTTTTTTCGAAAACTGTGTATATTTTTATTTGTTTGAAAATTGTGTTTTTCCGCGGGACTTCTTTCGAGGCGCGCACTCTAATAATTTTATTTAAGTGCACTTTTCGAGTCTGATGTCTTCGACGGAACTGTCAAATTCGTACAGAATTCGATTCGTTCGGCGTGTTCGGCTCTGATAGGTGTGCGTTTACCTTTAGAAAGCAATTGTCTAGGAGAGGGTTTTTTGTCCACGGAAATGACGATTAATGCCACTGTAATGACTGGGTGAAAAAGGGAAAAGGCTTACACACACTTACAGCTAATAGTAGCCCTATTTGTCTGTTTTGCTTTTCCACGGCAATGACGATTAATGCCACCGAAATGACCCATGAAATTGAGAAAGAGTTTAAACACTTACAACTAATAGCACTAGCTATGTGGTTGTTTTTATGTCCACGGAAATGACGATTAATGTCACCGAAATGACCCATGAAATTGAGAAAGGTTTAAACACTTACAACTAATAGCGCTAGCTATGTGGCTGTTTTTTTGTCCACGGAAATGACGATTAATGCCACCGAAATGACCCATGAAATTGAGAAAGGTTTAAACACTTACAACTAATAGCGCTAGCTATGTGGCTGTTTTTTTGTCCACGGAAATGACGATTAATGCCACCGAAATGACCCATGAAACGAGGAAAGGTTCAGACACTTACAGCTAATAATAGCCCCATTTGGCTGTTCGGTCTCTTCCCCTTGGGGTAGAAGTAGTGGGCGAGGGTAACCAATGGGTCATCGTATCTGAAAAAAATTAGGAGTTATTATATTGTGTAGCACTGAAAATATAAGAGCAGCAAGGAAAGTCACGCTTCGGCATGAATGAGCTGGCTCGACCGGAGTGATACCACGGCCTCACTGAAAACCGGCGTGAAGCAGCACTGTGCTTAGGGGGGTTTAGAGGTTGGCAGCGCACTTATGACTCCACTGGTGTCGCAGGTGTCTATGGGCGGCAGCAATAGCTTACCGTCAGGCGATCCGTCTGCTCGTCTGCCGCCTATCACATAAAAAAACCTCATTTTTTGAAAAGCTAGTGAATAGGCTGCTTCTGGGTGAGCTCGCTCCATCGTAGGCTTCTTCTCAACTCTAGGGTCCATTCCGAAGCCAATAGCCAGCCCATCATCAATAAATAAAGCTATGGGAAAGAAAAAGAAGAAGACTCACCCGAAGACCAGCTCCTCAGCAGTGACGTGGACGAAGGGTTTCGCTCGGTCCTTGTATGTCATCGCCAAGCCGGAGACCAGCAGGTTGAAGAGGAAGCCAGCCAAGTTGGGGGAGAAGGAGGTTACAGTCTGAAAGAAAATAAAAAAAATGACAACTACCTTCTTGATATGATATGTAGCATTGAGAGTTTAATAGTCCCACTAATTTTGATGCGACTGCATAAATTCTGAGAGATGGGAATGGAAACTGGAATAAAGTAGAATGAATGGAGTAGAGTAGTTTGGAATGGAATACAGAAAATTATATTTAATAATAATAATAATAATAATTCTCACAACATCTCATACGTTGACCTGATTCCGTACTAAGTAGCTTAAGCACTTGTGATACAGATATCAGACAACAGAGGAACACAAATATATACTTAAATACATATATTACACCCAGGCACTGAACAAACACAAGTGTTCATCGCACGAATGTTTGTCCAGGGTAATGAAATAACATGTGGAATATAATGGAATGGAATAGGGTGGAATGGAATGGAATAGGGTGGAATGGAATAGGGTGGAATGGAATGTGGAAAAGACAGATTTTTTAATGTTATAGGTGGCAGATAACCAGACTGATCACCTGATAGTTAGCGATTCCCGCCGCACATGGCAACACTTACCTAACTAACAAATTGTGTTAACTCACCAAAAGAGGAATGTTAGGCACCACCAGCTTTTGATTCTTGTCGACGGACATCTCGGGCACGAACCGCAGGATTTTGTTGTGCTGGAAGGTGACGGTGTCGTTGTCGTGGAATTTGATGTTCACTTTCTCCATGTCTTCTCTAGAATAGAGAATTTATAGTTTAGATTTTAAATATTGACACACGAAACAGTAGCGCAGCCTAGGTTTTGTCCGCAGTTTTCTTCGATTTTATTAGTTTTCACTACTTACAAGCGATCATCGTCATCATCGTCAGCCCATTTAAGTCCCCACTGCTGGGGCACGGGCCTCCCTCAATCACATGAGGGGTAATTGCCATACTCACCACGCTTGGCAGACGGGTTGGCGAGGGTTTTGATATAAATGCAGAGTTTTCCTTCTCTGGGTGCTGATGATCATGCCAGCACCTTTACCTTAGTCGCCTTTTACGACACCTCGGTAAGAGTGAGGGTGGCCTATTCTACTGCCAGGGACCACACGGCCAAGCGATAAAACGGCCTTATTGTACTGTCTGTTGTTGTTGTATCATGCTTGTACTTTGTTTTTGTGCAATAAAGAATATCTATCTACTTTTTTGTCCCCATTCCTCAAAAAACAAGCGAGCATCCTCTGAACTCAGCTGTTCCTGTGTTGCGGTCTACAATGCACTCTGCATGAGTCTTGGTATAAAAAATATGTAATAATATACAGCTTGAATTCCTCATCAGATTGACATTAAGTACACGATTGTCGTAAGTCTGGAATTAAAGATATTTCAATTTGAAGTTTTTGAGGTTATGTCTAATATATGTCTATACTAATGCGGTCATTAACGCTACAATTATTTGTAAAATAATGTTACTGCTTTAAATAAAGATTAATTTATTTCACCCAATAATCTACAGATTAAACAGAGATCCAAGAACCCAGGAGCTTCTTTTGACCAGGTGATATCACTTGTGAAACCCCAATATACCGCTCCACACTTAGTTGCGTATTGCGCGCGAAGAAGCCGCGAGCGAACTCGAAGTGTAGAGCGGATTCGCAAGTCAAGGCCAGCGATAAAACAAACTGTCATTCAAATCACATTTTTTTTATTAGAGTAGCCAGACCTAGCTACTATTATACTAATCTGTGAAGCCAGACATTTGGCCACAATCTCACCTGATGGTAAGTGATGACAGTGGCCGAATGATGGATCATGTCTGTCTATTAACAGCCTATTCACTCTTTTCTTATTTAAGACATATATTAAAACTCTCATTAAAATGATCAAGTGACGAAACCGACTTTGTATGAAAAGTTGATTTCTTTAAAGCGAATTTCCAAAAGTCATTGAACAAATGTTTAAGGTGACGGGTAAGGCACAATAGCGACGTCAATCGATTTTAATTTTAAGCTACTAAACCTGATCTATTTTAAACAATTTCGGGTTTATAACCTCTAGGCAAACACTTACACAAGTTATTAATTAACCATGCACAAATGTTAGGTCCAACTCGTACGCGAAAAATGGATGTACGCCAAAAGCGGCCACTTTTGGCATGAATCAATTTTTCGCCTACAAAAATGGACCCAACATTTGTGCATGGTTATTTAATAAATAGTATAAGTGTTTGCCTAGAGGTTGTAGCCCCGAAATTGTTTAAAATAGATCCAGTTTAGTAGCTAAAAATTAAAATTGATTGGCGTCGCTAGTGTGCCCTACCCGTCACCTTAAAATGGTTACTTAGTAGAACACGTAGTTTAGGGACGAGTAGGGTACACTAGCAACGAAGTTTTCGGTATGAATTAGTGTCAGCCCGGAGTCTGGAAGTCCGTGGTCTTGTACCCCCTTGCCTCGGAAAGCACGTTAAGCCGTTGGTCCTGCGCCCGATCTCTCTGGTCGTGTCACGCTGGTATCTCATCGGAATATGAGGGTAAAGGAATAGAAAGAAAGAAATAAAGAAAGAAAGAAAAATTTATTATTTTGGACATCACAACACTACATACGAGTACAACATTAGTTACAAAAGAACAAACAAACAAAAAGAAAAACAAAATAGATACAGAAAATAAAAACCAAACAAAACAAAACAAAGGAAAAACAAAATAATGAGTACTAATAACCAGGCAGTGCAAATAATATATTGTGTGTTGTGACCTCCAACATCAATGGCCCCCACTCAGCCTATGTCATGACCCTGAATAAGGTCATGACTGACTGATTTTCAGTAGGGCCAGCTGAGTGAGTGCCACGGACGTCTTAGATAGTTAGATAGTTTAATAGAGAGTGCACTTGTGTTTGCTCACACACTTGAGCACTATAATGTATCCTGCGTACGTGGCTGATCGTTGCGATTGGCCGCCGTAGCCGTAATCTGACACCATTGATACCACGATTTTTCGTACCTCGTCAGCGCCTGTTGTGTGAATGAGTGTTGGGCAACTTGCCGCGATGTGCCAAGAGCGTGTTGTGTGTTTTAGCCAATTTCGCTGATCGCGTGATCTTGGTTTGGTAATAAATAACCAGCTGATTGTGGCATGGGCACGTTCGCGATAATGTGGTGCGGGGTTTTGAGTTCTCTCTCCAGTACAGTCCAAAGAACGAAAAGGTTCATTCAGTATTCAAATTGATTCGTTTGATATGCTATGCCGCGTGGTCCCGGCAGAGTAGAATAGGCCACGCTCACTCTTACCGAGGTGTCGTAAAAAGGCGACTAAGGTAAAGCTGCTGGCATGATCATCAGCACCCAGAGAAGGAAAACTCTGCAGTTATATCAAAACCCTCGCCAACCCGTCTGCCAAGCGTGGTGAGTATGGCAATTACCCCTCATGTGATTGAGGGAGGCCCGTGCCCCAGCAGTGGGGACTTAAATGGGCTGATGATGATGATATGCTATGAGCACTTATTACCTATCGTAAATTTGTCAGGGTAATACCTGTTGCACAGAAAAATATTCTTAAGGTATAATATTAAATGAATAATAAATATTTCACAACATCACATACATTGATCTGACTCCGAGATAGGTAGCTCATGCACCTGTGTTATGGATATCAGAATCAACAGTGGGATTACAAATATATACATATAATACTTTTCTTTTGTAAATACATACTTATAATACAGAGTTAACACCCAGACCAATACAAACAGACATATTCATGCACACAAATATTTGTACTGTGCGGGGATCGAACCCGCAACCCTTGCACCAGAGGCAGCGTTTACTACCACTGTTCCAAACTAGTCGTCTAAGGTGATGGGTAGGACACACTAGCGACGCCAATCAAATTAAATTGTTATCAACTAAACCGGATATCTTTTTAACAATTACGAAGCTGCAGCCTCAGTGTTTTTCACACTTATACTATTTATCTGATACTAATACTTAACTTTTGGGTCTGCTTTTGTACTCAACATAAATTACCGCCAAAAACGGCCACTTAAATAAATAAAGAAGGGCTAGCCGTCGCCTTAACTGTTAGATCAGAAAGTTCAGATTGTCACATTGATTCCTTTTGATGTAAAGAAAATTTAAAGAAGGTTGGCAGATTTTTTTAAAACGGTATGTTGGTATAACTGATTCTTGCCATGCTAGCGAAAATTTACCTTAAGGTAAACCTTTTTATTATCTGTACCGCACAACCAACCATTCTGAACCCAATTTTTGAATAGCTTCTGGAGATTCGCATATAAAAAGTACTTTTTATACTAAGACGGTCAAGTGACTTGTTCATTTTGTATTAGTCGAAAAAAAAACGATCAATTTCCAAGAGTCGGGGAATAAAATATGTTATTTAGAATATTTGTAAAAGTTATAGTCAAATTGAATGAGCCGGCCCGACCTGAGTGATAACAAGGCCTAAGATCGGCGTGAAGCAGCATTGTGCTGTGTTTCGCTGAGTGAGGGTACCAGAGGCCCAATCTGGGTACAGGGGAGTTTAAATTTTGGCAGCACACTTGTGACTCCACTGGTGTCGCGGGTATCCATCGTCTGCTCGTCTGCCGATCTATAACCGACCGATCACCTAAAAAATAAGTTCTTGTTGAATGACACTTTTGGTGCCAAATGACACTTTGGGCCTAATGACACTTAGGACTCATCATGACTGATAGTGAGTCAATTATCACTGGTCTCAAAAGACACTCTGGGGTCAAATGACACATTATGCGTGGTTGTCTCACTGTTATCAAATTAAAAATAAGTTAAGTCAAGTATCAGCCTATATACTGTCCTACTGCAGGGCAAAACCCTCCATCTTAGAAATCAAGTCATCGCTACTATGATGGGATTAGGCTTAATCACCACGCTTGCCTAATGCGGATTGGTGATCACAAACCCGAGTAATGTTCGAAAAATTAGAAACATACTTTTTGCTGGACCGGGAATCGAAACCAGTTGGCCTAACATGCGCACCGCGACATATTTTGTCTACCCCGTTATCTCGTGTTTTATTCGTTTATGTCTATATGTCTTCCGACGCTAACATGGCTGCACTTAGAACTCGCCTCTTTACGATCGTGATGCGCATGTTAGAGTAAACGACATATTAGTCGATATCGACAAATTTCTCGTATCTCTTCCGTGACATATCTCGCGATGGCATGTTAGCCCGACAGAACCCCAAGATCAAGGCCCGGTACTTAAACCACAAGACTAACAGGGCGATTCGTAAAATTAAAATTGTCGCACTGTAATTGATCGAGCGTGCTGTACGCTTATACCAGTCGGAGCTAAGGCCGCCATTACTTCATAACGCCGGGTCTACCACATTATCACAAAGACACGCCTAATATTTACTTAAGGTGTCAGGTAGGGCACGCTAGCGACGCCAATTGATTTAAATTGTTAGCAACTAAACCGGATATCTTTTTAACAATTTCGAAGCTGCAGCCTCTCGGAAAACACTTACAACCTGTGCGGATAAAGGATGGGATCAGAAATGGCGACGAATCTATTCACTTCTCGCTCGCACACTATTTGCGTCTATACTCGCACTCGTGGGTGTGCGAGCGAGAAGTGAATAGATGCGCCGCCATTTCTGATCCCATTCTTTATCCGCACAGGTTGCATACTATTTATTTAATACATTTACTTAATTTTTGGGTCTGCTTTTGTACTCGAAATTTGAATTACCGCCAAAAACGGCCACTTATGGCGTTAATCCAAGTAAATCCAATTTTGAGTGCAAAAACAGATCAAAAAGTAGTGCACAATTATTAAATAAATAGTATAAATGTTTGCTTAGACTCCCGCTCCGAATATATCCGGTTTAGTTGCTAACAATTTAAATAGATTGTTGTCGCTAGTAGGGATACCCTTCACCTTAAGGTGACGGGCACTAGCGACGAAAATCGATTTTAATTCTTAGCTACTAAATCGGATCTATTTTAAGCAATTTCGGGGTTACAACCGTTCGGCGAACACTTATACTATTTATTAAATAACCATGCACAAATATTGGGTCAAACGCGTAGGCAGTGTCTCAAGACGAAAGTCTTCAATGCGTGTGTGTTGCCAGTGATGACATACGGAACCGAAACGTGGCCGCTTACAATGTGCCGATTAAGGAGGCTCAAAGTCACCCAGAGAGAAATGGAGAGGGCTATGCTTGTAGTTTCCCTGCGTGATCGTATCAGAAATGATGAGATCCACAAGAGAACTAAGGTTACAGCCATAGCCCAAAGGAGTGCATGCCTCAAGTGGCAATGGGCAGGGCACATAGCGAGGAGAACAGACGGCCGTTGCGGCGGAATGGTCCTCGAGTGGAGGCCACGTGCAGGAAGTCGCAGCCGTGGCGCCCCCAAGGTGGACCGACGATCTGGTGAAGATCGCGGGAATCCATTGGACGCGGGCGGCACAGGACCGCTCTGTGGATGTCTATTGGCTGAAATTATGATGATGAAATTTTACCAATATTTTGATGAAATATTTACCTGCGGGAGTATTTCCCGACGTCTACGACTTAGAGACCTTCAAGAGAAGGGCGTACTCCTTTTTAAAAAGGCCGGCAACACATTAGCGATCGCTGATTTCGCGGATGTCCATGGGCGGCGAATATTACTTTCCATCAGGTGACTCGCTTGCTCGTTTGTCACCTCTAGCATAAAAAAAAATATTTTGTAAAATGTCGAGCTTAGTCAAATATTATTTCTATTATTGTACTTATTTCTAACACAATATAAATAATTGTTTATCAGTGAATAAATAGTAAATAAACATACGCCCTGTTGGTTTAGTGGTTTAAGTACTGGGCCACGATCTCGGGGTCCTGGGTTCGATTCCCGGGTCGAGCGAAAAGTATGTTGCGAATTTTTCGAACATAGCTCGGGCTTGTGATCACCAATCCGCATTTGACAAGCGTGGTGATTAAGCCTAATACCATCATAGTAGCGATGACTTGATTTCTATGATAGAGGCCCCGCAGTGGGACAGTTTATAGGCTGATACTTTAAACCGTGTGGCCGTGGCCGTGTGGTCCCCGGCAGAGTAGAATAGGCGACCCTCACTCTTACCGAGGTGTCGTAAAAGGCGACTAAAGGTAAAGCTGCTGGCATGATCATCAGCACCCAGAGAAGGAAAACTCTGCATTTATATAAAAACCCTCGCCAACCCGTCTGCCAAGCGTGGTGAGTATGGCAATTACCCCTCATGTGATTGAGGGAGGCCCGTGCCCCAGCAGTGGGGACTTGAAATGGGCTGATGATGATGATGGCTTTAAACCGACCAGTCCTAGGTGAAGGATTGTGCTATTAGATGTCTAGGTCGCTTGGGTCATACACTTCATTCATTGCTGCACAAGTGCACAATGAATGAATGCAATCTTTGAATGGTTGTTACAGTTTAGTACTTAGGGATGTGACATTTCATTCAATTAATTCATTTTATTCTCTTTTTTTAAATAATAATAATATCCCAACCGATTACGGCTACGGCGGCCAATCTCAACGATCAGTCACGCAGGATATATTATAGTGCTCAAGTGTGTGCGCAAACACAAGTGCACTCTCTATTCCCTTACCCTCATATTCCGATGGGACACGACCGGAGAGGGATTAACGTGCTTTCCGAGGCACGGGGGTACAAGACCGCCAACCTCCAGACTCCGGGCTGCCACTAAGAATTTCTTACCGAAAACTTAGGTACAATTTTTTGGTTCGACCCGGGGATTGAACCCGGGACCTCTTGCGCAGCCGTCGCTTGTGGCGCAGCGGTTAGTGGGACGCACTTTTTTTTTATTAATATGGCTCTATCCTAAGAAAATTTGCCAATGTCAAGTAACTCATTGAGAATAAGTAGGTAGTCAACAGTCGAAGTCAGTCAAAGTCACAGTCACACAATAAAACGCCGGTGTTTTGCGTTTTATCGACCTACGGATTCAGCGGATATCACTCTAAAAGCAATCGCGGGTTTTAAGACTCTATTAGGTCCAAGCAAGTTGTCACGAGACAACGCACTCGACACACAATAGCAGTGCTAAGACGATACAATCCAACGATTCTTATTATTAGGATCGCTTTTGCGGCACTTCATTGCAGAAATAAACACCAAATTTGTACACTGAAAACCACTAGACACTAATTTAAAACCTTTGAATTGCATCAGCCCACGCGGCTTGTTTTAGACCTACCCGCCGACTCCCATTTTATTTCTAAACTCTGCTTTTTAATTCGGCTAAACTAAACTGACAGCTGCAAACGTCAAATTCCCATACATTTTGACACTTTGCATCTGTCAAAAGTAGCAAAAATGTATGACACATTGACACCTGTCAGATTTGATCGCCGAATTAAAAATCAGAGGTCACCGTGCGCGGGATTAGGCCCATAAAAAAAAACAGAGTTTATCTATGACATCATTGAAAATGGCCGCCATTGCTGCAAATATTTTAGATCTGACTGCTTCGGTGGCGTAGTAGTGGTTAAAGTGGGTCGCACTCTAAAGCGACGGCTGCGCAAGAGGTCCCGGGTTCGCTCCCGGGTCGGACCAAAAATTTGTACCTAAGTTTTCGGTAAGAATTTCTTAGTGTCAGCTTGGAAGTTGGCGGTCTTGTACCCCCGTGCCTGCGGTCAATCCCTCTCCGGCCCTGTCACGCTGTTGTCCCATTGGAATATGAGTGTAAGGTTATAGAGAGTGCACTTGTGTTTGCGCACACACTTGAGCACTATATTATATCCTACGTACTTGGCTGGTCGTTGAGATTGTCCGCCGTGGTCGTAATCCTTCGGTCCTTTTGGAAGGCGTACGTGGGGATACAGATCCAACACGAAGAGGCCCCTTTGAGACACAATAATGTATGTGGGGATGTGTACACCTAGCGGATATTGTCTCTGTCTGCACTACTGAAGAGATACAGCCAAGGACAGCACCCGCCAGGTGCAAGGACTATTGTAGATAAGAAGGGAACTATGCCGGGTCTATAGATTGGATCTTGCTGGACTTTTACCGGGATATTGACGAGACAAAGGGACGCCTGCCACATGAAATGTCTTATCTTTATGATCATGGCAGACGGTGACTTATTATTATTATTATTAATATATTATATATAAGGACTATCGAAGAGCTATGGCAGGACAGTCGAAGGACCGTCAAAGGACCGTTGAAGGACTGTCCAAGGATTGTCGAAGGACTGTCGAGGGACCGTGGAAGAACCGTCGAGGGATCGCCAAAGGATCGTTGAGGGAAGAAGCGAGGTAAGTATATTATTACATATATGGTTACATCCCTAGTATCTACGTCTGTACATGTAGGTACTCATATATATTTGATGTTGTATGTTATGATGGTGTATGATGTAATAAGAAACACAGTTTAGTAAAATGAGCCATTGTACACAAGGTTTTTAAACGGTTTTATTTATTAAACGGTTTTATTTATCTCGACCCGTACGGTATTTGTTTATTTGGGTCAAAATTAGAAATTGAAATTTAAGTAAATAAATAAATATTTCACAACATCACATACATTGATCTGACTCCGAGATAGGTAGTTCAAGCACCTGTGTTACGGATATCAGAATCAACAGTGGGATTACAAATATATACATTTAATACTTTTCTTTTGTAAATACATACTTATAATACATAGATAACACCCAGACCAATTCAAACATAGTGTTTATGCACACAAATGTTTGTACTGTGCGGGGATCGAACCCGCAACCCTTGCACCAGAAGCAGCGTTCACTATAAGTACCTTCCTATTGTCAGATTGATCTGAAATTTGGTACATTCCTTTAATTCCGATGACAATACATTATAGTAATATCAATAACATTGTAAATCTAAGCTATTCTGCCTAGTACTAAAATATTCATACCTAATTGTTATTTTCTAGTATTCAGCGCACATATGATAAAACCGTTTAACTAAAACTTTTTTTACCGATTTTTTATTACAAGTATCTTCCTGGTAAAAGAAATCATTTTCTTCCTTAGATTAAATCAAAATAGCAGAATATAGGTGACTCGCACAGATTTAGTAATAGCAGTGACTCGTCTCTACGTCATCATCATCATCATCATCAGCCCATTTAAGTCCCCACTGCTGGGGCACGGGCCACCCTCAATCACATGAGGGGTAATTGCCATACGCACCACGCTTGGCAGACGGGTTGGCGAGAGTTTTGATATAAATGCAGAGTTTTCCTTCTCTGGGTGCTAATGATCATGACAGCAGCTTTACCTTAGTCGCCTTTTACGACACCTCGGTAAGAGTGAGGGTGGCCTATTCTACTCTGCCGGGGACCACACGGCTCACGTCTCTACGTGTACCGCATAATTTAGATCCCCGTCGCCTATTTCAAGTAGACTCTATCCCTCTTATTACAAAAAACTGCTCTGATACCGGTTATAATCCTAAACTAGCAAGTTCATGATTATTACGGAATAATGTTAGTTGTTAATTTTTTTTTACAAATTCTCGACTAACTATAGACCACTTAGTACCGCAGGATACTGTCAAAATTGATCGAATCATTCAATCATTCGTTCAGTGACGTTTCATTTTAATTAACCTTATTTTGTTGTCTGAAGTAAAAATATTTTACAATTGTTTTTAAGCAACAATAAATTAAAATATTGACCTAAATAAGGTTTCAAAGTAATGTGAATAGGAATTGCTTATATTTTTGGGATTCAATCTAAAAAATAAATTCACTACTTTCTCATAAATAACTTTCGTGTAAAACGGAATGAACTGTCACAGGGATGTGTTGTCATGGTTACTGAATCGATATTTTGAGGTTATTATTTTAGTACTCATTTTAAACTATGGGTCCGGGTGGTTTACCTTAAGTATTTTAGTTGATATACTAAATACCGTCAAACTTTATTTTGTAATAATGTTTACTCTAGTTCTTCAGTTATTGCCAGTATTAATCTCACTACTTATTTTAAACCACGTTTTGGAATAAGAGGGCATATGCAGCAAGCTAAGACTGACGTAGCATGCGCGTAGCACGTTTGATGACTCCCTCAAACTTATGTCAAAACAAATAGGTCCGTTTTCAGTTGTCTAATTGAAGGGACGTGCCGTATCTTCCCTTTAGTAGACTTTTTTAACCTATTTTTTTAACCAGCTAAAGCAGAAGTTTTATTCATGTTTTCTTAACTGGTTAATAAACGGGAATATTTTATCCATTTTCATAACAACTCAAGTGTGTGCGCAAACACAAGTGCACTCTCACCCTTACCCTCATATTCCGATGGGACAATTCTGTGACACGACCGGAGAGGGATTGGGCGCAGACCAACCGGTTAAACAATTGTCAAAGGACCGTCGAGGGACCGTTGAAGGACCGACGAGGGACGGCCGAAGGACTGACAAAGGAACTTCCAAGGACAGTCTACGTCTAAATCGTCGAAGGAACGTTGAAGGGCCATGGAAGGACTATCAAAGAGCTATGGCAGGACAGTCGAAGGACTGTCAAAGGACCGTTGAAGGATTGGCGAGGGACCGTGGTAGAACCGTCGAGGTTTCGCCAAAGGACCGTTAAGGGAAGAAGCGAGGTAAGTATATGATGCTCACCGATACACAAATGGCCCGACCTCCACCAGCTTGGGCTTCTCCCCGTGCTCCAGGAAGCCCTGAGGGTTGGTCACGTTGAAGATGTAGACCTTGGTGAGCCGCATCACGCCGGGCCGCTGCCAGTAACTGTAGCTCAGCGAACCATTCCATAATTTTAGTTCCTGGGGACGAGGAAAATAAAATTCTCAAAATATAAATTGAAAATTTAAAAAACCCTTGACATCGGTTATCTTGGATTTAAAATTTGTCACAGTAAAAATATTCTGCTACTCAAGCCCTTTTATATGATACCCATATTGTGGGAGTTGTGTTTAAACATACAATCCATATCTTTGCTTTGTGACGGCGGCCATCTTGGATCGATTTTTATCCAACATAGCTAAGAACACTCCCCCCTTATTCATCTTTCAAACCAAAAAGAACAAAATCAAAATCTGTTCATTTGTACGGGAGCTACGATGCCATAGACAGACACACATACAGACACGTCAAACTTATAACACCCCGTCGTTTTTGCGTCGGGGGTTAAAAAGGACAGGCAGGAGATTTTTGCTGTTTTCTGTAGTACTTGCCACCCTGAGTATTAATTAATATGGCACTAAAGTTGGTTGGACCTTCATTGTAAAATTACCAAACTCTTTAAACTCACCTTGAGTATTAAACATATTAATTTAAAAATATTTCATACCAAGACGAAAAAAAATATACAAAATGTCATATGGAAGTTCGCCATATTCCTTTGGAGGGGTGTTTTTTTTATAGAAGAGTCCAGACTCCTGTAATAAGCGGTCCGTCTTTTTGGTCCAAATGCCAACCAAAATGTATTTTTTTGCTTCCTTTGTAGGACTTACCTCCCTGAGTATTTATCACTATGGCACCAAAGCTGCAGGGTCTAATTTCTATGATGCCTCATGTGTAGCAGATACCCATGGGCGGCGGTAATTACTTACCATCAGGTGAGCCGGCTGCTCGTTTGTCCGCCTTAATGTGAAAAAAAAGTAAGGGATAGGGTCGAGCAAAGGTTTGTTGCGAATTTTTCAAACATATCTCGGGTTTGTGATCTCCTACGCATTAGGCAAGCGTGGTGATTAAGCCTAATCCCATCATAGTAGCGATGACTTGATTTCTATGATGGATGCCTTTGCCCTGCATAGGGACAGTATATATTAGGCTGATACTTCACTTTTTAGGGTTCCGTCTAAAGACAAAAAGTCTTTATTGGTACACCGTGCCATTTTGAATGTTGAAGTATTGAAGTCCTTCTCATCGTTGCATCCAAAGCTGTCGCTCTGGAGCCCGGGGTACGCTTTAAAAGGGAATGCTGATTGACAGATGGATGTAAATACATAATTTACTCACCCTAAATATAATATAATCCAACCATGGCACGAAGGATAGGATGATGCCGAGGGCCACCGTAAATATGCTGAAAGTGATCACCGCCAGCCGACCTGAAACAATCGACAATACATTGATATTTTAATAAACTTAACAAAATAGTAAGACATCCTTTATAGGTACGGTCGGCATCAAAAGTAGCTTAACACTTTATTAACATGTCAAAGTAACATTTTTACGTACCTCTTAGAAACTGAATAATGTGATATATATTTATTTCAGACAACTCAGTCTATTTGTGTTAATAATGTTTTTTTTATAGAAAGGCCAATCAGGATGACCTCACTCCGCCTGATGGTAAGCGGCCGTGAAATCAATCCAAATATGAGGTTGACAGGCACCAAAGAACTAACAAAGTACCCATTGTGTCTGCCATCCTCACCCTGATGGCCTGCTGAGATGCCGTTTCACGCCCCGCCTAAAAGACCCCGGATTGTACGAAGGAGGAAACACATGAGGTGGGAGGGCATTCCATGTCTTGATGGCTCGGGGCAGGAACGAGGAGCCAAACCTCTTGGTGCGCGCCGCCATTGTCTGGATGGTATGCGGATGGTAACGCTGTCCATTTTACCACTTTGGGAGCGTCTCTTGTGCAAAGTATTAAGTTTAGAAAAAAATATATTAAAAACCTCATCTTCATTTTTAAAGAGCTATCCATAAATTTCCTCCACGTATGGGTTTTATGAAAAAAAAATTGTTTCAGTTCTCAGTACCCCCAAAAAAAATTTTTTTGTCCTATTTTTGTGTAGAAATCGTAATGCGGCTAACAAAATACATTTGTTTAACAAGTTTCAATAATACAGTTCTTATGATTTCGGAAAAAAGTGACTGTGACATACGGACGGACGTACAGACAGACGGACAAGACGAATCTATAAGGGTTCCGTTTTTCTGGCATTTGCCTACGGAACCCTAAAAAGAGTTTCTTTATAGGTGTAGGTTAGGTTAGGTTAGTAACTAACTAATTAACTTCAGCATTTTTGCCCATAATGTTTAAATACTTATAAATTATCAATCTTTAAAATGTAAACCCGAACCTAATGTCTAACGCCACCAGCAAGTCAACACTGTAAATCGTTCTTGGCTGCTGCGACACAAACAATTCTGTTTAGTGCAGAGCCAATAGGAATAAGTGAACAAGACTGTACTTTTTATGGTAAATAAAGAAAATAAAGAAATAAATAAAGGTTTATAGGCCCATCATAGTATCGATGACTTGATTTCTATGACTATGATGTCACGTGACCGACTTTGTATGAAAAGTTGAATTTTTTTCATGCGAATTTTCAAAAGTGATAGAACAAATGATGTAAATGTTCACAGATACACCCTGTATGTATTGTAATGATCACACCATCTTTTTTTGGGCCTGCCGCGTAGTCAATGTCATCTATCGGCCAAAAAAGTCATGTCGCTATACAAATTACCTTCATGCTGAACACGAAGGTGAAGAAAAACAGCTGTTAATAATTCTAAGCAGATGACACTAACATGATGGCAATTTTCTACAAATTGTTTCTTACATAAAAAAAGGGCAAGTGCGTGTCGGACTCACGCACAAAGGGTTCCGTAAAAAAACTACTGACTGGATCGTTCAAAACAATTTTCTTTGTTAGTTATTATACTTATGTATATGTATGTATGTGTATATCTATAGTATGTATTAGTATTTATAGCTAGTATATATTTATTTAATATAATGTATGTATGTATATAGCATACTGGTATTTATACAATGTCTTTTTTTTCTCTTTTTCTGACTTGCACTGCCTTACCCCTTTTCTTAATTCGCTATACTTTTCCTCTACCCTGAGGTTGTCTGGAAGAGATCGCTATTAGCGATAAGACCGCCTACATTGTTTAAGTATAATAACTTAGGCTAAGATCTGTAAGTTTTGTGCAATAAAGTGTATCTATCTATCTATCTATCATATGGGGCATATTTTTCCATTTTGGAAGCGTCTGTCACGCAAACAATTCAGTTTAGAAAAAAAATGATATTAGCAACCTTGATATAAATTTCAATGACCTAGACACAGACACCACACACGTATGTTTGAAAAATAAAATGATTTTCAGTTCTAAGTATGGGGAGCCCCCAATATTATTATTTTTTAAATTTTTGTATCAAAATCATAATGCGGTTCACAGAATACCTTTAACAGTATAGCTCTTATAGTTTCGGAAAAAAATGCCTGTGACATATGGACAGACAGACAGACAGACATGACGAATCTTTAAGGGTTCGTTTTTTGCCATTTGGCTACGGAACCCTAAAAATGGGCAAGTGTGAGTCGAACTTGACGATGGGTTCTGTATACACAGTAATTTTTTTATCGTTTACATCCCAAAAACCTCATAATAGGTTTCGTGAATAAAGTCCATTTAACATGTTAGATCAACAAAATAAGCGAAATAAAATCAGCTGTTCCGTACAAAATAGAATATCCCGGCAGCAAAATAGAATAATGTATGGAACAGCGGTGTATTTGTGACTAGGTTATTTTTTTATGTGATAGGTGGCAGACGAACAGACGGATATCACCTGATGGTAAGCGATTGCCGCGGCCCATGGACAACCGCGCCACCAGAGTAGTCACAAGTGCGCCGCCAACCCTCCCCTAGGATTGGGCCTCCGGTATCTTCACTCACTTAGCAAACACAGCAACTGTGCTTATGCGTGAGTGAAGGCTGCTTCATGCTGGTTTTCTGTGAGGCCGTGGTATCACTCCGGTCGAGCCGGCCCATTCATGCCGAAGCGTGGCTCTCCCACGGTCACGGTGTATCGGTGTTACGCGTATCCTTGGGCAGCGGCAATCGCTTACTCTTAGGTGATCTGTCTGCACGTCTGACACCAATCAAAGTATCACGGTTGATGGTGTAAATATGATAATTTCACAAGATTATATATCCCGCCCAATAATTTAGCCATTAGTTATTCCCACAATCATAAAGTAATACGGACATAATAAAGGCAAGCGATTGCCGCCGCCCATGGATATTCACGATACCAGTGGAGTCACAGGTGTGCCAAGCCAACCTTTAAAACCACTTTCCCCCGGATTAGGCTTCCTGTACCCTCACTCACACAGCGAAACTGCAGTGTTGCTTTACAGCCCGTTTTTCTCTGAGGCCGTAGCATCACTCCGGTCGAGCCTGCCCATTCGCTACTGTATTATAATTCTCTAACTGTCTGACTGACCGGATGGCGCAATTGGTAGTGACCCTGCCTCTTACGCCAAAGGTCGTGGGTTCGATCCCCACCCTGGACAAACATTCGTGCGATGAACACTTGTGTTTGCTCAGTGTCTGGGTGTAATATATGTATTTAAGTATATATTAGTGTTCCTCTGTTGTCTGATATCTGTAACACAAGTGCTTAAGCTACTTAGTACCGAATCAGGTCAACGTATGAGATGTTGTGAGAATTATTATTTTTATAATTAAGATTGGAATTTGAAATTTGCACATCGTGAGGTAAAATATGGCAAAAGCCACACAAAGTAAAGTATCAGCCTATAAACTGTCCCACTGCAGGGCAAAGGCCTCTATCATAGAAATCAAGTCATCACTACTACGTAAAATACTCTAAACTAAGATCGTTGTTCAACATATGAGAAAGCAATAAAGATATTGAATTGAATTGAATTGAATTGTTGGGATCAGGCTTAATCACCACGCTTGCCTTATGCGGATTGGTGATCACAAACCCGAGCTACGTTCGAAAAATTCGAAACATCCTTTTTTCTCGACCCGGAAATCGAACCCAGGACTCTGAGATCACGGCCCGGTATTTAAACCACTAGACCAACAGGGCGTTCATAAATTGTACTCTTACCACCTGATTTCTGACACCCATATTTGAAAAATAAATGATTTATGTTTCCCCTGTTGTTATGAGCGGACCCCTAAAAATATTATATTTACAGACAAATAGGTAATCTCAAGCAGCTCATTACATATATTTCGTAATCCTGTAAACTGTGTAGCGTTTATATATACTTTTTTACAATTTGCTATGATAACTAGATCAATTTGCCTGAACAATGTATAATGAGGTTGAAACTTCTGAAGGAAAAACCTGAATTACGCAAGGTATTCTAGGGTTGGTATTTTTAAATTTTGCAATTTATTCTTAAGGTGACGGGTAGGGCACACTAGCGACGCCAATCGATTTTAGCTTTTAGCTACTAAACCGGATCTATTTTAAACAATTTCGGGGTTACAACCTCTCGGAAAACGCTTATACTATTTATTAAATAACCATCTACAAATGTTGGATCCGTTTTTGTACGCGAAAAATTGATTCACGCCAAAAATGGCCGCTTTTGGCGTGAATCAATTTTTCGCGTACGCGTTGGACCCAACATTTTGGATAGTATGTATGCTGATACTTTACTTTTTAGGGGTGTACCTCTATTTTGACATTCATAAGTGTTCCGTATGGTCGTAAATTGAAAAATATTTTTTATCTTATCTTTATATTACGGGAATCCCCTAGTAGTAGTAGTAGTAGTAGACAAGCGTCCATGGCACTCATTCAGCTGGTCTCACTGAAAACCAGCGTCATGGCCTTTGTCTGGGCTGTGACATAAGCTGAGTGAGGGCCATTTATACTAGACGTCATAACACACCATAATATTCATTTAGTACTGTCTGGACATGATTGAATGTAGTTTTGTTTTTTTTTTCCCTTTTGTTTTAATTTTATGTATTTTTAATTGTTTTATGTTTTGTTTTCTGTTTGTACCAAATTGTGTTCTGTTTACAATTGCTATATGTTCTGTGTTGTGATGTCTATAATAATAATATTTTCTTTCTTTCTTTCTTTCTTTCTAGTACCAGCCCTGCTTGCGTGATACAATTGTCTTCGCAATAACGGAAACTAAATGAGTTGTTGCTATCAAGGTGGACAAGTTACGACAGATCCCATGATTTATCATCTGCAGGAAAATCTGTGATGACACATATTATAGGAAAGACACATCCGGTTACAGTCATAGACATGCATCCTAAACAGACTGAGCCTTTTCATAGAAAGCCATACTTGAAAAACCGCGCGAAGCCGTCAGTACTGGGGTGACGTACTGGGCGACGTTTTTGATCTGTTTTTGCCACGGTTTTGCACTCGAAATTTCGATTAACGCCTTAAGTGGCCGTTTTTGGCGTTAATTCAAATTTACGAATACAAAAGCAGACCCGAAAGTTCAGTATAAGTATTAAATAAATAGTATAAGTATTTTCCGAGAGGCTGCAGCTTCGAAATTGTTAAAAGAACCAGACCAGCTGTATCATGGTTACACGTTCAAAATATTTATCATTTTACTTATTTTCAAGTAAAAAAAATCCATCACGACTCGTTTTTATTCCTTGCCGAGTTATCTAAGATCTCAGTTCAACAACCTCTTTGAGAAAGGAAACAAAAAAAAAATACTGCTGTTTCGTGACGATGACATTATGATACTGAAGCGAAAATACGTTAATACGGATTTTTAAATGTTCCAATTTTGCAAAGTGAAACGTTCCGAGGCACGGGGGTACAAGACCGCTAACTTCCACACTCCAGACTGTCACAAAGAATTTCTTACCGAACCCTTAGGTCCAAATTTTTGGCCTGACCCAGGTATCGAACCCGGGACCTCTTGCGCAGCTGTCGCTTTAAAGTGCGAACCACCAACCACTGCGCCGCTGAGGCATTTATAAATGTTTCATTTACATCATATTACATTCCTCTGACTCTGAGATAGGTAGCTCAAGCACCTGTGTTGCAGATATCAGAACCAATAGCGAAATAACAAATACATATTAATACATTTCTTTTGTAAATTCTTCTTCTTTGAGTGCCTCTTCAGTTCTGAAGGTTGGCCGTCAGTTTTCCGAAATCCTCTCTGTTTATGGCGAGACGAAACAGCCGTTCCACAGATGCCAGATGCCAGTCCACTCCCATATATTACGCAGCCACGATTTTTTCTTTCTTCCAACGCCTCGCTTCCCTCTATTTTTAGAAGCGTCTTGATTGTCTTCTGGTTATAGGCTACATGACGTCACGTTAAATTGACTACAATGCCCTCTTAGGGACTTAGAGTAAGGAACTAAAAAAAAAATTGCTTGGCGGTACCGTGTGGGGTATCAAATGAAAGATCTTTTTAGCACATTTCTAATATGTAAATTTTATTTACACAACTAAAAATATGTTAAATAAAAATAAAGTTTTAAAACTAAAACCCGACTACCAAAAAAACACACTCTAAAAAGTACGAAACAAGAAAACTGTCTCTGCTGAAATTATTATGCCGTATCGCCGTGGTCGTATGCCGCCTACTGTAGCAAAACAGATTCATTATAATAATAAAATAAAATCAATTGTGGCATACGACCACGGCAATACATCGTCAGCCCATTTAAGTCCCCACTGCTGGGGCACGGGCCTCCCTCAATCACATGAGGGGTAATTGCCATACTCACCACGCTTGGCAGACGGGTTGGCGAGAGTTTTGATATAAATGCAGAGTTTTCCTTCTCTGGGTGCTGATGATCATGCCAGCAGCTTTACCGTAGTCGCCTTTTACGACACCTCGGTAAGAGTGAGGGTGGCCTATTCTACTCTGCCGGGGACCACACGGCTGTTTTGGCAGTCGGGTTTTAGTTTTGTATACTTTATTTTTACCCATCATGATGAGTAGAAGCAACTTGTACCTCTCATGCCTAAATACGTGACCCAGGTATTCAATTTTCCGCTTTTTGATGGCATTCATAAAGTTACGGACCGTGCCGACACGTTGGAGTTTTTTTTAAATGCATAGAAAACACCCCGCCAGAGACACAAATGTTTGTACTCTGGATCGAACCCGCAACCATTGCACCAGAGGCAGCGTTCACTACCACTGATCCAAACAGTTCGTCTTAATAGTTCGATATAGAGTTCACAGACAGGTAGCAAACCATAAATTTAATGCAGACGATCTCAGCACTCGCCACGTGAGGTAAATCGTGAGTACCGTGACTTCTACAGTTGCATCGTATACAATTAAACAATGATAAGGATATACTAGCCGGCGCGGTGCAAGTGGGGGGAGATGGCGGATTAAAGCTACTTTTTTATGTTGAACGCAAACGGCACATAGTCCAATTTTATTACTAATTACAAATATTCTGCTAAAAGTATATAAACAATTCGATTCTGACTGAAAAATACGGCGTTCATAGACATTTTTTTTTCTCTCTCTGTTTTTTCTTTTTGCTTGGAAGGCGTCGTCCATAGACAGCTGACGGCACCTCCACACGATCGGTTACATCCCGTTCGCGCTGCACACTCGGCGCGCGGTCTGCCATCACCAAGGCAGAAGGCTATCACACTGTATTAAGTATAGAAAATTGCTACTGCTTTTTTGTATCCTCGTTCTTTTCGTTTTTTCTTTTTGTTATCTTTGATTATTTCTCACATTCCTTGTTATCTGTCACATTCAAAATTGATTTCGCCAGTCACTCAAGGTCCAAACTGAAAACCAGCGCGGCAGCGCTGCTGAGCTTGGACCTTGTTGACCACTTCACTTTATTCCTTTTCTTCTTCCTTGGTCACTAGTATATATATTAACTTATTATTATTTATTTTTTTGTTTTTGTTTAATATTTTTTCCTATGTATTACTGTGCAATCTCCTTATGCTTATGTTATGTGTCCTGTCTATGTAAATCTTTTATGTGGTCAATAAATGTTTATTTACTTACTTACTTACTTACTACACACATGCTCATGTGATTCAGTTCAGTGGAAGTGAGCGTTTTCAAGATAATAAGAATGTATCAAAGTCTAAATAATGTATCTAAAGTATCACGAAAGCACCTACTTCCAGTTCATTTCTGGGTCCCTGGTACTTTTAGTCCCCATACTGGGGACCACAGATCACTATTACTGGGGATGATGACACTTTATGTCAATCAATCAATCAATTATTTTATTTGCAAGAATACAATACAATAAAGTGTTACAAATATCCAAAATTGGTGTGTTAGTATTCTGCCTGCAAGCAGGCGCGCAAATGATTGTCAGTAAGCTAGTGAGTATAAAAAGAAATACCTACTTATATAAAGTTAGTATTAAATTAACAAATGACTAATATCCAGTATAATATAAGTATGTAGTAGGTATATAATTTTACCGTGGGAGAACCACGCTTCGGCATAATGGGCCGTAAAGAAAATTTGCTTCTAAGTAGCGACTGCGCTGTTTCACCGAGTGAGCTAGGGTAAAGGTCCAATCTGGGGAAAGGGGAAAAGGTTGGCAGCCTACTTGTCGTAAGTGAATATGAGTGCGAAAAGTGAACGTAATTGACATTGGCATAAATAAAGCTTGCAGTTTTCAAGATAACATCTTAGAAACTACATCTAAAAAGTCATAGGACATTATGTATATAAGTGCTATGTTATTTTGGCAATCGTAAGTAAGCATAGATAATGATCATAATTTTGTCATCATCTTTGGTTTATATACCATTATATAGACATTATATCACTTATATATTTTTATTACTTCTTATAGGGAGCCATTATTTCAGTACCTATTAATTTTTTTTATTGCCTATAATAGGCAGACCAGCTTGCGGCCTATCTGATGGTGAACAGTAACCGCCGCTCATAGACATCAACAATGCCGGAGCACAGTCATGCCGCTGCCTACCGTGAGAGAAGAACTCTTTTCAAACCTCGTTTAAAAAAGGACATGTCATAGCGACCAGGGAACACAGCGGCTGGAAGCTCATTCCAGAGTTTGCACTAGCGCGGGAAGAAGGAGCGCTGAAAACGAAGAGTTCTGGAAGGGATTGGTTCCAGGTAGTATTGGAGAAGTTTGCCGCGGTGTTTAGTCGTGCGATTGTAGAATGGTGACCCTGGTATCATATTAAATAGCTCCACAGAGTACTCTCCATGGAAGAGCCTATAGAAGAAGAGGCAAAGAGAGCCAAAATCTCTTCGCGACTCAAACGACTCCAATTTGTCCGTGAGAGATGTTTGATTTCACAAGGGTATGTCTTAGATTCGATTCTTAGTATGGGAAAAATAGTTCAGCGGTTTACGTTAGACGAAGATTATAAAAAGCAGATGTAGTTTTATTCAAGCAGATGGTTCGGCGTTGTTTCGGTAGATGTCACTATTCACTACATCGCGCTAGTGAAGCGTGTTTCCGAAACAATGACCTCAAGCCGCCTGCCCACATTAAATACTTCACACAGAAATAATTTACAGATCTAGAAGGTATTGGGAATTTGGTTATTACCAAATAAAATTATTCCATAACTGATTCTCGAAAGTGGCCGTTCTACAAAGCCATTATGTATTGGTCATTTTGCTCTAGATGGCGCTGGCACAGATATTATAAGCGCTGGTACTGACTAGCCGACTAATGCCTCTATCTCAGTATATATGTCACCGCAAAATAACAAGATCCGTAAGTTTATCAATTTACTAGGAAGTTTATAAACTTTCGTAGGATTCTAAACGGGAGATAAATTGTATTATTTTACGTCCACACTTTCGTAAATTTATCAATTTCCGACGTCACACAGTAAATCTATAAACTAACGGATATCTATTCGTAAAATTTTATATGGTTCGACCAATCACATAAAAAATAACAGTTCGTAAAATAACACTCTGCTCTCTGATTGGTCAATGTTCATAGCGACAATGCCAATCAGATTGCGCGTAGCGTTTTATGTAAAATGAAATGTCACTGAACGAATGATTGAATGATTCGATCAATTTTGACACCATCCTGCTGTACTAAGTTGTCTATGGTTAGTAGAGGATTTGTAATAAAAATTTAGGAACTAACATTATTCTATAATAATCATCAACTTGCTAGTTTAGGATTAAAAGCGGTATCAGAGCAGTTTTTTGTATTATGAGGGTTAGAGTAATTTATATAAGGAAAATAACAAGATCCGTAAGTTTATCATTTTACTAGGAAGTTTATAAACCTTCGTAGTATTCTAAACGGGAGATGACTTGTATTATTCTACGTCCACATTTTCGTACATTGTTAAACTTACTGAACTCACTCGTAAAATAATAAGTAAGCAATATGTAAGCAATATCCACCCTATTTTGTTGTCTGAAGTAAAAATTCTAAAGATTGGTTTTTAAGCAACAATAAATTTAAATATTGACCTAAGTAAGGTTTCCAAGTAATATGCATAGGAATTGCTTAGGAATAACTTTAGCGTAAAACGGAATGAACTGTCACAGGGATAAGTTGTCATGGTTACTGAATCGAAATTTGGAGGTTATTTTTTTAGTTCTCATTTTAAACTAGGAGTCCGGGTGGTATAACTCTATTATTATAGTTGACTAGCTTTTGCCCGCGACTTCGTCTGCGTTCACACAATATCTTTATAAATTATAGCCTATGTGTTATTCTGATCTATAAGCTACATTACTGTAAAGTTTCATTAAAATCCGTTTAGTAGTTTTTGCGTGAAAGAGGAACAAACATCCATACATCCATCCAAACAAACTTTCGCCTTTATAATATTAGTAAGGATATACTAGAACCGGCTCGAAGGACCATATGTTGGCGTAGTCCTGTGCAGTGTGCTTCGGAGCCTACGTTTCTTGAGGTGATGAAGTAAAAGACGTGGACTGTAAAACTAGGTATATTAAGACCAAAAATAGTGAGATTAAGCAACAAGTAAGACGTGCGCGCGGTTCCGTGATCGGAGAGGCCTGTCCGGGGGGCGGGTGCGCGCGCCCGTGTATATGCTTCGTCTTCGTCCCGCGCGCCCCGCGCTGTGGTCCCCGTGCGTCGTGATATCATCACTACTTTAAACTTAGTTTTGTAATAATGTTTATTATAGTTATACAGTTATTAACAGTACTAATCACAGTACTTATTTTGAACCACGTTTTGGAATATGAGGGTATCACTTTCATAGCTGTTACGCTCCTTATTGTCACTCGCTTCAGCTTCCCCCTTGCGGTCGCTCGTCTAATGGTACCTAATTCGCCTTTTCCTACGAATTGAAACCGCGCATCCGTTTTGATGTATGACTAGCTTCGCTATAAACACGCGATAGTAGAATCTTGTAAATACATGTTAATATAAACTGTAGTATATATTAAACAAAAGAATAAAAACACAAGAAAATTAAGACAATAACTGAGATATAAAAATTACCTTAAAGTAAATAAAGAGCTATGGAAAAGGCTATGCTCGGAGTATCTCTGAAGGACCGCATCAGAAATGATGTAATCCGACAGAGAACCAGAGTCACCGACATAGCCCACCGAATTCGCAAACTGATGTGGCAGTGGGCTGGTCATATTAGCCGCAGAACTGACAGCCGTTGGAGCCGTAAAGTCCTTGAGTGGAGACCGCGACTCGGTAAACGTAGTGTTGGACGCCCTGCGACATTCGAATGATAACATTCGAAGGCTGGCTGGTGTGGGCTGGATGCGAGTGGCCGAAATTCGGGAGCAGTGGCGTGCATTAGGGGAGACCTATGTCCAGCAGTGGACGAGTGTGGGTTGCTGATGATGACGATGAAATAAAAAGGAAAGTTAAAACAAAGTATGTCCCCGTGGCAATGTCTCCAAAATGCTGGCAGCATTACCCCGCTGGATCGCGATGGAAATTCGCTGGGCGAGGTAGCTGCCAGCCTTTGGCTCTCCCGTGACTTCGACTAGACGCTTAGCTAAGTCACGGAAGAAAGAAAGAGCGTCGGAACCCCACGGGCCAAGTGTTTCAAAACCGAAAGATACAAAGTGGTAGGTATCGGGTAGATGCCTATACTTTGCAGCTTCCAGTCTCTCTGCCGCGTCAGCCGCAGCTCCGGCATTCCTCGTAGTCCGGGGAAGATGAGACGGTGCCAGAGTGTCGACGCAGGTAGCATCCCACACGAGAGCACGTCTCATATTCCAAGGGATGAGAGACATTCCGTCTGATCTCTTGCCATCATCACGTGAAATGCCGTTCGACTCCAAGTTTGCCGGCACAGTCTTCTTCATCTTAGCGTGTAATTCCCGGTTGCGTCCAAAGCTGTCGCTTTTGCGCCCGCGGTATGCTTAAACCATGATTCAGGATTGGGGGGGTCTGGTAATTACAATGAAGCGACTGCCGTCTGACCTTCGCTACCCTTTAACAGGGGAACCACACCAACTGAATCATGGTTACACGTTTCAGAAACTTTTTCCGTAACGTGCAGGTTTCCTCACGATGTTTTCCCTCACCGCCGAGCAGATGGTAATGGTAGAAATTCGCTCATAGATTTGAAAAAACCATTGGTGCATGCTCGGATTCGAACCTCGACCACCTGCGTGGAATTCGCGTTTGTATCCATTGAGCTACCATCGCTCTTGTAGTCAGAGAAAGCATTGGCTATACAATTTCGGGGTTACAACCCCTCCGCAAAAACTTATACTATTAATTAAATAACCATGCACAAATGTTGGGTCCGTTTAGTACGCGAAAAATTGATTCACGCCAAAAGTGGCCACTTGTGGCGGTAATCAATTTAAAAAAAAACGGATTTAACATTTGTGCATGGTTCATTAATAAATAGTATAAGTGTTTACAGGGAGGTTGTAACCCCGAAATTGTTTAAAATAGTAGTAGGTTTAGTAGCTAAAGTAAAAATCGATTGGCGTCGCTAGTGTGCCCTACCCGTCACCTTAACCTCATCGGTTACGATATTGCCAATGCGCAAGTGCCCTAGCAGGGTGCAACTATAATATCCTCCAACCGATTACGGCTATGGCGGCCAATCTCAACGATCAGCCATGTACGCAGGATATATTATAATGCTCAAGTGTGTGCGCCAACACAAGTGCATTCTCTATACCCTTACCCTCATATTCCGATGGGACACTACTGTGACACGACCAGAGAGGGATTGGGCGCAGGACCAACGGCTTAACGTGCTTTCCGAGGCACGGGGGTACAAGACCGCCAACTTCCAGACTCCGGGCTGCCACTAAGAATTTCTTACCGAAAACTTAGGTACAAATTTTTGGCCCGACCCGGGTATCGAACCTGGGACCTCTTGCACAGCCGCCGCTTTAAAGTGCGACCCACTAACCACTGCGCCACCGAGGCAACTATATAATGTTTATGTCATACATTGTATTGTATGGTTGATCAAATACAAATAAATAAACATTTTTTTTGTTAGCTTAAATACACCTTTATTTTTTAACGTTTACATCTCGAAAACCTCATAATAGGTATCGCGAATAAAGTCCATTTAGCATGTTAGATCAACATCATCGTCAGCCCATTTAAGTCCCCACTGCTGGGGCACGGGCCTCCCTCAATCACATGAGGGATAATTGCCATACTCACCACGCTTGGCAGACGGGTTGGCGAGGGTTTTGATATAAATGCAGAGTTTTCCTTCTCTGGGGCTGATGATCATGCCAGCAGCTTTACCTTAGTCGCCTTTTACGACACCTCGGTAAGAAAGAGGGTGGCCTATTCTACTCTGCCGGGGCCACACGGCCCAGGCTTATTTTGTTAGATCAACAAAATAAGCGAAAAAAAATCAGCTGTTCCATAAATTATTGCCGGGTGGATTGGGTGTTCTATTCTGTATGGATCAGCAGATTTTTTATCTCTTCGTTCTCGTACAGTCACGAGATTTAATTTGGGAACCCACCCAAGGACGAAAGTCGTGTAGCAAACTTTCGCTATTAAGAGCTCATTTTAACATGTCGAAGTCATAATATTTACTATCGACAACTTTTAATAATAATCATAATATCTTTATTGTGAATCACAGGTACATACAGGTGAAAGAATTATTATAAAGTAAGTTTCACTGTGTTCCGCCTTATAGACATACAATACAATTGATTGATTATAGAACTTTACTCTTCTAGGAGCAAGCGTGCAAAAATGTCAACTTAAGCGAGGGTAAACGATCAGTCGGTGGAGGTCGTGGTAGTTCAAGGCTTTGCCGGATACCCATAATCTGTCCCCAATTGGACGACGAGGGAACGCCGCTGTGCTTTTTAGTCGTATGTCTCTGGGCGCATATCTAGAGGAGAGCCCGACATAACCCCTGATGGCCCCCTGCTATCTCGGGTATGCATAAGGCAAGCATTTTCACAGCGACAATAAAAAGATGTTTTCCGAGTACCTAATTGTTACGAAATTACAATTTATGAAAATGTAACAATAATGACTGACACTGACACGAGCGACACAACATTTGTTCGTAATTAGAAAACCGTAATGATAGCTTTTTGCAAAGAGGTTATCGTTTCAAGGGTCGATTAGATACAACATTTTATGTTTTAAATTGACATTCAACATTATTGCACTAAGGTTTCGACCTTATTGTATTATGAATGTTCTAACGACATTTAACTTAAATGGGTCCCAAATTACTGCTCGTGACTGTACTGTCCTGGGAACTGGGATGATGAATTATTAGTGATCAAGAATAAACTGTCAAAGTTTTTAAGACGGTTTAAAAAGCAACTATGCAAAAAGTGCTATTTAGCATTAAAGATTGATGTCACAAATATTATTGTGGTTGGTATAGCAATTCTTTGCAATTCATTCTTAAGTAAATAATACACTTAAAAAATTCACCGTAGAGCTCAGGTGGGACTCGAACCCACAACCTTCCACAGTCCGGGTGGCTGCACTAGCCATTTTATGCTATCCGAACCCCTTGATAAGACGACGAATTTTGTTTTGCCGACGATGAGACTATCGTCGGCTCATGACGATTCAAGCACTTACAAAATTCGTCTTATTGATGTCACAAATTGTGGAAATGACCGCATATACTATGGGGAATGCTCTGAGGAATTGTTCGGACTGATTCCAGCCGCTTCATTCCGTCATCGTTCCAATCGTCAACAGTTCCATGCCCATCATCTAGATGGTCGGCAGTCTTCAACTGAGCGGTTCTCAAGAAACTTTCTACCTCGTACGACAAAACTGAGGAACGAACTATCGCGTGCGGTGTTTCTGGACCGATACGACCTGCAAACCTTCAAGAGAAGAGCGTACTCCCTTTTACAAAAAGGCCGGCAGCGCACCTGTGAGGCTTTTGACTAAACGTGTGTGATTCATTACTGAAACGACTCAGTGATCCGACTCAGCCAAATGATACACTGTTCCGCTCTAATGTTCACTCCAAATGTATTATTCGACTCAAATGGATCTCGAGTTCGAGTGTAACAAATGAGCTGAATGATCCGATGAGCCGAATGCTCCGAATAAGCTGAATGATCTCTGTATAATAAATAAATAAATAAATAAATTCTTTATTTGTCTCCACTTATACATTAACAACACATGATTGGGATCTCCTGTTAAGCTTGCATCGCCTGTGCCAGGAGTCCCGCTCTTCCACATCAATTTACATATAATAAATGAGAGAACAAAGAAAAAGAAAGACCAAAGTAAAGCAACTAAAATATTTAAAATTAATACAGAATTTAAAAGTGAGATTGTGTGTGTGCATGTTTGTTTTTATGCGTTGTGTGTGTGTGTGTGTGTGTGTGTGTGTGCGTGCGCGTATAGTATACCTAGCTTTTAAGTTTTGTATGTTGTGCAATAAAGAGTATCTATCTATCTATCTATGATCCGAGTGAGCTGAATGATCCGAATGAGCGGAACGAATCACGGATCTATCTGAGAGTCGATGTTCCAAATGAAGCGTTTCACTGTTACGCATCTCTGCACTGATCCAGATGCAAATGTTCCAATCTTTTGAAAGATATGTTTTGCCAGGTCTACTTTTGACGTGACAAGTGTCCATGGGCAGCGGTAATCGCTTACCATCAGGTGATACGTCTGCTCGTATGTCCCCTATGAATCACGAAAACTGCCTTCATTATTATTTTCTTTTACAAGCTTTCTCTACGACCGTGTATAAAAAGCTAGCTCAGTTTTTTTCGATCGATTTTCCAATTTTCCATTCCACTCTCGAAGTCGAACCCCTTGGTAAATGGATCTTTATGTAGTCACGTTGGAGTTCTTATAAACCGCAAAATACTAAGAAAATAGCATAAAAGTATAAAGTTTAGTATAACTTAAACCGCGTATTTCCTCTGCTAACAAGCTGTGTTAATTTAGAGCTGGGAAGTTATCGATAAAGATTAAAAAACTTAAGTATCAGCCTGTACACCGTTACTTTTTTATCGGGGGCAGACGAGCAGACGTATCACCTGATGGTAAGCGATTACCGCCGCCTATGGAGGACACATATCACCTCAAAAGAGTCACAGGTGCGCTTCCGGCCTTTTTAAAAGGCACGCTCTTTTCTTGAAGGTTCCATGAAAAATAGAATATCAACCCGGAAATAATGTATAGAAAAACAGATTTTTTTTTTCGCTTAGACATTTTGTTGATCTAATATGCTAAATGGATTTCATTCACAACACTTATTATCAGGTTTTCGGGATGTAAACGATAAATGAATAAAAGTGTATACTGTCCCACTGCAGGGCAAAGGCCTCCATCATAGAAATCAAGTCATCGCTACTATGATGGGATTAGGCTTAATCACCACACTTGCCAAATGCGGATTGATGATCTCAAATCCGAGCTATGTTCGAAAAATTCAAAATATACTTTTTGCTCGAACCGGGCAGAACCCTAGATCACGGCCCGGTACTTAAACCAGTAAACCAACAGGGCGAGAAAGGGAGATTGCTAGCTCACCATGTCTCTATAAAACCTCCTCATGGTGGAATCAACTTCCAGCAGTGGTTTTTCCGAACCGGTACGATATTGCTATCTGCAAGAAACGAGCCTATACCTTCCTAAAAGGCCGTCAATGCATTTCCACTCTCTCTGGTGTAGCTGATGTCCATGGGCGGCGTTAATACATACCATCAAGTGACTCGCTTGCTCGGATCTCATAAAAAAAGCTAATCTGAATTTTCGTTTATCAATATTGATAAACGAAACAGCCGTGTGGTCCCCGGCAGAGTAGAATAGGCCACCCTCACTCTTACTGAGGTGTCGTAAAAGGCGACTAAGGTAAAGCCGCTGGTCATCAGCACCCAGAGAAGGAAAACTCTGCATTTATATCAAAACCCTCGCCAACCCGTCTGCCAAGCGTGGTGAGTATGGCAATTACCCCTCATGTGATTGAGGAAGGCCCGTGCCCCAGCAGTGGGGACTTAAATGGGCTGACGATGACGAATATCGATATTGACAACGCACATCACTACCACTTAAGGGCCTGCATACAACCGCAGTGATTACGCATAATTACCTCAACCTATCCACAATGACCTACAACCCTTGATGATAAAAATCAACAGTTTTCCTCATGTCATGGCTGAATGATAAAACACATTAAGGTGACGCGTAGGGCACACTAGCGACGCCTATCGATTTTGATTTTTAGCTACTAAAACGAATCTTATTTAAACAATTTCGGGGTTACAATCTCTCGGCAAACACTTATACTATTTATTAAATAACCATGCACAAACGTTGGGTCCGTTTTTGTACGCGAAAAATTGATTTACGCCAAAAGCGGCCACTTTTGGCGGTAATCCAAAATTCGAGTGCAAAAGCAGACCAAACAGTTAAGTATAAGTATTAAATAAATAGTATAGGTTTAAAGGTTAGCAGCGCGCTTGTGACACCACTGGTGTCCATGGGCGGCAGCAATCGCTTACCATCAGGTGATCCGTTAGCTCGTTTCCGGAGGCCAAATCGGGGGGGAGTGGGCTTCCGGTACCTTCAATCAGGCAGCGAAACACAGCACAGTGACGATTCACACCGGTTGTCTTTGAGGCCGTGGTATCACTCCGGTCGAGCCAGCCCATTTATGCCGAAGCGTTGCTCTCCCACGGTCGAATATTTATACCACGGTAAACATTAATTCAAAGAAAGTGACGTGCATCATGGACAACGACGGAACCCGTCTGATGCAAGGGTTGCGGGTTCGACCCCCGCACAGTACAAACATTTGTTTATAAACATGTCTGTTTGTATTGGTCTGGGAGTTTTTACAAGAAAAATGTATTAAAATGTAAATATATTTGTTATCCCACTGTTGATTCTGATATCCGTAACACAGATGCTTGAGCTACCTATCTCCGAGTCAGATCAATGTATGTGATGATGTGAAATATTTATTTATTATTTAAGTATTATAACCATACTGACGACCCGTTTGGAACAGTGGTAGTGAACGCTGCCTTTGGTCCAAGGGTTGCGGGTTCGATCCCCGCACAGTACAAACATTTGTGTGCATGAACATGTCTGTTTGTATTGGTCTGGGTGTTTTATATGTATTATAAGTATGTGTTTACTAAAGACAAGTAATAAATATATATATTTGTAATTCCGCTGTTGGTTCTGATATCCGTAACACAGGTGCTTGAGCTACCTATCTCGGAGTCAGATCAATGTATGTGATGTTGTGAAATATTTATTTATTTATTTATACTTTGCGTGTGACCCGACACGCACTTGGCCAGTTTTATCTGGATGTTACCAGTTATTGCACGCCGATTGAATGCAAAAAACCCGTTTGTCCAAATTCCGCATAGAAACGGAAATGCCAAAATACTTATGTGCAATCGGAGACACACCTCATCCTGTCCAGAGTAGAAATAATAAAAAATCTAATCTGGGACACGGCAGTTATACCTATACAGTCGCGAGCAAAAAAATCGACTCAGGACCTAATTTGTGGGAGCACCAGTGGGGACGCCCTGCTGGTCTAATGGTTTAAGTACCGGTATGTGATCTCGGGGTCCTGGGTTCGATTCCCGGGTCGAGCGAAAAGTATGTTTCGAATTTTTCGAACTTAGCTCGGGTTTGTGATCACCAATCCGCATTTGGCAAGCGTGGTGATTAAGCCTAATCCCATCATAGTAGCGATGACTTGATTTCTATGATGGAGGCCTTTGCCCTGCAGTGGGACAGGCTGATAATTACAGTGGGAGAGCAACCCTTCGGGATGAATGGGCCGGCTCGACCGGAGTAATACCACGTCCTCACAGAAAACCGGCGTGAAGCAGTGCATGCGCTGTGTTTCGCTGCGTGAGTGAGGGTACCGGAGGCCCAATCCAGTGGAAGGGAGGTCAAAAGGTAAGCAACGTACTTGTGACACTATTGGTGTTGCAGGTGTCCATGGGCGGCGGTAATTGCTTACCATCAAGTGATCCGTCAGCTCGTCTGCCACTTATATAATAAAAAAAAAATTAAAGCAGACGTTACGACCAAATCGGAGCTTTCCTCTCTTTTACATGCGCTGTGTGTCTCCTTTGTTTGGATGCAACAGCTAAATTCACGTTTGTTACGGGGCGGCTTCAATTTAAGCCCGCAGGACCTAATTTTCGTACAAACATACTGATTTCAGAGGCGTATAAATATGAAAGTATCTGTGATAATTTTATTGTAAATCGACTGTAAATAAAATGCATATAAAATTAGTTGTGTAACTAATAAGGGTTTATCTGTGAACATTTATATCCCATTAACCGCGTGTTCTACCAACCATTCTGAACAACATTTGTTCAACGACTTTTCGAAATTCATCGAAAATTTTTGCGACTCCCCATACAAAATGACCAAGTCACGTGACCGACTTTGTTTGAAAAGTTGGAATTATTTCATGCATTTCAAAAGTGATAGAACAAATGTCATAATGGTTAGTAGTACACGTGGTTAAAGGGATGTAAATGTTCACAGAGACACCCTGTTTACAGTCGCGAGCAAAAAAATCGACTCATGTGGCTTAATTTAAAGCCGTCCCGTAACGAACGAGAATATATCTGTCGCATCCAAACTAAGGAGACACACAGCTCGTGTGAAAGAGAGGGAAACTCCCATTCGGTCGCAACGTCTGTTTTAAATTAGGCCCTCAGGACCTAATTTTCGTACAAACATACTAATTTTAGAAGCCAATAAATATGAAAGTATCTTTGCTTTAGTTATAATTTTATTATAAATCATCATCATCATCATCATCATCAGCCCATTTAAGTCCCCACTGCTGGGGCACGAGCCTCCCTCAATCACAGGAGGGGTAATTGCCATACTCACCACGCTTGGCAGACGGGTTGGCGAGGATTTAGATATAAATGCAGAGTTTTCCTTCTCTGGGTGCTGATGATCATGCCAGCAGCTTTACCTTAGTCGCCTTTTACGACACCTCGGTAAGAAAGAGGGTGGCCTATTCTACTCTGCCGGGGGCCACACGGCCATATTATAAATCGACTGTAAATAAAATGGATATACAATTAGTTGTGTAACTAATATAACTTTGTAGCATAAATAGATTTAAAATACCTACCAACATACATAGTACATTTTCTAAGATGTAACAAATTATTTAGGTATTTCCAATGTCACATTGTCACTTAATATAATAATATGTCATGTGATATAATAAGGAACAAATTACTTGTTTAATTACGTAATATTCCTCATGTAAAATACAATTCAGTGCAAAGAAATAGAACAATAGAAAAGAGTTTCATTATAAAGGTACTTATTACAGTAAAACCTGGTTAATTAGGATCTCAAGGGAGAATGAATTTTGTACCTTTTACACATACTTTTTTCAATTATCCAGTTTTTCAATTAGGATTGTAATTTAGTTGTTATTTTACAGTTTTACTCATAGAGGTCGACCGTTACTTTGTTTTTTCAAACAAATGTCGAAACCTGTCAGGAATTGATAAGGTCTCTCACTTATACAGGGAATTGTAATTATAGAGGATAATTGGGACTCTGTAACTCAATTCATCATCATCGAGAAATCCTAGAAATCAAATCTCATTTAACCAGGTTCGTAAAGTCCCATTAACAGAGGTAATTCGATAAAAAAAATACGGGACCTCATTGCAGTTCCCAATAATAGGAATCTCACTTATCCAGGTCCCACTTAACCAGGTTTCACTGTAATTATTTGGGGTTACAACAACAAGAATTTCACAATTTTAAGAACTGATGCCTATACCACGATACCATAGCATCCGTTGTAATCGTGTGCTCTCCTCTTTCTTACCATTTGGTTAAGGTCAGCCATTTGAACAAGTGTACCTTTGTAAAACACAAATAACCTACGAGCTGGTACGATTTTTTCAGACCACCTCAATTGCGTAATGGCCAATTCGTTGCGCCCAATTTCGGATAGTTTGAGACAACATCACATACTGTCCTGGTCCCACAATAAAAGATGACTATTCAAAGTCTTAAGTCGAAAGTCTTCGACCAGTGCGTCCTTCCGGTCATGACTTACGGTGCCGAGACGTGGACACTCACGGCTCGACTAGTCCACCGGTTCAAAGTCGCTCAAAGAGCTATGGAAAGGGCTATGCTCGGAGTATCTCTGAAGGACCGCATCAGAAATGATGTAATCCGACAGAGAACCAGAGTCACCGACATAGCCCACCGAATTAGCAAACTGAAGTGGCAGTGGGCTGGTCATATTAGGCCCAGAACTGACAGCCGTTGGAGCCGTAAAGTCCTTGAGTGGAGACCGCGACTCGGTAAGCGTAGTGTAGGACGCCCTGCGACAAGATGGGATGATGACATTCGAAGGCTGGCTGGTGTGGGCTGGATGAGAGTGGCCGAAAATCGGGAGCAGTGGCGTGCATTAGGGGAGACCTATGTCCAGCAGTGGACGAGTGTAGGTTGCTGATGATGATGATGATGATGATGATTTAAAGATGTACTTTTAAAAATAAATCTCACATAATCGCCATAATAAATAGAAATCAACTAGTGACGCTGGTTCCGACAATGTAGCGCTATAATTGACTTTAATATGTTTGCATATAAATAGCACTAAAAACATAATTACTCGCCGATTTAATTTCTTTGCACCCAAGTGTATATTACTAACTGCAACAATGTTTCTTTATGTACCCATTAGAGCTAAGCTATTATGAAACCCGATGATTTTGTAAGTATGGTAATAAATTAACCTCCCTTTAATCTCTTTGGCTAAGATCTGATTCGTCCAATCTTTATCCAACGATAAATCTATGGTATAGCGCAATTATATGCAGTGTAAAGTAAAAATACGTACTATCATCTACTCATCTAATAGTCAACGCCTATCGCAATGGTAAATCATTAGACCGTTAATATTTACAGAATAACTAAACCATTCAGAAGGTAAATAGGACAGTTCTATTATAATATTAAAAAAAAATCTGCAAAAAAAAACCGCCTTCAAAAACCACGAACTCATACGAGTAAAATAATATTTTTAACACTTAAACTCAAATAACATTTTATAACAGTACACTCGAGAAAAGGTGTTACCGACGAAGACCCGAAGTAAAAATATTATTTTACACTTTTTAGTTCGTGGTTATTGAAGGCGGTTATTTTTGCAGAAAGTTTTTTTTCGAACATTTTAGTGTCTCATTTTTTATTAGTGTGATTTTAAATTTTAATCAACATTTTATCTATTAGCTTGAACTTACTGGATATGGAATACAATAGGTAAATAATCTTAGTCACACGCAATGAATCACAAATAATTAAATAATATGCATTTTATTCATCTGAAAAATAAAAACACTCGCTTGACGTGTCGGAGCCACCTTCGTCACCAAAAGAAATTACTAGTTCTTGGATCCCGATTCTCGTGCTTGTGACATTTATTATGAAATAAAATCCATACAAAAAAACATAGTTTTTCTGTATGGATTTCAGGTGATATCCGCCATGTTTTCAAAATATCACGATCACGAGAATTGGGCTCTTGGTCCCTAATGTAATCTATCGGGATATATTTTGCACGAGACAATAATCGTGATTCGATGGTAAGATGGCCGCCATATCCGTCTCCTCGTCTGCCCCCTATCCCATAAAAAAAAGATATTTTTTACAAATTTTATTGGTAATTATTTTAAGTTCTTGTTCAAATTAATTGAGAAAGATTAATACTGGTTATTTTAGAAGAATGAGGAAACAAAAAGTTAATGATTTATAAAACTTAATATTTTTATTTGTAGAAAGATGGATGCATGAACGTGTGGTCCCCGGCAGAGTAGAATAGGCCACCCTCACTTTTACCGAGGTGTCGTAAAAGGCGACTAAGGTAAAGCTGCTGGCATGATCAACAGCACCCAGAGAAGGAAAACTCTGCATTTATACCAAAACCCTCGCCAACCCGTCTGCCAAGCGTGGTGAGTATGGCAATTACCCCTCATGTGATTGAGGGAGGCCCGTGCCCCAGCAGTGGGGACTTAAATGGGCTGACGATGACGTTGGATGCATGATACGAAACGTTTTAACTGTCCTATTCGCCTTTAGATACTAAATGGACTATAATATCTAAGGGAATCCAAAATGGCGTCATTGTCACAGCTGTTTTTGATTTTTGACATTACCTGTATAACCCTACTTAACAAAAATATGCCGGTGTCATTATCATGAGCCACAAAACAATACATATTTTTTTCTGCCGGTTTATAATGTCATTCGTTCACTCGTGAAACATGGTACGGTCAGGATCAAAAGTAGCTTAACACTTTAGTACCATATCAAAGTAACTGTTCTCTCCGTTTCTAGTCAGTTTCCAAGAGGCTCGTAAAAATGTTACTTCGACATGGTACTAAAGTGTTAAGCTACTTTTGATGCTGACTGTACCTATAGCTATACCGGCTTTAGACGAACTCTATACAGATTAATACGAAAATAAAGTAATGATGTAAATTATAGAGAAAGTTAATAAGAGTAAATTATTCGGCGTATTACTGCCATGGTGGTCGAATCCGCCCTTTAGGTGACGGGTAGGGCACACTAGCGACGCCAATCGATTTTAATTTTAGGCTACTAAACCGGATCTATTTTAAATAATTTCGGGGTTACAATCTCTCGGCAAACACTTATACTATTTATTAAATGACTATGCACAAATGTATGGTCCGTTTTTGTACGCCAATTTTTCGCGTTTGTGCATGGACACAACATTTGTGCAAGGTTTTACCGAAGTCGTCGCCTTAATCTTTAGCTACTAAACCGGATCTATTTTAAACAATTTCGGGGTTACAACCTCTCGGCAAACACTTACACTATTTATTTAATAACCATGCACAAATTCTGGGTCCAACGCGTACGCGAAAAATTGATTCACGGCAAATGCGGCCACTTTTGGCGTGAATCAATTTTTCGCATTTTATAGTGCACAAGTATTTGCGCAGACACAAGTGCACTCTCTAATCCCGTACCCTCTTATTTAGATGGGACACTAGTGTGACACGACCGAAGAGGGATTAGGCGCAGGACCAACGGCTTAACGTGCTTTCCGAGGCACGGGGGTACAAGACCGCCAACTTCCAGACTCTGGGCTAACACTGAGAATTACTTAACAGAAAAACTCAGTACAAATTTTGGCCAGACCCGGGGATCGAACCCGGGAACCCAGGCGCAACCGTGCGACCCACTAACCATTGCGCCACCGAGGCAGTTAAAGTACTTTAGACTTAGAGAGTAAATGTAAATAAAGTGGTTTCATACAGTTAGGAGAGTTGTGTACATTTGATGAAATTTGCCAGACTTGTAGACTTTTGTAACTGATATGTGGCTGCCTGTACATTGGCGACCCTACTTTGCTTTGTTTTAACTAAATCTTGTTTTAATGTAAAAAGAAAAAAAATAACTGGATAAGTTCCAGTACGGTCGTAATCAAGGGTGATAAGGAAAGACGTTATAATCTACATGAATATGATATAAACATGGCTTTATTCAAGGTTGAAGAATGATTAATGTAAAAGAATGGTTGTACTTGATAAAAACAATTTAAAAGTAAATATGAAAAAAAAAACAAAATACATTAGGTAGTGGACGACAGCGGCAATCTCTGTCGTCCGATCCCAAGATTTATACACACACACACACACACACACACACACACACACACACACACACACACACACACACACACACACACACACACACTGTGTACTGATTACATTTAATTATAATATTTTCTAAAACTTGCTATAGTAATAAGCTGCACACCTGGTAAATCAATCTGATATGATTCCCACGAGACAGGCTTCGCCTAGTGTGGGAGTCAATGTATTACTGTAAGCTGTTTTAAACTTTTTTGGTAAATAAAGAAATTTATTTTTATTTTTTTTTTATTTTTACATACAACTTGTTTTTTTTAATGCTAGAGGCGGACAAACGAGCAAGCGAATGGAAAGTAATCATCGCCGCCGATGAACATCCGCGAAATCAGAGAGATCGCTAATGTGTTGCCGGCCTTTTTAAAAAAGAGTACGCTCTTCTCTTTAAGGTCCCTAAGTCGTAGCCGTCGGGAAATACTCCCGCAGCCAAACCGTTCCACAGAACTGAGATACGTGATAGAAAGTTCCGGGAAAAACGCATAGTATTAGACCGCCATCCATCGAGATGAAGAGGATGGAATGACAATCGCTTGCGATTGGTTCGATGTAAGAATTCGGCTGCAGGGAGTAGATCAAACAGTTCTTCAGAGCACTCCCCATGATAGATGCGATATAGAATGCTGAGGGAAGCTATGTTCCGCCACAATGCTAGAGGGTCAAGTCGACTAGAGAGAGTCAAGTCACAAACAATTCGAGCAGCCCTATGTGTGGGGCCGAACTTGTGCCTTATCGAGTTGTAACCTATGAGCAGGTGCGAAATACCGCCCCGCTCTTTTAAGTACACCAAGTTTCTTTGAAGCTATTTTAGCTTTGTCTTCCAGATGACCGCGAAACTGGACATCGCTCGAAATGTCGACACCAAGGATCCCGATAGAATGCTTGACATCAAGGGGGGTGCCCTGAAAACTGATTGGCACTTCGAAGGGACGTTTTTTAGCGGTTAACGCGCACACTCGTGGCTTAGAGGGATTAAAACGGACTAAATTAATTAAGTCGGCCCCAGTTCGAAACATGATTCACCATATCTTCGACTTCAGACACAAGTGTGTTCCGGTTTTCAATGACGTTTTCCGTTGAAATATTTGCACGTCCGGTATACAGTGCATCTCCAGTACTATCATCTGCATAGCAATGAATATTGTTCTGAGACAACATATCATTGATGTGCAGAAGAAACAGTGTCGGAGATAGCACACAGCCCTGGGGGACACCAGCGTTCACGGGCTTCAGATCCGAGCAAGAACCGTCGATAACAACCTTAATGCTACGCCCATTTAAAAAACTAGCAATCCACTTGTAAAAGAATGCATCAGCAATTAAATGTTAATTTTATTATAAGATATAAAGGCAGCTCCTCACATACAATTTATAGGGATAACTTTGGATAGTTTTTGTAATTGCAAGCAACACGTTTATGAGATCTGTTAAAAACTCAACAAATTTGTTTATGCTCTCAGTTGTAAATTAAATTGTGTCACAAGTGACACAATTTAATTTACAATCGATTTTAATTTTTAGGCTACTAAACAGGATCTATTTTAAGCAATTTCGGGGTTACAAACTCAAGGTAAACACTTATACTATTTATTAAATAGCCATGCACAAATGTTGGGTCCGTTTTATTACGCGAAAAATTGATTCACGCTAAAAGTGGCCGCTTTTGGCGGTAATCAATTTTTCGCATACAAAAACGGACCCAACATTTGTGCATGGCTATTTAATAAATAAGTAGTATAAGTTTTTGCCGAGAGGTTGTAAACCTCATATGGTTAATATGACACATTTCACATCTCTCCGTGGCAAACAGTAAAAACTATCGATTTATTTACTGGCCAAAATGTTTTATTATAATAGTTAACATTGGCAAAACTAGGAACTAATGTAGTTTTCCTTAGAATTTGTATAATTTTATTTTTGTGGTCGAAGGTTTCAAGTGATTGCTGATCTAAATTATAAGGCCTGGCCTTAAGTTTATTATCAAATTGCTATATGGCATGTCAATGCCATATTTGAGTATGTTTTAGGGATCCGTACCTGAATGTTACCTCAATGACGACCCGTTTGGATCAGAAAACTAAAATTTTGAAAAAAAAAATCCTTTTTTTTTTTTTATGAGAGGTGGCAGACGAGCAGACGGATCACCTGATGGTAAGCAATTCCGCCGCCCATGGGGGTGTCCATGTGCATGCAACACCAGTGGAGTCACAAGTGCGCTGACAACCTTTTCCCTTTCCCACTCACACGGCGAAACACAGCGCAGGCGCTGCTTCACGCCGGTCTTCTGTGAGGCAGTGGTATCACTCCGGTCGAGCCGGCCCATTCATGCCTAAGCGTGGCTCACCCACATTTAAAAATAATCGGTGTAAAAATAAAATCTGTGTAAAATAACCGCCTTCTAAAACCACTAACTAAAAAGTGTAAAATAATATTTTTAACACTTTATACACTTCAAATAACATTTTATAACAGTACACTCGAGAAAAGGTTTTACCGAAGTCGGCGCCTAATCCCTGTTGAATAATTGAATGTTGTATTAAATTATAAGATAGTATTGGGCGCCGACTTCGGTAAAACCTTTTCTCGAGTGTACTGTTGTAAAATTTTATTTGAAGTGTATAATGTGATAAAAATATTTTTAACACTTTTAAGTTAGTGGTTTTTGAAGGCGGTTATTTTTCGCAGAATTTTTTTATTAAAAGTAATTTTCAAAATCACTTGTAGGTAACTACTTTTTTATGAGATCGGCGGCAGATGAACAGACGGATCGCCTGATGGTGACAAATGCGATGCCAACCTGTAAACCCCCTTTCTCCCGGATTGGGACTCCGGTACCCTCACTCGCGCAGCGAAACTTAGGTACGGAATCCTCGGTGAGTGAGCCTGACTATCACTTTACCTGTTTTTTGGTTTGTTTTTTTTTCAAGTATGCGCTTGATCTAACAACAACCTCACATACGTTCACCTGACCCCAAGTAGTGTTGCGGAACTGTCGATAGTTTCCCTACCTATCGATAGTTGACCTCGAAAATCATTCAGACTTTTTTGTATGATATAGGGGGCAGATGAGCAGACGCATCACCTGATGATAATTGATTACCACCGCCCATGGACACCTGCCACGTCAAAGAAGTCACAGGCGCTGCCTGCCTTTTAAGACTTTCGATAGTATTACTATTGGTCAAGATTTCGATAGTATTACTACTTTAATTTAACAACTTTTAATTTAATACTACCTTTAACTTGACGGATACGAAAGTGTGATAAATACCTAGAACATATATATTTGAATCTATTGTACCTAATTAGTAACAACGAAAACTTAATAACTCCCAATCCCAATTATTTTTAATGATTGAAATATTTACAATGAATTTAAAATGTACCTAATCCAATTACTCCCTATGACACTATACTTATTTTAAAGATTTGATAGTTTATACCCAGAGAACATAATATTTGCATGAAACAATTGTTAATGTATTAAATTGCGTAATCACTGTTATCTATTAAGCTAATCACTAATGACGAAACTAGTATACTGTTAATCTTGCTACACCCTAACAGGGTACATGTATCTACTTACCATTACATTTAAAGATCTGTTGACATTGTACATGATGCATTACTCAATAAATAAATAAATAAACCGACAGTAATAAATGCATTAAACAAATAATAACTAATAAGGATTGTTGGAAAGCGGTGTTAATCATTGGATGGAGTTCCACGCCCCTAAAATCCTCTCCACTGATCGTCATTACCACACGAGAGTAGCACGTAAAGCGATTGAGATAAAGAAGTAATCAAAATTTCAAGGGAGTTGGAGTTGGGAAGACGAGTTAAAATGTTCATATTGCTATGTCATAGACAGACACACACACACACACACAGAGACACATCATTTACACTATTACACATACTGAAAAAAAACTTTTTTGCTTGCTGCCTGACATCAACCCTCCTTGGGAATGCTATTGCTGGCGATTTTCCCTTCACCTTTAGGCTGTCCACACACACACACAGACACGTCAAACTTATAACACCCCGTCGTTTTTGCGTCGAGGGTTAAAAATAACTGTGTTTTGTCCCGTGTACATTAACTATTTGATCATTACTATTGATAACGCCAATACTATCGATACCATCGATTCTTTAATGTCCAATACTATCCATAGTATCGATAGTATTGTGTTTCCTAAGAGAATTAATCAAAAACTAAGTATTAACGTTATAAATAGTATTGATCTAATTTTCGATATCAATATCGATAGCATCGATACTATTGACAACCAGCGAGACTATCGATACTATTGATTTTACTTTTACTATCGATAGTCTATCGATAGATTATCGTTAAGCAACACTAACCCCAAGGTATTCATTTGGCTTGCAATATGTTATGGTTATCACCAAAAGATTAGGTCCCACCCGAAGACTGTCGAATCTTTTAGGGTATACCCACTAGCGACGCCAATTGATTTTAATTGTTAGCTACTAAACCAAGATCTATTTTAAACAACTTGGGGGCTTCAGTCTCTCGGTAAACATCTATACTATTTATTTAATAGTTATAGTTAGCTATTTGATCTGGTTTTGCACTCGAATTTTAAATTACCGCCAAAAGCGGCCACTTTTGGCGTGAATCATTTTTAGTACATTTGGGCATGGTTATTAAATAAATAGTATAAGTGTTGTAAGTAACTGAAGCCCCGTAATTATTTAAAATATATTTGTTTCGACATTGCTCACCGGATTAGCAAGCTTAAGTGGCAGTGGGCTGGCCATATTAGCCGCAGAACCGACAACCGATGGGGTAAACGAGTTCTGGAGTGGAGACCGCGTCTTGGCAAACGTGATGTAGGGCGCCCTCTGGCTAGGTGGGAGGACGATCTGCGCAGGATGGCTGGCAAGAGCTGGATGCGAGAAGCCATGGCTAGATCACAGTGGCGAACAATTGGAGAGGCCTACGTCCAGCAGTGAACTGCGATAGGCTGATGATGATGATGATGATATTTGTTTTGATAGCTAACAATTAAAATCAATTGGCGTCGCTAGTGTTCCATATGCGTCTGCGGGAGTATTTCCCGACAGCTACGACTTAGAGACCTTCTAGAGAAGAGCGTACTCTTTTTTAAAAAGGCCGGCAACACATTCACGATCTCTCTGATTTCGCGGATGTTCATGGGCGGCGATGATTACTTTCCATCAGGTGACTCGCTTGCTCGTTTGTCCGCCTCTAGCATAAAAAAAAGTTATGAGACTTGGCCGTTGATAAAAGTGCTTAAGGTGACGCGTAGGGCACACTAGCGACGCCAATCCATGTTAATTTTTAGCTACTAAACCGGATCTATTTTAAACAATTTCGGGGTTACAACCTCTCGGCAAACACTTCCCACGTTATTATGAATCGCGTTCTAAAGTTATTACCGTAGTAAAGCTCATGTCATCCCGTTCCAACTCAACATGTTAAAAAAGGATAGCACAAGTTTTGATACGGGACTATCCTTAGTCCACGATTTGTAATAAGGGGGTTCTACTATTTATTAAATCATCATCATCATCATCATCAGCAACCCATACTCGTCCACTGCTGGACATAGGTCTCCCCTAATGCACGCCACTACTCCCGATTTTCGGCCACTCTCATCCAGCCCACACCAGCCAGCCTTCGAATGTCATCATCCCATCTTGTCGCAGGGCGTCCTACACTACGCTTACCGAGTCGCGGTCTCCACTCAACCAACAAAAACTAACACTGCTAACCAACAAAAGCCTGCCCTGGCGAACCACCCACCAACCCGCACTGGACCAGCGTGGTGGGTTATGGTCCATTCCCCCTAATGACAGACACTGTATTTATTAAATAACCATGTACAAATGTTGGCTCCAATGCGTACACGAAAAATTGATTCACGCCAAAAGCGACCACTTTTGGCGTGAATAAATTTTTCGCGTACAAAAACAGACCTTCGACTTCGAATTGTTAAAGAGTGTTTGAAAGAAAGAAAGAAGAAAGAACAATTTATTATTTTGGACATCACAACACTACATACGAGTACAACATTAGTTACAAAAGAACAAAAAGAAAAACAAAATAGATACAGAAAATAAAAACAAAACAAAGCAAAGGAAAAACAAAATAATGAGTACTAATAACCAGGCAGTGCAAATAGTATATTGCGCACTCTTAGTAAAATACTGACCTAACTCAAAATTGTTGAAATTTTTTATAGCAATTTTTTGCAATTTATTCTTGAGTAGGTATGTAAATAACGCACTTCAATTTTCATCTCGTGTTCATATGTGAGTGTACCTATTTACTTAACTCAAAATTGTTGTTAGATGACCTTTCATCCCTGGATTTTAGCCGATACCATTTTCACTTAGCATCTATATTAAAATTTTGAGTTAGGTCGGTGTATTACTAAGTTGTGTGTTGTGACCTCCAACATAAATGGCCCCCACTCAGCCTATGTCATGACACTGAAAAAGGTCATGACGCTGATTTTCAGTAGGGCCAGCTGAGTGAGTGCCACGGACGTCTTGTCCGTGTCGAGTTTAACAATTTGAAGTGATTTAGCGCCTTCTTTCATATGAGGCAGTAATATGGATTACATTGGAAAAGCCTAAAGAGAGCGTCAATGTAATTTTAAGCCAAAAGAGCCTGGTCGCGTTACAATTCGTCTGAGAGGCATACATTTGTACAATCAGCGAACATAGCGCTGTTCCAGTTAGCCGGCAAAATCTGCCCGCCGATTATCGCCTAGCGCTGGTACACCGGAAAATTCGTCGATGGTACATCTTCGGTTTGTTTTGGCATCTAATCATGGGCACACAATGACTTCCCACAGACGAGGAAGTGGGTAAAAACAATGCTATTAAGCACTTAGTCACACGCAAAATGGCTGACTGCCAAAATGTCTTTGAATATAGTAGGCAATGACATAGCTGATGTTGGTCTTAGTAAAAACAAAATGTAGTTATTTAGTGCCATACATCATATTATTTAAGTACATCTCTATTCTTCTATTACTATTTAACTGACCGGATGGCGCAATAAACCATTTTCATCTATCAACAATAAATTATGAAATTATATTACTTGTATAGTTTTCATCGCGGGAAATGCAAATATAACGTTATTTTCCCATGAAATCCTAAGATAAATATTATTTTTCAAAATCAAAATTGAGGTTTTAGTATCTGTATGTCACGTGATTTCAAACGCCGACCGCCATGATGTGACGTCATTATACTAAAACATCTTTTTGACATCTTTGTTTACTTACCTACAACGTTCATCGAAATTAAACTTTAGCATTTTGACATTTCTCAATTTTAGTTCAATGCCCTTTGATTTAGTTATAGTGACGTCATGCGCCGTCACCATCATGGCGGTCGGTGTTTTAGCGCGTATATTTTACGTCAAATTTTTGATATTTTTTTTATAACATTTAGCAGGCATATTTTGCAGAAATAAAAATAATGCTTGATTATCTGATATATATGAGCATTATAAAAAATATTTAAAAAATAGAATTCCCTATTGGTAGTGACATTTATTTGAAACCTCAGGTAAATCAACATTCACCTATTTTTAACCCACTTTTTGTAATGAAAGGGATTGAAGTTAAATTCTGTCAATATTTCTGTTATGATAACAACATTATCATAACATTATAACCTAACTGTGCGATGTTTTTCAAAAGTGTTGTGATTTATCGTACATTGTTGGAACCTGTTAGCGTGGAAAATTGAATGAAATCATGAACCGAATATTCGGTTCTGTAAAAGTTACCCGTATATTATTCGGTGTTCGGTTATTCGGTGAAACCACTATTCAAAAAGGCCCTACTCCAAAAATAAATCAAATCAAACTACGAATTCGTGGTATGATGAAGGTAAACAGACATTATTTAACCAAAGTAAATACGGCTCTTTCTGTATTCCGACGACGCACACAATGCGTATATCCGCGTCAAACAAAATACCAGATTTTTATATAACAAGGTGTCCCATAATTATTACGACATGGCGAGCAAACTAGCAGACGGATCACCTGATGGTAAGCGAATGCCGCCGTCCATGGACACCCGCAACAACAGGGGAGTTACAATGATCAAACCCCTGTTTGGTTCTCCGGTACACTCACTCAGCGAAACAAAGCATCTATTCTGTTTCACGCCAGTTTTATGTGAGGCCGTGGTATCACTCCGGTCGAGTTGGCCATTCATGCCGAAGCGTGGCTCTCCCACGGTCAAGCGGTTTTACATGGTTTAAAAGCAATCCTGTAATCAGTTATGTTAGATTATCAGTAAGTTTTCACCGTGGGAGAGCCACGCTTCGGCATGAATAAGCTGACTCGACCGGAGTGATACCACGGCCTCACAGAAAACCTTCGTGAAGCTGCACTGTGCTGTGTTTCGCTACGTGAGTGAGGATGCCGGAGGCCCAATCCGGGGGTGAGCGGGGCTTAAAGGTTTGCAGCGCGCTTGTGACTCCACTCTGGTGTCGCGGGTGTCCATGGGCGGCGGCAATCGCTTACCATCAGGTGATCCGTCTGCTCGTCTGCCATCAATCACATAAAAAAAAGTTAGTACCTCAGTATCAGTTAACATTTTAACGATACTAAATTGAACCAGTTTTAGTTCTAATCTTCTAATTCTAAGTTAATTCTATAGTATTTCTTAGAAGTATTATAAAATGTAATTGATCTAGGATTGAAACTAAAGTAATTTTCTCAAGATTTTTGTGGCTCTGCTGATGATGGAAGGTCAACTCCTCAACGGTAAGGAGTTAAAGGATAAAACTTTCAATACTGCACTCACAATTCGTTTCTTAGATATTTGGCGGGGGTGGAAAGGGGAAGGGAGGGGCTGCCAAAAAATGAGAACCCTCAAATTTTAAAATCACACGTAATGTTTTTGTATCTTTTTCAAAACTGCACCAGTATTTACGACTGATTGTATTAATTTTGTGGCTCTGCTGATGATGGAAGGTCAAACAATTTACATTAAAACTTACATATACAAAAGCCAAAAACCACGAAGGTTTACTGTAAACGCCATAGATTTATCGACAGATATCTAAACATTGATCGAATCCAATCTTGGTTGTGTATTAATGATCGCAGGAGTTCCCACATATTACCATACATTATGACACCGTAATGTAAACGACCCATCAGATCACACATAAGCAAAAAGCTTATAGAAAACGAAAGCTTCGAAGAAAGCTAGCGAAAGCTAATAACTTGTAGGTAACTTATTGCGAACATTGGCACGACTACCTACGTTTGGTAAAACCGGACTATTAACATTCTTCTTTTTTAATTAGTGTCTGGGTGTTATATCTATTTAAGCACTCAGAAGTGAAACTAATATCAACACGTTTAAAAGAAAACTGAGGGTACTGCTTGTTGTTATTATAATATGCACGAATTTTTCAGCGACAATTTATCACTTACATGATTTTCATTATAAAAAATTTAAATTAATAAAATTAATAAATACATTTATGATTTAAAATTAATATTATTAATCCATTTCACGTTCATAGGCTATGCCCAAAAGGGTAACATGATGTACAGGAATATAATTGTAACCCTTAACTTCATTCATGAATGCAATAAACGTAATTGACTCTATTGACTATTGAGCATATATTTGTGGTATTTTCGTTGCTCTTGATACACATGCTATATAAGTGAGACTCGACGGCGCAGTGGTAAACGGGTCGCAGTTTTTGTAAGCGAAAAATTGATTCACGCCAAAAGTGGCCGCTTATGGCGTGAATAAATTTTTCGCGTACGCGTTGGAGCCAACATTTTTTCATGGTTATTTAACAAATAGTATAAGTGTTTGCCGAGAGGTTGTAACCCCGAGATTGTTTTTTTTTTATGATATAGGTGGCAGACGAGCAGACGGATAACCTGATGGTAAGCGATTACCGCCGCCCATGGACTCCTGCAACACCAGTGGTGTCACAAGTGCGCTGCTTACCTTTTAACCCCCCTTCCCCTGGATTGGGCCTCCGGTACCCTCACTTACGCAGCGAAACAGCGCATGCACTGCTTCACGCCGGTTTTCTGTGAGGATGTGGTATTACTCCGGTCGAGCCGGCCCATTTATGCCGAAGCGTGGCTCTCCCACTGTTCCCAAATGTTTAAAATAGATCCGGTTTAGTCGCTAAAAATTAAAATTGATTGGCGTCGCTAGTGTGCCCTACTTGTCACCTTAACAAAAATACAAGGATAACGTAATGCTATACGCAATAGGGAAAAACAGTACATTCACATATCTAACCTAATTTGCCAGAATGTTGAGTGTTGTCAAATGTTGACATTTATAAGTGTTCTGTATGGACCTAAATTGAATACACTATTTTCATTTTCATTTTCAGCTCATGCCGCCTCGAGGGAGACGTCTCGGTCAGCGCTGGTTTTCAACTTCTTCCGACTCCCTAAGATGGAAGATGAGGGTATTACATATCGCACCTTCAGAATTATAAAGACCTTATCAAAAAATTTAGGATTTTGACTTATAGTCATAGAAAAGGCTTTAAACAAAGGTACAAAGCCTTTCTATGACCAAAAGTCAAAATCACAAATTTTTGGATTATATCTTTATAATTCTGAAGGTGCGATATCTAAACCATTTTTTTTTTATTTATTTGAATGAAATGGGGTGAGCATTACATCTCATAGCCCCTGCGAAAAGTAGAAGATCTATTGTGGCAGCCCCAGAACCCACTACAGCACCTCATGCAGCTCCAGCTCCAGGATAAATCCGAGGATGGAGCCGGGGAGCTTTTGATCTCGTCCGCCGAGACCATGTGTGCTCCCAGGTGCCGGCTTCTGCAGTGGTGCAGCGCTATGCACTCGCCGAGGACGTGGATAATCGTTTCCTCATCCTCGCGACAGAACCTGCAGATTTTGGTATCTGAAAGGCTATCTAAACCTTAGCCCCTTTATCACAAATCGCAAACTAAGGATAGTCCCGGTACAAAATTTGTGTCAGCCCCTTCTAACATTGCGTGTTGGAACGGGATGACATGAGCTTTAGTACGGTAATAACTTAAGATCACGATTTTCATTACAAGGTGGTTGATTTTTAACTTGACATTGGCACAAAAGATCATCTTTTAAAAGAGGTTCTTTACCCAAAAAAAAACAACCGATCGCTCTACATTGGCCATAGATGAACAATAGAATTACTTTTTTACAACACTATGTAAAAAAATCGATGTCAGCAGTACAATGACTCCAAACACGTCTAGGAGCACGATTCTTTAGTTTTATTACGAGTCATTAAGGTTCAAATTCGAAGTGTTCAGACTTGTTGGTTGGAAACTGGTTTTAGATCATGTATTGCAAATGTAGGTTAATCGATCGACTTGCTACACAACTTGTATTGTAGTATTAATATACGTTATTCAACTAAAAATAGTTATATATCGTCATTTTTTTTACATTCCGAAAACCTCATAATAGGTATTGTGAATAAAGTCCATTTAGCGTGTTAGATCAACAAAATAAACGATAAATAGATTACGGTATGTTTATTGATGTGTGTTGATTGATATTTACTAGCCGTGTGGTCCCGGCAGAGTGGAATAGGCCACCCTCACTCTTACCGAGGTGTCGTAAAAGGCGACTAAGGTAAAGCTGCTGGCATGATCATCATGCACCCAGAGAAGGAAAACTCTGCATTTATATCGAAACCCTCGCCGAACCCGTCTGCCAAGCGTGGTGAGTATAGGCAATTCACCCCTCATGTGATTGAGGGAGGCTCGTGCCCCAGCAGTGGGGACTTAAATGGGCTGACGATGACGACGATGTTTATTGATACAATTATGCAATCGACCCGTTTAGATCAGTGGTAGTGAAAGCTGCCTCTGGTACAAGGGTTGCGGGTTCGATCCCCGCACAGTAAAAACATTTGTGTGCATGAACATGTCTGTTTGTATTGTTCTGGGTGTTTTCTAGGATTACATAATATTTGACATTTGTAAATGTTCTGTATTGACTTATTTTAAATAAAGATATTTTTTATTTTGATGTCAGGGTTAGGGTGCGTCTCTAGTCTCTACGCCCGAAACTTTTGATTATGGCTCTACCCGAAGATAATTCGCCAATGTCAAGTAACTTATTGAGAATAAGTAGGTAGTCAACAGTCGAAGTCAGTCAAAGTCACAGTCACTCAATAAAACGCCGGTGTTTTACGTTTTATCGACCTACGGATTCAGCGGATATCACTCTAAAAGCAATCGCAGGTTTAAAGACTCTATTAGGTCAGAGCAAGTTGTCACGAGACAACTCACTCGACACACAATAGCAGTGTTAAAAACGATACAATCCAACGATTCTTATTATTAGGATCATTTTGCGGCACTTCACTGCACAAATAAACACCAAATTTGAACACTAAAAAAAAACCACTAGACACTAATTTAAAACCTTTGAATTGCATCAGCCCATGCGGCTTGTTTTAGCCCTACCCGCCGAATCGAAACATATTTAGGGCTGACCAAATAGACTTTGAACCATAAAAATATATGTTTGACAGCTGTCAAACAAAAGCGCCATCTACCGAAAATAGCATAACATAAAATCATAGACCATTATCTAAGCATAAAATAGTAATTGTACATTAATAGATAACGCACCCTACCCAGACTGAGCCTTTTCATAACTAGGAATGAAACATTCAAAGGCCTTCATAGGATACAATACGAAGATATGGAAAAAAATATCTTCTCGGCGGCAATAGACAACAGAGAAGGATGCTCATAGGAGCGTTAACAGGGCATTATGCAACGAACAAAATGCTGATGAAGATGAACATAACATTGAACAGCGACTACAGAGCATGCAAGGAGGAGACGGAAACCATAGAACATCGTTTATGTGAATGCGACTCACTAGCCAGAGGCAGAATGTGTCTTCTAGGTAACGCTTATCCTAAACCAGGAGACTACAGGCACTTCAATCCGAAAGACATCGTGACGCTGATGAAACGAATCTCTCGTGAGTAGGAGCGGAAAAGATAGGGGAGGTACAAAAGATCCCTTAGGGTCGACGTGCCCCATGAAAATGACCCCCTAACAGATAAGATAAGAGCCTTTTCATAGACAGCCATACTTGAAAAACTCCGCGAAGCTGTTAATACTGGGGTGTGACGTGCTGGGCGACGTCCTTTGGCAGCGGTTATTTCAGACCGGTACGACATTGCGATCTACAAGAAACGAGCCTATACCTTCCTAAAAGGCCGGCAACGCATCTCCACTCCCTCTGGTGTGGCTAATGTCCATGGGCGGCGGTGATCACTTGCCATCAGGTGACTCGATTGCTCGTTTGCCACCCTTTCTCTTAAAAAAACGGTCAAGTGCGAGTCGGACTCGCCCATGAAGGGTTCCGTAGCAGCAAGTAAGATATATGGAAGGTAAATTGCGGTTTATGGTTTATAGAGTATTAAAAAAAAACTACTCACTATATCTAGTTCAAACCAATTTTCGTTATTAGTTTTCATGATTATGTACATCATATATTTTTTTTTAGTTTTATAATTCATTTATTATAGAAGTTAGAGGGAGGGGGGACACACAATTGAACACTTTGGGAGCGTCTCTTGCGCAAAGTATTGTGTTTAGAAAAAAAATATGTTAAAAACCTCAACATCATTTTTAAAGACCTATCCATAGATACCCCACACGTATAGATTTGAGTTTCAGTTTCAAGTATGGAGATCCCCCCATTTTTTAATTTTTTTTTTAATTTTTATGTAAAAATCGTAATGCGGCTAACAAAATACATCTATTTACTGACCGGATGGCGCAATTGGTAGTGACCCTGCCTCTTTCGCCAAAGGTCGTGGGTTCGATCCCCACCCTGGACAAACATTCGTGCGATAAACACTTGTGTTTGTTTAGTGCCTGGGTGTAATATATGTATTTAAGTATATATTTGTGTTCCTCTGTTGTCTGATATCTGTAACACAAGTGCTTAAGCTACTTAGTACGGAATCAGGTCAACGTATGAGATGTTGTGAGAATTATTATTATTTACAAAGTTTCAATAGTATAGTTCTTATAGTTTCGCATAAAAGTGACGGTGACATACGGACGGACACAGACGGGCAGACATGACGAATCTATAAGGGTTCCGTTTTTGCCATTTGGCTACGGAACCCAAAAAAGCGCCCATTTTCTAGTTCCATGGTGAACATTAGATAAGTATCTTTAAAAAAGATATTTTTGAAGCTCTAAAAGAGAATGAACATGTAAAAACCACCTAGGTAGGCAACATAAATTTCCAGGTTTGGGTTTATGAGCATACAACATACACACACACTTTTAATTTTTAGATTATTTTTTTTTTGATTGCCGATAAATAAAATATAACATACAAAATGTAAAACCGTTATTGGCTGTAGGTTAAATTTAATTAAGTTCATATAACTTGTAAATAGCACTAAGAGCTGTGGTTTTTGTAATAAAATAAAATAAAATAAAAATAAAGTAAGTTACACCTTGTTAGTAAGTAAGTAAGTAAGATGCGAAGCGTGACCGAGTGACTCGTTGCTCTGGATAACTAAGTGACGACAGACTTACTTAAGTTACGTAAGTGGAAAGCCACGTCTCTAATTGGAGAAGCCGTCTTAATTCAAGAAACATAATTAAGTCTTCGCATATTTTTCTCTTAAGGCAACTTGTAGGGGACACTAGCGACACCAATCGTTTTTAATTGTTAGCTACAAAACCGGATCTATTTTAAACAATTTCGGGGTTACAACCTCTCGGTAAACACTTACACTATTTATTTAATAACCGTTTTTATTATTTTTATTTTTTATGTAGGTAATAGGTAGGCAGACGAACAGACGGATCACCTGATGGTAAGCAATCGCCGCCGCCCATGGACACCCGCGACACTAGTGGAGTCACAACTGCGCTGCCAACCTTTAAACCCCCCCTATCGCCCGGATTGGGCCTTCGGTACCCTCACTCACGCAGCGAAGCACAGCACAGTGCTGCTTCACGCCGGTTTTCTGTGAGGCCGTGGTATCACTCCGGCAAGCCGGCTCATTCATGCCGAAGCTTGGCTCCCCCACGGCACAAATGTTGGGTCCAACGCTCGAAAAATTGATTCACGCCAAAAGCTGCCACTTTTGGCGTGAATCAATTTTTCGCGTACAAAAACGACCCAACATTTGTGCATGGTTATTTAATAAATAGTGTTATGTGTTTGCCGAGAGGTTGTAACCTCGAATTTTTTTAAAATGGATCCGATTTAGTAGCTAAAAATAAAAATCAATTGGCGTCGCTAGTGTACCCTACCCGTCACCTTAAGTAAATAAAACACTTAAAAATCTTTTAATTTAGATAGATTCGTCTTTGGGTACGAATCAAACCTTTCACTTACCGGGTGGTTGCCCAAGTAGTTTTATGAGTTCTAAAGGGGATGACTAATTGTATATAGGTATATATTTATTCTTTGAACTGTCTAAATAAGCTGTACAAGAGCTGTATAGCGTGCTATACAGCTCTTATACGACCGGTTTGGGCAAACGTTATTCAGCTTTAAGTTTACTAAAGGTCATGGTCGCAGTGGCTATGAGACGCAAGGCTCACCCCATTTCTTTCAAATAATAAAATAATTACTAAAGGTCACGGTAGCAGAATAGTGGCTCTATAATGGTCACTTTAATTGTTCGCGTCATAAAAAATAATATAATAAAATAATAAATATTCCACAACAGCACATACATTGATCTGACTCCGAGATAGGTAGCTCAAGCACCTGTGTTACGGATATCAAAATCAACAGTGGGTTTACAAATATATACATACAATACTTTTCTTTTGTAAATACATACTTATAATACAGAGATAACGCCCAGACCAATACAACCAGATATGTTCATGCACACAAATGTTTGTACTGTGCGGGGATCGAACCCGCAACCCTTGCACCAGAGGCAGCGTTCACTACCACTGTTCCAAACAGGTCGTTAAAGAAATAAATGGTTAGTTATGTTTTCAGTACCAAATAAACGTCTTTAAGAACCATTTTTATGTTTTATCGGCAATGAAAACATGTCTATGAATAAAAGACGAGTCAAAATATATTTTGAGACATGTTTGACCCTAAATTCACCTATAATAATATCCTCCAACGATTACGGCTACGGCGTCCAATCTCAACAATAAGCCACGTACGCAGGATATCGTCATCGTCATCGTCAGCCCATTTAAGTCCCCACTGCTGGGGCACGGGCCTCCCTCAAACACATGAGGTGTAATTGCCATACTCACCACGCTTGGCAGACGGGTTGGCGAGGGTTTTGATATAAATGCAGAGTTTTCCTTCTCTGGGTCCTGATGATCATGCTAGCAGCTTTACCTTAGTCGCCTTTTACGACACCTCGGTAAGAGTGAGGGTGGCCTATTCTACTCTGCCGGGGATCACACGGCTAGGATATATTACAGTGCTATTACACTCATATTCCGATGGGACATCAGCGCGACACGACCAGAGATTGATTTGGCGCAGGACCAACGGCTTAACGTGCTTTCCGTGGCACTGGGGTACAAGACTGCCAACTTCCAGACACCGGTGAGTGCGCTCGTGACCACGGCTGCTGTAACGTAGCCGAAACGTCGAGCCAAATATGTGAGTACACAATGTTGTTTCACATAATAAATATCGTGTTAATCCCCGTATTGATACATTATAGTTATAATGCAACGCGAAAATCTAAAAAACTATCTATTCCAGACACCGGGCTGACACTAACAATTTCCTAACGAAATCTTAGGTACCTACATATTTTTTGGCTCGACCCGGGGATCGAACCCGGGACCTTTTGCGCAGCAGCCGCTTTAAAGTGCGATCCACTAAACACTGCGCCACCGAGGCAGTAATTCTATGTATTATAAATATGTATTTTCAAAAGAAAAGTATTATATGTATATATTTGTAATTCCGCTGTTGATTCTGATATCCGTAACACAGGTGCTTGAGCTACCTTTTTTTATATGATAGGTGGCAGACGAGCAGACGGATCGCCTGATGTAAAGCGATAGCCCATAGATACCCGCGACACCAGTGGAGTCACAAGTGTGCTGCCAACCTTTAAACCCCCCTATCTCCCGGATTAGACCTCCGGTACCCTCCTCACGGCACAGTGCTGCAGTGCTGCTTCACGCCGGGTTTCTGTGAGACCGTAGTATCACTTCAGTCGAGCCGGCCCAGTCATGCCGAAGCGTCAAGGAAGTCGCAGCCGTGGCAGGTCTCCTACTGGACCGACGATCCGGTGAAGATCGCGGGAATCCATTGGATGCGGGCGGCACAGGACCGATCTGTGTGGAGAACATTGAGGGGAGGCCTATGTCTAACAGTGGACGTCTATTGGCTGAAATGATGAGTTAGGCATATTTTTCTGTTTAACAGGTATTACTCTGACAAATTTACGAAAGGTAATAAGTGCTCATAGCATATAGGTATCAAACGAATCAATTTGCAAACTGACGAACCTATTCGTTCTTTGAACTTACATCGGGCTCCAAAGCATTGCCTTTGGACGCAACCGGGAATTACCTACATGTTAAGATAATGATGATGATGGTGACTCGAGATTTTTTTTCGAGTCATTATGTTTATGTCGCAGCCACTTGGTTAAATTAGTCATCCAAAGACGCCTAGGGCATTCGTTAAACGCCGGTGTCTAAAAAACTAAATTGAAAATTTAAAAAACCCCCGACACAACTGAAGCTCTTTCATTTGATACCTATATTGAGGCAGTTGGAACAACAAATAGGTTATTCGTCAATTTCTGACGGCGGCCATCTTGGATTTGAAATTTTTCACAATTAATATATTCTGCTACTCAAGCCCTTTTATATGATACCCATATTGTGGTAGTTGTGTTAAAACATAAAATCCAAATTTTTGTGACGGCACCCATCTTGGATCGATTTTTATCCAACATAGCTAAGAACACTCCCTCCTTATTCATATTTCAAACAAAAAAAAAACAAAATCAAAATCGGTTCATTTGTTCGGGAGCTACGATGCCATAGGTTTCACGTGTCTGTGTCTGTGTGTGTGTCTACACACACAGACACAGACACGTGAAACTTATATAGTAATATTCAATTTCTTTTGGGCTTCATCTTTTTATAATTGTAACTGTTTTGAGTGTATTGTACCTCCTACATTTTCATTTCAATAATTTTATGCATAGTGCCTCTGTCATCCCACCGTAGGTGCCCCTGAAAACCAGCGCCTCGGCATTATTATGTCTTGGCATTATGCTGAGGGTCACCTTTTCGGCACAAAAGTTTCTTTTACTTCTAAGATAAATGTAACTAGTTTTAAGTTGTTGCTATATAAATATTTTCTATTCTATTCTATTCTATCTAAAGATCGATCCATTCAACGTATACCGTTTTAAATTGTATAGGAATTCCAAGGAATAAAATAAAAAATCTTTAAACCAGTTTTATTTAAAGTTACAAGGTAATTCAAAGTTACCCAAGTTGACTGTAATGGTTTACAATTTTTATACAGCCCCTAAACTAGTTAATGTTTACATGACGGCGTTGATTAAGCTAACAATAATCCGATAGTCATAGTCTTAACACCAGAAATAAACATAGGCTTGTCGTCCCGGTCCTCAGACTTCATAAAATCGGTAATTCGTTTGTTGGCTTAAGTATTAAGATATTTAATAAGCTACCACAAAATGTCATAAACTTATCACTGGATAAGTTTAAGTCTCATATTAAAACCTGCCTAATGAAGAAAGGTTACTATAGTGTACAAGACTATTTAAATGATAAGGATTCTTGGTCATGTTAATTGATTAATCTTTTGAGTTGTTATTCATAGTAGTCTATTAACTTTCATAATTGTATTTTTTTTCTCTTCTCAATTGAAACTCTGTAACATCATCAATATTTGAAAAGAGTAACTACTGAGTTCCTTGCTGGTGTCTTCTCAGTAGAAATCGACATTCCGAACCAGCGGTAGATATTCTGTACCTATTTTGACATTCATAAGTGTTTTGTGTGGACCTAAATTGAATAAAGATTTTTTTTCTTTTATCTAATAATATTTTAGTTAATCGTCTCCCTGACTGATTCTTGAAGGTGGCCGTACTTCATAGCCGTTAAGTATTGGTCGTTTTCCTCTAGATGGCGCTACACTGGCTAGCCGACTGATGCCTCTATCTCAGTATATGTATGTTACTCTATGCTTTAAACACGAAAAGCTGTTAAACGTTGAGTGTTGTAAGTTCAAAAAAAATTGCAATTCCTATTTCTGCCGCGCCATCAAGAAATGAAACTCGTTGCCGGCGCATGTATTTCCCCCTTCCTACAATATCATCATCATCATCATCATTTCAGCCAATAGACGTCCACTGCTGGACATAGGCCTCCCCCAATGTTCTCCACACAGATCGGTCCTGTGCCGCCCGCATCCAATGGATTCCCGTCGGTCCACCTTGTGCGTGGCCTCCACTTCAGGACCTTTCTGCCCCAACGGCCGTCTGTTCTCCTCGCTATGTGCCCTGCCCATTGCCACTTGAGGCATGCAATCCTTTGGGCTATGTCTGTAACATTAGTTCTCCTGCGGATCTCATCATTTCTGATACGATCACGCAGGGAGACTCCGAGCATAGCTCTCTCCATTGCTCTCTGAGTGACTTTGAGCCTCCTTAATCGGCACATTGTAAGCGGCCACGTTTCGGACAATATGGATTCCTTCAAACGAAGCGTGAAGAAGCATCTCGCGGGCCAGTATGGCGGTGCCAACGGAGGTGATGCCTGACATCGCTTCCGTTGTAATTGCAACGTGGGCTCTTCTCTTGCTAACCATCAGCTGAGGAGAGCCAATATACCGTGTCACTATAAAAAAAACAACTATCGGCCTCTAAACTTCCTAGGCGTCAAATTGGATGGCTAATTCAACCAGATGGCTGCAACATTTATACGTAGACTTCCTTATTCCATAAGATACCACCACAATATCAAAAGCAATTAGTTAACATATGGAATAACACAGTAGTTAAATTACCGTGTTCACTTGACCCGAGTTCAGAAAACTAAGGCTCAAGATATTAATAATTGTCAAGATAATTATTTGTCTTGACGTCAATTCATTGTATATATAAGAGAATTTCCAGTAATTTAGCTACGTGTGCAGGTGTGACCTGGTGACTCTGAAAAACTGTAAGGTTGAGAAAAATGTCCCGGGATCGTGGGCAATAAACTGATGCGATGGGACATTTACCACCTTTTTAGGGTTCCGTAGCCAAATGGCAAAAAACGGAACCCTTATAAATACGTCATGTCTGTCCGTCTATTCATCTGTCCGTCTGTCCGTCTGTCCGTCTGTCCGTCTGTCCGTCTGTCCGTCTGTCCGTCTGTCCGTCTGTCCGTCTGTCCGTCTGTCCGTCTGTCCGTCTGTCCGTCTGTCCGTCTGTCCGTCTGTCCGTCTGTCCGTCTGTCCGTCTGTCCGTCTGTCCGTCTGTCCGTCTGTCCGTCTGTCCGTCTGTCCGTCTGTCCGTCTGTCCGTCTGTCCGTCTGTCCGTCTGTCCGTCTGTCCGTCTGTCCGTCTGTCCGTCTGTCCGTCTGTCCGTCTGTCCGTCTGTCCGTCCGTCCGTATGTCACAGCCACTTTTCTCCGAAACTATAAGAACTATACTATTGAAACTTGGTAAATAGATGTATTTTGTTAACCGCATTACGATTTTTACACAAAAATTGGAAAAAAAAATGGGGGGTCTCCATACTTGAAACTGGAACTCAATATTTTTTCATCAAACCTCTGCGTGGGGGGTATCTATGAATAGGTCTTTAAAAATGATGTTTAGGTTTTTAACATCATTTTTTTCTAAACACAATACTTTGCGCAAGAGACGAAGGTAGTAAATTGTGTGCCCCCCCCCCCTAATTGCATAATAAATTAATTATAAAACTAAAAAAATATATATGATGTACATAATCATGAAAACTAACAACATCATGATAAGTTATTACTGTACTGAAGCTCATGCCATCCCGTTCTAACACGCAGTATAAAAAGGGCCTGGCATGAATTTTGATCAGTCACTATCATTAGTAACCCCGAAATGGTTTAAATAGATCCGGAGTAGTGGCAAAAAAATTTAATTGGCGTCCCTAGTGTGCGCTACCCGTTACCTTAACTATGAAATTTACTATTCATTCATTCATACCGTGGGAAGCCACGCTTCGGCTAGAATAGACTGGCTCGACCGAAGTGATACCACGGCCTCACAGAAAACCGGCGTGAAGCAGCACTGTGCTGTGTTTCGCTGCGCGAGTGAGGGTAGTGGGATCACAGAGTCATTTCAGTAAAGAGTTACACACGGCTAGACACAACACGTAGCCGTGTGGTCCCCGGCAGAGTAGAATAGGCCACCCTCACTCTTACCGAGGTGTCGTAAAAGGCGACTAAGGTAAAGCTGCTGGCATGATCATCAGCACCCAGAGAAGGAAAACTCTGCATTTATATCAAAACCCTCGCCAACCCGTCTGCCAAGCGTGGTGAGTATGGCAATTACCCCTCATGTGATTGAGGGAGGCCCGTGCCCCAGCAGTGGGGGCTGATGATGATGAGACACAACACAAATGTCTGTTTCAGCAACTAAAATTGGTGTTTGGTGCGGGAATCGAACCCGCGAACCTTGCGCTCCAACCGGCGCTCACACCACTGCCCTAAACGGGTTGTCGATGTTTTAAATGTTTACTAATACACCCTGTATATTTACTTTGAAAGTCATATTTTTTTTTTTTTATAGAGGCTCATTATATTGGCTCTCCTTAGCCTGATGGTAAATAAATAAATATTTCACAACATCACATACATTGATCTGACTCCGAGAGAGGTAACTCAAGCACCTGTGTTACGGATATCAGAACCAACAGTGACATTACAAATATATACACATAATACTTTTCTTTTGTAAATACATACTTATAATACATAGATAACACCCAGACCAATACAAACAGATATGTTCATGCACACAAATGTTTGTACTGCGTGGGGATCGAACCCGCAACCCTTGCACCAGAGGTAGCGTTCTCTACCACTGATCCAAATGCTAAGCATGAGAAGAGCCTCAGTTGCAATTACAACGGAAGCGATGTCAAGGCATCACCTCCATTGGCGTTCTTGGTATAATATTGTATAATGTAAATTTTATTACGGTATTAAATTATAATACAAGCAATAATACAAGTAAACACGTTTATTGAGATGTAAAAGATAAAATCGATCTAAAATTCTATAACATGTTTTGTGGCGATAAATTCACATAGTAGACGATAAAATGTTTTATATAAATGGTCACCATTTTGTACAATAATACAACTCACGAAATTGTAATCTACCGATGTATAACTTATACAGGGTTCACAATGTTCACCATCTTAATGCATACGGTCGTCGTCATCATCATCAGCCCATCCAAGTCCCCACTGCTGGGGCACGGGCCTCCCTCAATCACATGAGGGGTAATTGCCATACTCACCACGCTTGGCAGACGGGTTGACGAGGGTTTTGATATAAATGCAGAGTTTTCCTTCTCTGGGTGCTGATGATCATGCCAGCAGCTTTACCTTAGTCGCCTTTTACGACACCTCGGTAAGAGCGAGGGTGGCCTATTCTACTCTGCCGGGGACCACACGGCGAAAATTTTACTTTAGAACCAATCATGGAACTCCTTGACACCTTAAAAACAGGGACGAAGCGCAAATCCAGCAGTAAGACTAAAACTACTGCTGCTAAGAAGTCTACAAGCAAGAAGGAGGCCAAAGCGACCAGCAGCAAAGCACACGGTCGGTAGCCAGCTAATTGGATGCCTAGGCGTGACGGGTAGGCAATTGGTTTAAATTGTTAGCAAATAAACCAGATATCTTTTGAAAAAATTTGAAGCTGCAGCCTCTCGGAAAACACTTACACTATTTATTTAATTATACTTAACTTTTGGGTCTGTGTAAGTGTTTGCCGAGAGATTGTAATCCCGGAATAGTTTAAAATAGATCCGGTTTAGTAGCTAAAAATTAAAATCGATTGGCGTCACTAGTGTGCTCTACCCGTCACCTTAAACCCCCCATTCCTCCGGATTGGGCCTCCGGTACCCTCACTCACGCAGCGAAACACAGCACAGTGCTGCTTCACGCCGGTTTTCTGTGAGGCTGTGGTATCGCTCCGGGTCGAGCCAGTCTATTCTTGCCGAAGCGTGGCTTCCCACGGTATGAATGAATGAATGAATGATTTGTGGTTCTTAGCTTCAACTAAAGAGATTTAATGTTAAATAGTAAAGCCTATATATATATATTATTTCATAGTTAACTAATTTATTTGAATACAAACTGGTTGTAGCTAGACATCGAACCTACCTAAATATGTCCAGATATTTCCTAACACAAAATTGTGTATAAGCTTTACAGTATTTAGGTAAATTGAAAAGCTATTGGCAATTCTATATTATACCTACACATCGTCATTTATTACCCGACTACGGCAAAGCAAAAGGAGGGTTATGATTTTGACTGGCTATGTATGTATGTATATATGAATGTTCATCTGTTTCCACGTAACTTCTAAACTAGTTATCATATTTGAACAAATGAGGTGTCGTTAGAAGCGTCTTGGTTGTCATCTGGTTATAGGCAACATGACGTCACGTTAAATTTATTACAGCGCCCTCTAGGGGACTTAGAGTAAGGAACTAAAAAAAAATTTTGCTTGACGGTAGGTACCGTATGGGGTATCAAATGAAAGAGCTTTTTTAGCACATTTCAAATATGTAATTATATTTACATTGCTAAAAATATGTTAAATAAAAATAAAGTTAAAAACTAAAACCCGACTACCAAAAAACACGATCTAAAAAGTACAAAACAAGAAAATTGTCTCTGCTGAAATGATTATGCCGTATCGCCGTGGTGGCGGGGCGTGAAACGGCATCTCAGCAGGCCATCAGGGTGAGGATGGCAGACACAATGGGTACTTTGTTAGTTCTTCTGTGCCTGTCAGCCTCATATTTGGATTTCACGGCCGCTTACCATCAGGCGGAGTGAGGTCATCCTGATTGGCCTTTCTTTATAAAAAAAAAACTTGTCACTCTTGGAGCCCGGGGTACGCTGGGACCATGATTCTGTTTTTGTGGAGTCTGGTAATTACAATGAAGCGACTGCCGTCTGACCTTCGCAAACCTTTAACAGGGAAACCAGACTGAATCATGGTTACACGTTTCATAAACTCTCCGAAACGTGCAGGATTCCTCACGATGTTTTTCCCTCACTAATGGTAGAAATACGCACATAGATTTAAAAAATACACAGGTGCATGCTCGGATTCGAACCCGGTTCCCCCTTTTGAAAAACACGTTCTGACCCACTCAGCTACTATCGCTGTCATCGGTATTTCTTGTTGTTTATCTGACATTTATCCCGCGGTCACCCATCCGAGCCCTAAGCGACGCAATCTGCGCCGGCGCAGCGGTCAGAGATTGCGTCGCTTTACGTAAGGTATGGCGCAAATGGTTACGACTACTTTATATGATACATTTCTTAGATCTCGTATTGTCAACAGAATCTTTTATTTTTATTCATTATTTTATTATTTAAATATTTAAACTCAAATTACGTTATACAAATCTTTTTCTATACATAGAATCATAATCAGGCCAATAGACGATTAATGGAGACATAGGCCTCACACAGATCTCCACAGAGATCGGTCCTGTGCCTCCCGCATCCAATGTATACCCGCGACCTTCACCAGATCGTCGGTCCACCTTGTGGGGGGCGCCACGGCTGCGACTTCCTGTACGCGGCCTCTAATCGAGGACCGAGACCCAACGGCCGCCTGTTCTCCTCGCTATGTGCCCTGCCCATTGCCACTTGAGGCATGCAATCCTTTGGGCTATGTCTGTGACCTTAGTTCTCCAGCGGGTCTCATCATTTCTGATACGATCACGCAAGGAGACTCCGAGCAGAGCCCACTCCAATGCTCTCTGGGTGACATAGAATAGTAATGTATAAAAGCCGTGTCTCTACATAATATACTCCAACTCCAAGTTCAAGAAATTATATACTAGCTATATATATATAGTTGGCTCAACTATTATATGTATATACTATATACTAGTTGAGCCAACCTAATATATAATTGACGTTTCTAAATCTTAGATTCATAGATAGGTGACCTACCAAAAAAATGATTAAAGTGATAATCGATATGTACAGTGGCGGACACATCAAGCTATACAAAACTGTCAAATTTCTTCATTCGATTATAAACCTTATGTTGTTACACATTGAGTTCGAAATCGATTGAGGAAATTTGACAGTTTTGTATAGCTTGACCTGTCCGCCTTTGTACTTCAAAGAAACGTGAGTCGAATACTATAATAATGGAAAAGAAGTTATTAGTACTTTTATTTGGAGAAATGTCAATTCAAATTATTGAAAAGAAAGAGGAAAGTAGTTACCGATCCTAGATATCAATGCCTGAATTCAAAACACATGTTAAAAATTATTTAATAGCAAAAGCCTATTATACAGTTAATGATTACTTAAATGACAAGAATTTGTGGAAATGATAAACTGTTCGCCTACACCCATGATACTGTACTTACAAAAATTTTGGTGATTAAAAGAGTAACTGGCGAGTTTCTTGCCGGATCTTCTCGTCAGAATCAACTTTCCGATTCCGGTGGTAGAATCACATTATATTTATTCATCTCTTAGTATATTTTCTGTATCGACATATATGTTTAATTACATGTATAATATACATAGCTAATAACTAGAAATTTGTTCTAAGCTCTCGCTTGCGTACCCTCGCACTTGACCTCAGAGGGGTAGGAGCGGTGCAGCGCTGACCTATGTCAGCATTAGCTGAGCCACTGCCTTTTTCTTTGCTGCTTTCCTTAGATTATTGTTAATATTTTAAAAACTAATTATGTAAGGTAGATAAGAGCAAGTTTACTTAAGGTGACGGGTAGGGCACACTAGCGACGCCAATCGATTTCAATTTATAGCTACTAAACCGGATCTATTTTAAACAATTTCGGGGTTACGACCTCTCGGCAGTCACTTATACTATTTATTAAATAACCATGCACAACGCGCGGGTCCATCGCCCAATTACCTTAATAAAAATAGAAATCGATTGGCGTCGCTAGTGTTTGACAGCCCGTTTGGAACAGTGGTAGTGAACGCTAGCTTTGGTCCAAGGGTTGCGGGTTCGATCCCCGCACAGTACAAACATTTGTGTGCATGAACATGTTTGCTTGTATTGGTCTGGGTGTTTCCTATGTATTATAAGTATGTATTTACAAAAGAAAAAGTATTATATGTAGTATATATTTGTGATTCCGCTGTTGATTCTGATATCCGTAACACAGGTGCTTGAGCTACCTATCTCGGAGTTAGATCAATGTATGTGATGTTGTGAAATATTTATTATTTATTTAATTAGTGTGCCCTACCCGCCACCTTAATAATAAAATATATCTTCTTATCTAATTGACATTGAACTTCGCTGAAATTCGTCGCAAAACGGACATATTAAGGGCAAAACTTCCTATCTAATGTCGTTGTACTCTGATATCTAAATAATTGACAAACAAAAAAAAACTTATAAATGTTATTAAAAATCGTCGAGGAAGTGATAAGGGCGACCTTCCTCTAAGGGCATTGGACAGCCCTTCCTTTCAAATAAATGTAATAAAATAACTCAATACTCAATATTTTATTGCTTTGCATAATTATTTGGTACAACATCGTCATCATCATCAGCCCATTTAAGTCCCCACTGCTGGGGCACCTCCCTCAATCACATGAGGGGTAATTGCCATACTCACCACGCTTGGCAGACGGGTTGGCGAGGGTTTTGATATAAATGCAGAGTTTTCCTTCTCTGGGTGCTGATGATCATGCCAGCAGCTTTACCTTAGTCGCCTTTTACGACACCTCGGTAAGAGTGAGGGTGGCCTATTCTACTCTGCCGGGGACCACACGGCATTTTTTGGTACATTGGTATGTATATGCTAGGATCAAAATCATGGAACCTGATGAACACAACACAGTTACAACAAAGCACTTTAAGCCGTCGGTCCTGCGCCCAATCCCTCTCCGGTCGTGTCACGCTGGTGTCCCATCGGAATATAAGGGTAAGGGAATAGAGAGTGCACTTGTGTTTGCGCACACACTTGAGCACTATATTATATCCTGCGTACGTGGCTAATTAAATAAATAAATGTTTCACAACATCACATACATTGATCTGACTCCGAGATAGGTAGCTCAAGCACCTGTGTTACGGATATCAGAATCAACAGTGGGATTACAAATATATACATATAATAGTTTTCTTTTGTAAATACATACTTATAATACATCGAAACACCCAGACAAATACAAACAGATATGTTCGTTCATGCCCACAAATGTTTGTACTGTTCGAACCCGCAACCCTTGCACCAGAGGCAGCGTTCACTACCACTGTTCCTAACGGGTCGTCAAATAATTGTTGAGATTGGCCGCCGAAGTCGTAATTGGTTGGAGGATATTATATTTTTATAGATTAGGATATCTTTTTAAAGGTCATTGCATCAAATAATTGTTTCATTATAGTAATTCCACATGACCGATAATCGGTGAGACGGTGACCGATTTTTCGTAGGAGACAAATAGAACATACTGATATCGATAACATCGATACACGAGCTACAGAAAGTCGGTGTGAATACCTACCTACCTAGTACCTTGACAAATCAGCCGACTTCTTGTAGATTTTATAGTGGATCCGATATAAAATGATAAGTATTTCTTTATTGGCCACAGAACACAAATTTAAGTTCTTTTTAAACGTGAAAAATTGATCCACGAATCGCGAATCGATTTTTCACGTACAAAAACGGACACAAAATTTGTGCATTGCCATTTAATAAATAGTATTAGTGTTTGCCGAGAGGTTGTAACCCCGAAATTGTTTAAAATAGATCCGGTTTAGTAGCTGAAAATTAAAATCGATTAGCGTCGCTATTGTGCCCTACCCGTCACCTTAACAGGGGAACCAGACCGACTGAATCATGGTTTCACGTTTCAGAAACTTTTTCGAAAACATGCAGGTTTCCTCACGATGTTTTCCCTCACCGCCGAGCAGATGGTAATGGTAGAAATATGCACATAGATTAAAAAAAACCATTGGTGCATGCTCGGATTTGAACCTCGACCACCTGCGTGGAAGGCGCGTTCATATCCATTGAGCTACCATCGCTCTAACAGTAAAGGTTGCGAAGGTCAGATGGCAGTCGCTTCATTGTAATTACTAGACCCCCAATCCTGAATCATGGTCTAAGCGTACCCGGGCTCCAAAGCGACAGCTTTGGACGCAACCGGGAATTATACGCTAAGATGAAGAAAAAGGTTACATCACACTGTTATATAATTTCACCGTAATTCATGAATTCGGCACATTGGCCAAAACACGATATCTATTTAATAGGGTCAAGGTTTGACCTTCTATTACAACGAAATATGGTCAATGTACCGCGTAATAGATATGTCGTAGTCACATTGTATAATCCGCCGTATTGCCGTCTGAGAGCCACGCTTCAGCATGAATGGGTCGGCTGGACCGGAGTGAACCACGGTCTCACATAAATCCGGCGTGAAGCAGTACTGTGCTGTGTTTCGCTGCGTGAGGGAGGGTATCGGAGGCCCAATCCGGGAAAACGATCGGTTTAAATGATGGCAGCGCACTTGTGACTCCACTGGTGTCGCGGGTGATCCGCCTGGCTCGTATGCCACCTATCACTTAAAAAAAAAAAACAATATTACGGCTAGCTGTTATCAAAAACAGAGCCATTTTGAAATGCGGCAGATCAAAAATTAGCCGCATCGTAACTTCTAATTAAATTGTAGGGTGACTTTACTACAAAACAAAACTATGTTTAAAATGAAAATCAATTAAGGCGACGGGTAGCCTAACTAGATACACCAATTGATTTTAATTTTTAGCTACTAGACCGGATCTATTTTAAACAATTTCGGGGTAATAATCTCTCGGCAAACACACTATTTATTAAATAACCATGCACAAATGTTGGCTCCGTTTTTGTACGCGAAAAAATTGATTCACGTCAAAACTCCAAAATTCTAGTGCAATAGTTAACTATAAGTATTAAATAAATAGTATAGGTTTTTGCCGAGAGATTGTAACCTCGAAATTGTTTAAAATAGATCCGGTTTAGTAGCAAAAATTTTAAATCGATGAGCGTCGCTAGTGTGCCCTACCCGTCACCTTAAAGCAGTCGTCACGACCGAATCGGAGTTTCCCTCTCTTTCACACGCGCTGTGTGTCTTCTTTGTTTGGGTGCGACAGGTATATTCTCATTCGTTACGGGACGGCTTCTAATTAAGCCACCTGTTTTTGTTAACAGCTAGCCGTAATGTAATACGGCGGATTATACAATCGGCCTGCGACAGACAGATAAAGTAGGTACAAATAAAAATAATATTTCTGTATAAACATAGAATAATAACTATTTTTCTATGTGTATAAACATTAAACACGGATACAGACACTAAAATAAATTAGTAACATATGAAAATTTATTGAACTTAACTTTTGCTTTGAATTAACAATCGATAAGTCATCATCGTCAGCCCATTTAAGTCCCCACTGCTGGGGCACGGACCTCCCTCAATCACATGAGGGGTAATTGCCATACTCACCACGCTTGGCAGACGGGTTGGCGAGGGTTTTGATATAAATGCAGAGTTTTCCTTCTCTGGGTGCTGATGATCATGCCAGCAGCTTTACCTTAGTCGCCTTTTACGACACCTCGGTAAGAGTGAGGGTGGCCTATTCTACTCTGCCGGGGACCACACGGCATTTTTTGGTACATTGGTATGTATATGCTAGGATCAAAATCATGAAACCTGATGAACACAACACAGTTAGAACAAAGCACTTTAAGTCCGTTCGGTCCTGCGCCCAATCCCTCTCCGGTCGTGTCACGCTGGTGTCCCATCGGAATATGAGGGTAAGGGAATAGAGAGTGCACTTGTGTTTGCGCACACACTTGAACCCTATAATATATCCTGCGTACGTGGCTAATTAAATAAAAAAATATTTCACAACATCACATACATTGATCTGACTCCGAGATAGGTAGCTCAAGCACCTGTGTTACGGATATCAGAATCAACAGTGGGCTTACAAATATATACATATAATACTTTTCTTTTGTAAATACATACTTATAATACATAGAAACACCCAGACAAATACAAACAGATATGTTCGTTCATGCACACAAATGTTTGTACTGTGCGGGGATCGAACCCGCAACCCTTGCACCAGAGGCAGCGTTCACTACCACTGTTCCAAACGGGTCGTTATAATTGTTGTAATTGGTTGGAGGATATTATATTTTTATAGATTAGGATATCTTTTTAAAGGTCATTGCATCAAAGAATTGTTTCATTATAGTAATTCCACATGACCGATAATCGGTGAGACGGTGACTGATTTTTCGTAGGAGACAAATAGAACATACCTGATATCAATAACATCGTTACACGAGCTACAGAAAGTCTATGTGAATAGTACCTTGACAAATCGGCCAACTTCTTGTAGATTTTATAGTGGATCCGACATAAAATGATAAATATTTCTTTATTGGCCTCAGAACACAAATTTAAGTTCTTTTTAAACGCGAAAAATTGAACCACGAATCGCGAATCGATTTTTCACGTACAAAAACGGACACAAAATTTGTGCATTGCTATTTAATAAATAGTATTAGTGTTTGCCGAGAGGTTGTAACCCCGAAATTGTTTAAAATAGATCCGGTTTAGTAGCTAAAAATTAAAATCGATTAGCGTCGCTAGTGTGCCCTACCCTTCACCTTAACAGGGGAACCAGACCGACTGAATCATGGTTACACGTTTCAGAAACTTTATCGAAAACGTGCAGGTTTCCTCACGATGTTTTCCCTCACCGCCGAGCAGATGGTAATGGTAGAAATATGCACATAGATTTAAAAAAAACCATTGGTGCATGCTCGGATTTGAACCTCGACCACCTGCGTGGAAGGCGCGTTCTTATCCATTGAGCTACCATCGCTCTAACAGTAAAGGTTGCGAAGGTCAGACGGCAGTCGCTTCATTGTAATTACTAGACCCCCCAATCCTGAATCATGGTCTAAGCGTACCCGGGCTCCAAAGCGACAGCTTTGGACGCAACCGGGAATTATACGCTAAGATGAAGAAAAAGGAGTTACATCACACTGTTATATAATTTCACCGTAATTCATGAATTCGGCACATTGGCCAAAACACGATATCTATTAAATAGGGTCAAGGTTTGACCTTCTATTACAACGAAATATGGTCAATGTACCGCGTAATAGATATGTCGTAGTCACATTGTATAATCCGCCGTATTACCGTCCGAGATCCACGCTTCAGCATGAATGGGTCGGCTGGACCGGAGTCAACCACGGTCTCACATAAATCCGGCGTGAAGCAGCACTGTGCTGTTTCGCTGCGTGAGGGAGGGTATCGGAGGCCCAATACGGGAAAACGGGCGGTTTAAACACTGGTGTCGCGGGTGTCCATGGACGGTGGCAATCGCTTACCATCATGTGATCCGCCAGGCTCGTATGCCACCTATCACTTAAAAAAAAAAAACAATATTACGGCTAGCTGTTATCAAAAACAGAGCCATTTTGAAATGCGGCAGATCAAAAATTAGCCGCATCGTAACTTCTAATTAAATTGTAGGGTTACTTTACTACAAAACAAAACTATGTTTAAAATGAAAATCAATTAAGGCGACGGGTAGCCTAACTAGAGACACCAATTGATTTTAATTTTTAGCTACTAGACCGGATCTATTTTAAACAATTTCGGGGTAATAATCTCTCGGCAAACACACTATTTATTAAATAACCATGCACAAATGTTGGCTCCGTTTTTGTACGCGAAAAATTGATTCACGTCAAAACTCCAAAATTCTAGTGCAATAGTTAACTATTAAATAAATAGTATAGGTTTTTGCCGAGAGATTGTAACCTCGAAATTGTTTAAAATAGATCCGGTTTAGTAGCAAAAATTTTAAATCGATGAGCGTCGCTAGTGTGCCCTACCCGTCACCTTAAAGCAGTCGTCACGACCGAATCGGAGTTTCCCTCTCTTTCACACGCGCTGTGTGTCTTCTTTGTTTGGGTGCGACAGGTATATTCTCATTCGTTACGGGACGGCTTCTAATTAAGCCACCTGTTTTTGTTAACAGCTAGCCGTAATGTAATACGGCGGATTATACAATCGGCCTGCGACAGACAGATAAAGTAGGTACAAATAAAAATAATATTTCTGTATAAACATAGAATAATAACTATTTTTCTATGTGTATAAACATTAAACACGGATACAGACACTAAAATAAATTAGTAACATATGAAAATTTATTGAACTTAACTTTTGCTTTGAATTAACAATCGATAAGTCATCATCGTCAGCCCATTTAAGTCCCCACTGCTGGGGCACGGGCCTCCCTCAATCACATGAGGGGTAATTGCCATACTTACCACGCTTGGCAGACGGGTTGGCGAGGGTTTTGATATAAATGCAGAGTTTTCCTTCTGTGGGTGCTGATGATCATGCCAGCAGCTTTACCTTAGTCACCTTTTACGACACCTCGGTAAGAGTGATCGATAAGTAAATTTTAGATTTTGAGTTCGTCAATTTGTATGTATGTTTACATTATTTTTAAATTAACTTTCATATTGACTGCCTCGTTGGCGCGTGGGTAGAGCGTCGCACGTTAAGGAGAGGGGTAGGGCACTCTAGCGACACCAATCGAATTTAATTTTTAGCTACTAAACCGGATCTATTTTAAACAATTTCGGGGTTACAATCTCTCGACAAACACTTTTACTATTTATTAAATAACCATACACAAACGTTGGGTCCGTTTTTGTACGCACCGGTCCAGTTGGACCACTGGGAACCTCCCTCCCAATAGACTCACTAGTAAGATCACTTTGTGCATCCATTGCGTATTATACAGGGTGTATCTGTGGACATTTACATCCCTTTAACCACGTGTTCTGTGTATCTGTATACACCCTGTATGAAAAAACAATTGAATGAACCAAGACAAGCGAAACAAGAGAAAGATCATGAATAAAGTCCTTGCCGGGTGGATATTCTGTTTTTTTTTTTACTGTAAAGAAACACAGTACTTAAATTAACACTATATAGAACCGCAAATGTTTTTGCTTATTTTGATGGTTCAAGTGTGAGCGCAAACACAAGTGCACACTCTATTCCCTGATCCCAATATTCCGATGAGACACCAGTGTGACCCGACTGGGGAGGGATTGGGCACAGGACCAACAGCTAAACATGCTTTCCGATGTATGACGAAAACTTGTGTTTGTTCAGAATCAGGGTGTTGCATATGCTTGGAAATAACAAATGTGTCTTGATCCACAAATGTAATTGTGACATGTGGGCATTCGTTATTTAGCAGGAAGTTTCACAATGCACACTACACCGCTAATAAAAATGGTACAAGCCATAAGAGGTAGCGATATTTCAACCTTTTTGTAAAATTATCGTAATATCTAGGTATTCATTTGAGGTAAAGAAAAGTTCGATATACATTGCTTTTTTTGTTTCAATTTTTTTTTTGTTTTAAATACATTTTTAAATAGTTTTTTAGATTTTCGCGTTGCATTATAACTATAATGTATCAATACGGGGATTAACACGATATTTATTATGTGAAACAACATTGTGTACTCACATATTTGGCTCGACGTTTCGGCTACGTTACAGCAGCCCGCTCGTGACCACGGCCACCCTACTTTGTTTTATCTTTCCTTTTCACTTACTTTTAACTTTTTTTGTCATAGCTGGCAGACGAGCAGACGGTTCACCTGATGGTAAGCGATTGCCGCCGCCCATGGACACTCGCGACACCAGTGGAGTCACAAGTGTGCTGCAAAACTTCAAACACCCCTTCCCCCAGATTGGGCTTTCGGTACCCTCACTCACGCATCGAATAAGTTTCGAGTTTCGCTTTAGGTCTCAGTTATTGTCCTCATTTTCTTATGTTTTTCATCTTTGGTTCATTAAAATAATAACAATCAAAAGGATTGCACCACCCTCCCCTCTTCTATCTAATGTCCTTTACCTGAAGGTTGTCTGGTAGAGATCGCTCCCAGCGGTAAGACCGCCTAAATTGTACATTGTATCTCTGTGTACCTAGGTTTTAAGTTTTGTATGTTGTGCAATAAAGAGTATCTATCTATCTATCTATAACTACACTGAACTTACCAAATACTCTCTTTATTTGAATTTAAATAAAATCAAATTACCTACATAGCAGAATGCCAATGCGAAAACCGCCTTCCGCTCATGACTCGCGCGTAGATTCGTTGCACCGAATCGTGTTGTAATCCTCGAAAATTGCACACAATACAACATGTGCATTATAGCATTACTGTGCGCTATTCATCAATTTAACTAATTTTGTTTATAACTTAGTTATTTATTATATTTCAAGTTGCTAAGTTATTATTACAACATAATAACATTATTACAAAACTAAGTTTAACGTTAGTTAATATTATCAACTATAATAATCAAGTTAAACCACCCGAACCCCTAGTTTAAAATGAGTACTAACATAGGTAATAACCTCAAAATATCGGTTTAGTGACAGTGACAGTTTATCCTTGTGACAGTTCATTCCGTTTTGCGGCAAGTTATTTGTGAGAAAGTAGTCAACTTTTTTTTTTGGATTTAATTCCAAAAATAGAAGCAATTCCTATTAATATTACTTGGACACCTTACTTAATACAATAATATAATTTATTGTTGCCTAAAAACATTTCAGAAATATGTTTACCTCTGAAAATAAAACAAGGTTATGTAAATCCAAACGTCACTGAACGAATGATTGAATGATTCCATCAATTTTGATACTCTCTTGCGGTACTAAGTGGTCTATGGTTAGTTAGTCGAGGATTTGTAATCAAAAATTAAGCACCAACGTTATTCCGTAATAATCTTGAACTTGCTAGTTTAGGATTAAAGCCGGTATCAGAGTAGTTTTTTGTAATAAGAGGGCATAAGTTTACAATTATACTTATTGTATTTTTGTGAAAGACTTTATAATTGAAAATTACAAAAACCTTCGACACAACTAAAGCTATTTCATTTGATACCTATATAGAGGCAGTTCGAACAACAAATAGGTTATTCGTCATTTTCTGGCGGCGGCCATCTTGGATTTAAAAAATTTCACAATTAATATATTCTGCTACTCAAGCCCTTTTATGTGGCCTTTTTATATACCCATATTATGGGAGTTGTGTTAAAACATAAAATCAAAATCTTTGGCACGGCGGCCATCTTGGATCGATTTTTATCCAACATAGCTTAGAACACTCCCTCTTTATTGATCTTTCAAACAAAAAAAAAACAAAATCAAAATCGGTTCATTTGTTCGGGAGCTTCGATGCCATAGACAGACACACACACAGACACGTCAAACTTATAACACCCTGTCGTCTTTGCGTCGGGGGTTAAAAATAGGTTTCCATTAGTATTCTTGTAAGCTTGGTTACTCTCACTACGAAAAAAATGGCAAAAAATCTTCTTCAATATTTACTAACAATAAGATCCTTAAATTATGGATTTTTAAGAAATTACCAAGATATTATGTTTGTAGACTGATTCAATATGTAAATAAAATTGCTTCTTCCACGTAAATTATGTTTTAAGCTAGAATGTTTATTAAAGCAATATGTGTCATACACGGACAATATTATTTGTTCCTTATAAGGCATAAGAATGTATTAAAAAGATGATTTTGTATTCTTTATAAGCATTAAGGAAAATTAAAAATTATCAAGATTGGTGATGTGAAGAGCAAGAAAATATTTAACCAGTATTGTGATTTCAGTCTCGTAAAATATGGCTGGCCGGTTGAGCATTTTGAAGTGACACCGCCTCATAACCAAAAGTCATAGAACCGATTCTCACTTTGGACAAATAGGCGTTAATATGATATTATAATTTAATATCTTTATTCAGGTAAATTACAGCCATATACTTTTTACTTTCGGATATTATTATTATAATATATTGTAATCAAGAACATATTTGGGTCACTTTCATTTATTCTGATACCGATATATTTATTTATATTTGTATAATACCGATAACAAAATTCGCTAAGATGACGTACTGTGAAGGAAATGTAAAGTGGCTGCTGTTGTCGTTAACCAAAGTTTCGAGTACCAAAAAGTTAGCGCACAATGATTAAATAAATAGTATATAGGTTCGCCGAGTCTTCGACAGTCCACAATTGGTAAAAATAGATTCAGTTTAGTGGTAAGAATTCAATGAATCGGCGTCCCTCCTTCGCCTTAAATGCTTTTGCTTCTTTCTTTGGGTTGGTCGTTGGATGATATTTTGTTATTCATTCAATTCTCTCGTGATATCTTTAGCAGTCTTGCTCTTGCATTTTTCAAGTCTACAAAATCAAGACCGATGGACATCACTAGTCGAGATAGAATACAAAGTACATCATGTTTTAAGATCCACGTTATGATAATTACAACTATTTTCATTATAGGACTTCCCCGTGAAGGTATGACATAGTATGATTGCATATCTTGGAAACCATCTTTTTAGGTCATCAGCAATATCATTAGCTATTTATAGAACTTCTTCTGTTAATTTATAGAACAACAGATATTCTGTTCATGATTGAACAACTTACTTTATGAGTACATCTTCGGTCCACTTCTATGTAGCGTAGTTTCTATATCTATAGTATATAGTCTATAGTGGTGGATCCAGAATTGGGCCTTGAGGAACTCCTCAAGGCTCATTTCTGGATCCACCTCTATACAAAAACGGAGTCACTCAGGGAGGCAACCTGGACCCTATTTTATTATTAAAGGGTTCCATAAGGTCGCTTTCTAGGGCCAAACATTTTGGGAGTCACTCAGGGAGGCAACCTGGACCCAATTTTATTATTTAAGGGTTCCACAAGGTAGCTTTCTAGGACCTCTTTTATACAATAATAACTTAGGGTCACTTATAGAATCGACATCGAATCACTTCTCATATTTTGGGAGTCACACAGGGATAAAATCTGGGTCCTTTCTTACTAATGTAGAAAGTAATTTAGAAATGTCTTAATGGTAGTTTTCAGAGGTCATTTGAGGTTCACTTAAAGATCAATTTGTGAAAACATTTTAAACTACATTTAGGTGTGTTTCAATGGCCATTTATACTACTTAATATTTACTTACCTCTATTGATTTTCCCCTGGTGCGATATGAGCATGTTGAGGGGCACCGCCCTCTGGTCGGTGGGCAGGCCGAGCAGCCCGCGGGCCGACTGGCCCACGGCGAGGTACTGCTTGTGCCCCATTTTGGGGGGTGGGGTCACAGGGGTACACTACATCCGGGTCCACCTGTGGTACAAAGAAAGGGTTGAATTAATTTTCACAATGGAATATCTTTACTTATAAAGAGGTATGTACTACAGACAGCGGTATGGATTATATTGTAATCTGAATATACGAAACGCTTGCGCGATGTATTCGACACCTAGCGCCATCTATTGATAAACTTTTTTTATTTAATATTATTTTAAGGGTTACAAAATTAGAATTTTTTTTTGATAAAATTTAAATTAAATAAAATTACAATAGCCATTCCATTCCATTGTTATTATTTTAGTTGCTATATTTTATCTATTTATTAATCATATATATTATATATATTGTATGTATTAGTATATTCATATTTTATTTATGTATTTGCATTTAAACTTTCTGTGTAAGTATATAAATATTTAAGATTGCACCGCCCTACACCTTCATCAAGTGTCCTTTATCCAAAGGTTGCCTGGAAGAGATCGCTCATAGTGATAAGGCCGCCTTCGTTGTACACATCCTGTAATATCTAGTTTTAAGTTTTCATACTTTATTTTGAGTGCAATAAAAGTATATTCATTCATTCATTCATTCAATAGCCTAAGTTTAGGCAGCCATGCATGTATGTTGTTATACGTTCACTACCACTGTTCGAAACGGGTCGTCGCATTCTGAACCACTGAGTTATTATCACTCATTCGCATTCACTCTGAAAGTGTGAAATTTCAAAGTGAAATCATATGTACTCATATAATTTCTTAAAAAAACTCTTAAACCCCAATAGAGACTCAATAAATCCACACTCACGTATGTAGTAAATATATGAGAAAGTAGGTTAGCTCAAGTCTGCTTGATACGTAACGAAACCAGTAGGTATTTGACCAGAGAGAAGGTTAAACATGGACTTTCGTTTGCCACTAATGGTTACCGAAATTTCAAGCAAAACTTTACACTACTTATTGCCGAGTGGATATTCTATTTTATATCTTTATTTTAATTGACTGACTAATTGACCCTGCCTCTGACGCCAAAGGTCGTGGTTTCGATCCCCACCCTGGACAAACATTCGACATCGAACGCACGACCTTTGGCGTAAGAGGCAGGGTCACTACCAATTGCGCCATCCGGTCATCCGGTCAGAATGGGCCGGCTCGACTGGAGTGACACCTCACAGAAAACCGGCGTGAATCAGCACTGTGTTGTGTTTCGCTGCGTGAGTGATGGTTCCGGGGGAAAGGGAGATCTATAGGGAGGCAGCGCAAATGTGACTCCACTGGTGTCGCGAGTGTCCATGGGCGGTGGCAATCGCTTACCACCAGGCGATTCGTCTGCTATCTATCACATTAAAAATAAAGAACAGCCGATTTTTTTTCCTCTTATATTGTTGATCTAACATGCTAAATGGACTTCATTCGCGATACCTATTATGAGGTTTTTGGCATGTAAACAATAAAAAAATTACGGTGCATATCGTTAATTCAGTGGGAGAGCCACGCTTCGGCATGAATGGGCCCGCTCGACCGGAGTAATACCACGTCCTCACAGAAAACTGGCGTGAGGCAGTGCATGCGCTGTGTTTCGCTGAGTGAGTGAGGGTACCGGAGGCCCAATCCAGGGGAAGGGGGGCTAAAAGGTAAGCAGCGCACTTGTGACACCACTGGTGTTGCAGGCGTCCATGGGCGGCGGTAATTGCTTACGATCAGGTGATCCGTCTGCTCGTCTGCCACCTATATAAAAAAAAAAAAATTGGCCCTCTCTGTTGCATAGAAAAGATATTAACGAACTCACAAGGTGCCAAGATTTTTGTTACATAAGAAATCGGTGAACATACATAAAAAAGAAATAAAAAAAATACAGACGGTTAATTATATTGTTTTTCAATGGTATAATGACAGAGATATTAACTGGTATCAGCCGTGTGGTCCCGGCAGAGTAGAATAGGCCACCCTCACTCTTACCGAGGTGTCGTAAAAGGCGACTAAGGTAAAGCTGCTAGCATGATCATCAGCACCCAGAGAAAGAAAACTCTGCATTTATATCAAAACCCTCGCCAACCCGTCTGCCAAGCGTGGTGAGTATGGCAATTACCCCTCATGTGATTGAGGGAGGCCCGTGCCCCAGCAGTGGGGACTTAAATGGGCTGATGATGATTAACTGGTATTGCGCGTCGGAAATAAATAAATAAATAGTTCACAACTTCGCTTCATTGATCTGACTCCGAGATAGGTAGCTCAAGCACCTGTGTTACGGATATCAGAATCAACAGCGGAATTACGAATATATACATATAATACTTTTCTTTTTTAAATACATACTTATAATGCATATAAACACCCAGAACAATAAAAACAGACATGTTCATGCACACAAATGTTGTGCGGGGATCGAACCCGCAACCCTTGCACCAGAGGCAGCATTCACTGCCACTGCAGCACACGGATTGGCAAAAGCACGTTAAGGTGACGGGTAGGGCACACTAGCGACGCCAATTGATTTTAATTTTTTACTACTAAACCGGATCTATTTTAAACAATTTCGGGGTTACAACCTCTTGGCTAACACTTATACTATTTATTAAATAACTATGCATAAATGTTGAGTAGGACGCACTGGTCGAAGACTTTCGACTTAAGATTTTGAGGGATCGGTTACGAGAAGAATTGATTAAGTTTACCAAATGCTGCCCAGCCTAGCTGAATTCTTCTACTGGCTTCTCTCTCAAAGTTGTTTCTGCCTAATTGGAGCGTTTGTCCTACATAGACATATCCCTGAACAACTTCGAGAGGTACTTCATTAACAGCGACCGGTCCCGGATCAACGAGCTCGTAACATGACCTTGGTTTTATCCAAGTTCATCCGAAGGCTGACCATTGCTTGCTTCCGGTCATGACTTACGGTGCCGAGACGTGGTCACTCACGGCTGGACTAGTCCACCGGTTCAAAGTCGCTCAAAGAGCTATGGAAAGGGCTATGCTCGGAGCATCTCTGAAGGAACGCATCAGAAATGATGTAATCCGACAGAGAACCAGAGTCACCGACATAGCCCACCGAATTAGCAAACTGAAGTGGCAGTGGGCTGGTCATATTAGCCGCAGAACTGACAGCCGTTGGAGCCGTAAAGTCCTTGAGTAGAGACCGCGACTCGGTAAGCGTAGTGTAGGACGCCCTGCGACAAGATGGGATGATGGCATTCGAAGGCTGGCTGGTGTGGGCTGGATGAGAGTGGCCGAAAATCGGGAGCAGTGGCGTGCATTAGGGGAGACCTATGTCCAGCAGTGGACGAGTGTGGGTTTCTGATGATGAAATGTTGAGTCCGTTTTTGTACGCGAAAAATTGATTACCGCCAAAAGCGGCTACTTTTAGCGTGAATCAATTTTTCGCGTACACAAACGGACCCAAAATTTGTCATGGTTATTTAATAAATAGTAAAAGTGTTTGCCGAGAGGTTGTAACCCCGAAATTTTTAAAAAACATCCGGTTTAGTAGCTAAAAATTAATATCGATTGGCGTCACTAGTGTGCCCTACCTGTCACCTTAAGCCGTTGGTCTTGCGTTCGATCTCTCTTTCTTTTCCTAAGTCATAAATATTTTCCTAACTCATCATCGTCAGCCCATTTAAGTCCCCACTGCTAGGGCACGGGCCTGCCTCAATCACAGACGGGTTGGCGAGGGTTTAGATATAAATGCAGAGTTTTCCTTCTCTGGGTGCTGAAGATCATGCCAGCAGCTTTACCTTAGTCGCCTTTTACGACACCTCGGTAAGAGTGAGGGTGGCCTATTCTACTCTGCCGGGGAACATACGACTCCTAACTCATATTTACACTCAACTTAAAAAAATAACACTCAATTTTCACCAGTGCAATGGATGTATGTATTTTAACCATTACCTCGGCGATGAGGAAAAACATCGTGAGGAAACTAGTACGGCTTGGGTAGGTTCTCAAACTGAGGATATCTACGATTGTTGTATATTTTGAACGTGTAACCGTGATCCATTTACTCTATTCCCCTGTCTAAGGGTTGCGAAGGTCAGACGGAGTTAATGGGCCCCATGTTTTTATTTTAGTCTAATATGCCTAAAGGGCAAAATTTACAAATCCGTCATTAGACCTGTTGCTATGTATGGATCAGAATGCTGGGCCGTTAAGAAGACGGATGAAAGACAATTGCATGCGACAGAGATGAGAATGTTAAGATGGATGTGTGGAGTGACGAGAATGGACAAGATAAGGAATGAATATATTAGAGGAAGTATGAAAGTGGCCCCCATCATTGATAAATTGAAGGCAAATCGTCTTTCCTGGTATGGTCATGTAAGGAGAAGAGGGGAAAAACATGTTGCCAAAAAAGTGATGAGTTCAAACGTAAGTGTGTGGAGGAACAGAGGACGGCCGAAAAAGAGATGGATGGATTGTGTGAAGAATGACATGATGGAAAAAGAGGTGGATGATTCGATGACGAGTGACAGGGACGTATGGAAAAGGAAAACATACTGCGCCTACCCCAGATAACCTGGGAAAAGGGCAGGAGAATGATGATGATGCCTAAAAGCTATTCTGCCTAGTGCTAAAATATTTCTTAACTATAAGTTCAGAATACCTAATTGTTATTATTATTTTCTAGTTTTCAGTGCACATAATATAAAACCGTTTAACTTAAAAGTTTTTTTTATCTAAGTATAATCTAAGTATGCAAATGATTTTGCGTCAAATTTAATTGTAGTTTCTTAACTTACTCAAATATTACCAAATGTTTTCAAGGCAAGAGAGCGGCGAATGAATTCAGACTAGTCATGTGTGCAACTCTTTTCTGAAACGACTCAGTGATCCGCTTCAGATAGATGATACACGGATCCGAATCACGAATGCTCGCTCCGAATGTATCATTCGGAGCTCAAGATCGGATTTGTTCAATCGGTTAACTCGCTCACTAACTCTTTGTTCCACTGACACGCGTCGCACGCGTCGCACATTCGACACGAGCGACGAACTACAGATGAACACTGATAGCGAGAGATCGAGTGAGTCGGTTTCCACTGATAGCGAGAGATCGAGTGAGTCGGTTTCCACTGATAGCGAGAGATCGAGTGAGTCGGTTTCCACTGATAGCGAGAGATCGAGTGAGTCTGTTTCCACTGATAGCGAGAGATCGAGTGAGTCGGTTTCCACTGATAGCGAGAGATCGAGTGAGTTGGTTTCCACTGATAGCGAGAGATCGAGTGAGTCGGTTTCCACTGATAGCGAGAGATCGAGTGAGTCGGTTTCCACTGATAGCGAGAGATCAAGTGAGTCGGTTTCATCGACAACACTTTTTTTATATGATAGGTGGCAGACAACCAGACGGATTACCTGATTGCCGCCGCTCATGGACAGCCGCGACACCAGTGGAGTCACAATGCGCTGCCAGCCTTTCCCCCGTAGTGAAACACAGCACAGTGCAGTTTTCTGTGAGGCCGTGATATCACTCTGGTCGAGCCGGCCCATTCATGCCGAAGCGTGGCTCTCCCACGGTCAACATGGAAAGTGTCACACAGGGAAAGAGATAGGTAGACATAACATTGATTGAAATGACAGCCATTAGTGTCACAGAAATATTATCTTTAGGCCAGTGGTAATAAAACTCTATGATATGTATGAAATTTGGTAAAATAATTTAAATAAGGGGTCATTCTAATCGAGTCGCTCTCTGTTCTGAATCTATGTATAGAGATCTGTGGAATCTATCTAAGAGTCGATATTCAAAATGTTCCAAATGAAGCGTATCACTGAATCGAATCTTTTTTCTGTTCCAGATTCAAATGATCTAAACTTTAGAAATGTACATTTTTGCCAGGTCTAATTCAGGCAATTTTCGATGGGGAATATCAAAAATTTGCCAAGTAATGAGGATGTCAGACTATTGTGGATACTTTGTATTGAAAATATTGAATGATCCGTGGATACGGATCTTGACTTTCAACATAATCGGCTTTGATGCGCTCGACCTTAAGTCGAGACATGTTGCGAGAGCAAAAACAGACCAAATACGTAATAGTGGTGAATGATCATTTAATTATTCATCATCATTTCAGCCAATACATGTCCACTGCTGGACATAGGCCTCCCCCAATGTTCTCCACACAGATCTGTCCTGCGCCGCCCGCATCCAATGGATTCCCGCAACCTTCACCAGATCGTCGGTCCACCTTTTGGGGGGCTTGCCACGGCTGCGACTTCCTGTACGTGGCCTTTACTCGAGGACCTATCCGCCCCAACGGCAGTCTGTTCTCCTCGCTATATGCCCTCCCTGCCCATTGCCACTTGAGACATGCAATCCTTTGGGCTATGTCTGTGACCTTAGTTCTCCTGCGGATCTCATCTTTTCTGATACGATCACGCAATGAGACTCCAAGCACAGCCCTCTCCATTGCTCTTTGGGTGACTTTGAGCCTTAATCGGCACATTGTAAGCGGCCACGTTTCGGTTCCGTATGTCATCACTGGCAACACACACGCATTGAAGACTTTCGTCTATATGTTGCGTAGCTTCCCGAACGCTGCCCAGCCCAGTTGGATTCGTCGATCGACCTCTTTCTGGAAGTTTGATTTACCAAGCTGGACTTTTTGTCCGAGGTAGATGTACTCGTCTACATTTTCTAGTGTAGAGCTTCCAACCTTTACAAGAGTGGGTACGACATGGGAATTCGACATGATTTTCGTCTTGTCCATGTTAATTTTCAGACCCACTTGGGAGACTCTGCTGAGGTCGTCAAGCATTGTGCCTAAGTCTTTTAAGGTCTCAGCCATGACTACGATAGGAAGCATCTGCGAATCGAAGGTGCGTCATGTACTCGCCATTTATATTGATGCCAAGTCCATCCCAGTCCAGAAGTTTATACACGTCCTCCAACAGAGTGGTTCAAGTCATAGGTGGCAGACGAGCAGACGGATCAAATGATGGTAAGCGATTACCGCCGCCCATGGACACCCGCGAAACCAATGGAGTCACAATTGCGCTGCCAATCTGTACACCCCCTTCCCCTGAATCGGGCCTCCGGTACCCTCACTCACGCAGCGAAACACACACAGTGCTGCTTTACGCCGGTTTTCTGTGAGGCCGTGGTATCACTCCGGTCGAGCCGGCCTATTCATTCCGAAGCGTGGCTTTAACCCATGTGTGATCCCTTGGGTGTTGCAGAACTTAGGGAGTTGCCACACTGGCGGATTGCGAGCGTTTTCAAATCGGAGCGTCGACGCAACGAACACGTCGCGGCTGCGCAGCGTTCAAGTCGCGGATGGGCAAGCGCAACAGATTCGCCGCGGAGATAAGTCTGAACGCCATTTTTTTTTGTTGTGGCGGCCACGCAGAAAAACGCTTTGAAAACGCTCGCAGCCCGCCTGTGTGGCAACTCCCTAACACTGCGAACCTATAGACCGAAAGAAATAGCAATAATTTATGCCGTCTTGTCGCTTGTCCGTTATAATGTGAAAAAATATCACCGGATAATTTACTGTGATGACACAGGGTCATTTCACTTAAGTAGGTAGTACTTTTTTCCTGAGTTCGGGAAAAACTGTTCAGCGGTTTTCGTTACATGGACCTTGTAAAAACCAGATGCAGCTTTAAAAAGCAATCAAGCAGATGGTTTGGCGTTGTTTCACTAGATGTCACTGTGCATCTTTACATCGCGCTAGTAAAGCGTGTTTTTTTTTATACTACGTCGGTGGCAAACAAGCGTGCAATTCGCCTAATGGTAAGCGATTATCGCAGCCTATGGACGTTTGCAACTCCAGTGGACCTGATTACGCGTTGCCGACCCTTTAAAAACCTTAACACACCTTTTTTGAAGAACCTCATGCTGTATTCCCCCGGGAAAACCTCTGGTGTTTCTGAAACAATGATCTCAAGCCGCCTGCCCACATTAGTGATTTTAAAACAGTTCGTGAAATAAACCAGAGTTCCAAAAGATGTTGGTTAGGAATTTTGTTATATAGCAAATAAAATAATTGAAAACTGATATTTACGGTGACGGGTAGGCCACACTAGCGACGCCAAAGGATTTTAATTTTTAGGTACTAAGCCGGATCTATTTTAAGCGATTTCGGGGTTACAACCTCTCGGCAAACACTTATACCATTTATTAAATAACCTTGCAAAAATGTTGGGTCCGTTTTTGTACGCGAAAAATTGATTACCGCCAAAAGCGACCACTATTATAGTGGATCAATATTTCGCGTTCAAAAACAGACTCAACATTTGTGCATGATTATTCAATAAATAGTATATGTGTTTGCCGAGAGGTTGTAAACCCGAAATTGTTTAAAATAAATCCGGTTTAGTAGCTGAAAATTAAAATCGATTGGCGTCGCTAGTGTGCCCTACCCGTCACCTTAATAATGAATGATATTTCAAGGCTAGTTGATGAGCGATGGTATTACAGTGGATAAGAACACGTCGTGGTTCGAATCCGAGCATGCACATAAAAAAATATACCTATAGTTGGGCCTATTAGGCCACATTTGACACTTCAACAAAATTCGACAACGTTGATTAGCGTCGCTAGTGTGCCCTACCCGTCACCTTAATTTAGTCGTCTCCCTGAATGATTCTTGAAGATGGCCGTTCAACATAGCCGTTAAGTATTGGTCGTTTTCCTCTAGATGGCGCTACACTTGCTAGTCGACTGATGTCTCTATCTCAGTATATATAAGTTACTGTATGATTTAAGGCGATACCGCGATCTCACTAACGCTGCCTATCGATTTGTATTAATTGTGACGAATATAGGTTATTGTTGCAAAAAATGGGCAATGATATTCTAAAAAACAAGTATTTTTGATTTTTCAAGATATATCTGGCACAAAATATCTCTTTAGAAGTACCCAAATTTTTTATGATTGCTAAAAGGGGCCACTTTAGGCGGGAATCAAAAATTAAGTTACTTGTAAAGCGATAATTTCTCCCAGGTATATCTTGAAAAATCACAAATACTTTTTTTAGAATCTCATTGCCCATTTTTTTCAACAATATCCTATATTCGTCACAATTAATACAAATCGATAGGCAGCGCTAGTGAGATCGCGGTGTCGTCTTAACATAAACTAAACAGCACGTATCTATAACCTTGACATTGGCACAATTAAATCTCCAAACCGCATAGAAGCCACATAAAAAATGGTATGTTCCGTTGCTAAAAAAGAAATACAACCTCTTTCGTAATTCTTCCGGACGCGATAATGACCGCATTCAAAATGTCGTTCATTTCGTTTTTTACCGCAATGTATTTTACAAGATCCCGTAAGTCAAATAAACGTAACCACCATAACGGAGGCTTATTTAAGGGGAAGTGTATACCCCAGTAGCGACACCAATCGATTTAAATTGTTAGCAACTAAACCGGATTTCTTTTTAAAAATTTCGAGGCTACGATCTCTCGGAAAACACTATAGAAATAGAATAGAATAGAAAAATATGTTGGTCCTGCGCCCGATCCCTCTTCAGTCGTGTCACACTGGTCTCCCATCGAAATAAAAGGGTACACGAATGGAGAGTGCACTTCTGTTTACGCACACACTTGTGTACAATAATATATCCTGTGTTAGTGGCTGATCGTCTATCTATTCAGTTCAGCAGTTGGAATCTGTGCGCTTTTCAAATCTATGCGCACATTTCTCTCATTAGCTCGGCAGAAGCTTTTTTTTCTTAGATGTTAGTCATAAAATTTATGAAAGTATTATAAAAGAAATGCGACGAAATACAATGATAATTTACACCTTCGACGTATTTAGGTCAATGCCACCATCTTGAGTTTATTGCTGTTTCTAGAAACTCTTGACCACAACTCGGGGAAAAGAAATTGTGTAACTTTATGAATCATTGGAAATAATGATTGGCTATAAGGAAATATTACCTATATCATGTTGTAAGTTATAGTCAGGTAATTTTCAATAAATATTTGAGACTAGGCCGCCCTCACTTAATTTCGGGACATTAGTTCCACTTTGTACCAATAGATGGCGCTAGGTCTCGGTTACATCGCGCAAGCGAGTCATGTTTTTGGAATACCTATAAGCGTTGCCGTTCTGTCTGTTTAATTTAAATTTAATTAGTATCTTATATATATATATATATATATATATATATATATATATATATATATATATATATATATATATATATATATATATATATATATATAACAAATTCGGGGTTACAACCTCTTGACAAACACTTATACTATTTATTAAATAACCATGCACAAATGCGGACCCAACATTTGTACGCGAAAAATTGATTCACGTTAAAAGTGGCCGATACTCAAATTTTCGCGTACAAAAACGGACCCAACATTTGTGCAAGGTTATTTAATAAATAGTATAAGTGTTTGTAGAAAGGTTGTAACCCCGAAATTGTTTAATATAGATACAGTTTAGTAGCTAACAATTAAAAACGAATGGTGTCGCTAGTAAGGGCTACCCGTCGCCTTAACAGAAAAACTCAGATCGATCAAACCCGGGACCCCAAGCGCAGCCGTCGCTTTAAAATGCGACGCAATACCCACTGCGCCAACGAGGCCGTCAAATACTATATAATGAGTGAATGAACGAAGGAATGAATTAATGAATATACTTTTATTGCACTCAAAATAAAGTATGAAAACTTAAAACTAGGTATATCAGGATATAAACAACGAATATAAAATGTATGATAACATAACATGTTATATAATAATTTTAAAACCTGTTTTTAATCAGTACTTCATTCTTTTAGAGGGCATCTGCTGAGGCCTATCTACCTGATTGCGTGATCGTAATTGGCTCAAAGATTCGTTACGTGGAGCCCTTCGCAACCAGGTCAAGTTTACTGCGTGGATACGGCAGTTTATATACAACGGTTCTTTGGATGTGAGAGCTGCATTCGATGCTTCAACAATTTTCTAAACTATATTTCATCGTCAGCTCATTTAAGTCCCCACTGCTAGGGCACGGGCCTCCCTCAATCACATGAGGGGTAATTGCCATACTCACCACGCTTGGCAGACGGGTTAGCGAGGGTTTTGATATAAATGCAGAGTTTTCCTTCTTTGGGCGCTGATGATCATGCCAGCAGCTTTACCTTAGTTTCCTTTTACGACACCTCGGTAAGAGTGCGGGTGGCCTATTCTACTCTGCCGGGGAATAAAGTTTAAAAACTAAAACCCGACCAAAAAAACACGCTCTAAAATGTACGAAACAAGAAACCTATATGGTTGTTCATCTGTTCCCTTATACTTCTAAATTAGTTATCATATTTGTACAAATGAGGTGTCGTTGGAAGCGTCTTGATTGTCTTCTGGTTATAGGCGACATGACGTCACTTTAAATTGACTACAGCACCCTCTAGGGGACTTAGAGCAAGAGTAAAAAAAAATTTTTGTTTGACGGTACCGTGTAGGTTATCAAATGAAAGAGCTTTTTTAGCACATTTCAAATATGTCATTTCATATTCAGAACTAAAAATCGTACTTTTTAGATCGTGTTCTTTGGTAGTCGGGTTTTAGTTTTTAAACTTTATTTTTATTTAACATATTTTTAGTCATCATCTTCAGCCCATTTAAGTCCCCACTGCTGGGGCACGGGCCTCTCTCAATCACATGAGGGGTAGTTATATCCGATAGACACAGTCCCTCCACCAGCCCATGGTCCTTCCTACCGTCTCGGCATACGGACCGAATCTTGGGAGACGCTCACCAGGTACTTGCTAAGGGCTCTTTCCCCGGTGCGATTCTTCACTCCCTACAAAATCTGTGTCTGTGTCCCATCTCAATGTCACTTCTCCCCAAATGGGGCGTGAAACACCACAACACAAGCGACTCGCGCTCGGGCAGTTCCACATCAATGAGGGGTAGTTGCCATACTCACCACGCTTGGCAGACGCGTTGGCGAGGGTTTTGATATAAATGTAGAGGTTTCCTGTGATGAGAGTGCTGATGATCATACCAGCAGCTTTACCTCAGTCGCCTTTTACGACACCTCGGTAAGAGTGAGGGTGGCCTATTCTACTCTGCCGGGGACCACACGGTATTTTTAGTTATGAATATAAAATTACATATTTGAAATGTGCTAAAAATCTCTTTCATTTGATACCTCACTCAAAACAAAAAAATGTTTTTAGTTCCTTGCTCTAAGTCCCCTAGAGGGCTCTAGTCAATTTAAAGTGACGTCATGTCACCTATAATCAGAAGACAATCAAGACGCTTCTAACGACACCTCATTTGTTCAAATAGGATAAGTTTAGAAGTTATGAGGGAACAGATGAACAACCATACAAACATACAGGTCAAAATCATAACCATCCTTTTTGCTTCGCCGTAGTCGGGTAAAAATGGACAATCTTTCCCCATCAAGTTTATGACCTTACCTAAACTTTGACGCAGTGCTTGTAGGTCAAAGAATTGACGGCCGATAATTGACCTTCTGTTCATTAATTGACCTCAGATGGACCATGATGGTACGATTATAAAAATGATACAAAATATGTTTTATAATTTGTTGTAGTTTGTATGCATGTGTCGTGGCCATATCGTAGATTTGCTCGCTTCATGAAATGAACGATGGTTTCATGATGTGGGCAACTTAATTTGAACGGATCATCGGTTTCGTTTTTCTCATGTATACAGGGTGTATCTGTGGATATTTACATCCCTTTAACCACGGGTTCTACCAACTATTCTGAGCAACATTTGTTCTACGACTTTTCGATATTCGTCGAAAATTTTTGAAATTGTCGAAAAGTTTGCCGAGAGGTTGTAGTAACCACGAAATTGTTTAAAATAGATCCGGTTTAGCTAACAATTGAAAACGAATGGTGTCGCTAGTTAGGGCTACCCGTCGCCTTAAGGTTTCTAATACAATTTTTTTCGAAGCTTAATACTTTGCGCAAGAGACGCACTCAAAGTGGTAAATTGTGTGAGTGTGTCCGTCCCCCGTCCCCCCTAACTCTATAACCCTAGTCTAACTTCTATAATGAAATAATTATAAAACTAGAAGAAATATTTGATATACATTATCATGAAAACTAACAAAGAACTCGCTTGCAGCGCCTCTTTCGGTAATTAATGTAACTATTTTACGATATGATCAAATAAAATTGACCACTTCATGAATAAGCCGCGTGTTAAGTTGCTCATATTGAAAAACGATTTCTTATCATTGGTCTGTCTAAGCCATATCATCATGTGGCCAAAAGTCAGTGTAACATTTCGTGAAACGCAACTAAAAAAACAAAAATATTTAATCAAGCATTTCATAAAGTGAGTAAATCTACGACGTGGCTGCGACATGCATGTCATAAATAAAAAAACAAATTGTCTGCGTTTTGACAAGTCGTCAAATATCGAATAATTTACATATCAGGAGGCCAATTCTACTAACAACTTTACGAATCGTCGTTATATAAATAAATCGTCGTAATACGTTAGCGTCGGCGAAAAAAAATATTTGAAAAAATGTGCTGCGCTGCGCCTCTAGCGGTCACTCGAGGAACTAAAATCGATAGCATGATATCAAATAAAAACATGCTTCGGCATGAATGGGCCGGCTCGACCGGAGTAATACCACGTCCTCACAGAAAACCAGCGTGAAGCAGTGCATGCGCTGTGTTTCGCTGCGTGAGTGAGGGTACCGGAGGCCCAATCCAGTGGAAGGGGGGTTAAAAGGAAAGCAGCGCACTTATGACACCACTGGTGTTGTAGGTGTCCATGGGCGGCGGTAATCGCTTACCATCAGGTGATCCGTCGGCTCGTCTGCCACCTATATCATTAAAATAAAAAACCTATCGAAATGTATTCGCTAGGGAGTAAGGTCTTGCAGTAGAAGCTCTATGAAAACGGTACCGGTATGAGTCACAAATTTGACAATAGCTATCTAAAAATACCTTTAGTAACTCACTTGCCTGATTCGGCGGGTAGGGCTAAAACAAGCCGCATGGGCTGATACAATTCAAAGATTTTAAATTAGTGTCTAGCGGTTTTCAGTGTACAAATTAGGTGTTTATTTATGCTGTGAAGTGCCGCAAAGTCATCCTTATAATAAGAATCGTTGGATTGCATCTTTTTTAACACTGCTATTGTGTGTTGAGTGAGTTGTCTCGTGACAACTTGCTTGGACTTAATAGAATCTTTGAACCCGCGATTGCTTTTAGAATGATATCCGCTGAATCCGTAGGTCGATAAAACGTAAAACACCGGCGTTTTATTTAGTGACTGTTATTTTGACTGACTTCGACTGTTGACTACCTACTTATTCTAAATAAGTTACTTCACATTGGCGAATTATCTTCGGGTAGAGCCATAATAAAAAAAAGGCCTCTAGGCAGTCGGTGCCATATTTTATTCTACGACTGCCGCGAGTCTTTGTATTCGGATTCCTATATATATATTTTACGTTTTTAAATTTCACATCACTATAAACTGCCAAATGTCATCAATCGATTCTGACCTTAATGTCAAACACGTTTGGTTCAAAATCAATTTGAGGAAAATTGACAGATTGTAGTTATTAACTAGGAGGTCAGGAGCCCAATTCTCAGGCTCGTGACATTTTGACAACATGGCGGATATCACCCGAAAACCATACAAAAAAACTATGTTTAGTGATATATGTCGTATGAAAATAAATGTCACGAGCACGAGAATCGGGCACCAGTTGTGTATAAGTAGAACTGTTCTTCTAATACACAAAGATCGAGGTTCACCTATAGTCCATTCAGTATGTGCAGGTGAATAGGACAATTCTATTTTGACATTAAAAGTGAGACGCTCCTTTTAAACCTAACCGATATTTTTAAGAATCGAGAATATTCTCTTTAGAAATCTAATCGACTTTTTATTTGTTTGATTTTTAATCTTAGTCGCCTTTTACGACACTTCGGTAAGAGTGAGGGTGGCCTATTCTACTCTGCCGGGGACCACACGGCTATGGTAAAATTGCTGGCACGATCATCAGCACCCAGAGAAGGAAAACTCTGCATTTATATCAAAACCCTCGCCAACCCGTCTGCCAAGCGTGGTGAGTATGGCAATTACCCCTCATGTGATTGAGGGAGGCCCGTGCCCTAGCAGTGGGGACTTAAATGGGCTGACGATGACGATGATTTTTAATCTTAATCAAAATTTATTTTACGAATTTGAATAGAATAGAATATATTTTTATTTGCGTAAAATATGGTTACATTTGTTGTAAACATTGTTTAGATTATTTATCCACATATTTTATCAAAAATGGCATGCAAATATTAAAATTAGGCACTTATAGCTACAAAAAATAATAACATTTAAACAAACTAATTCAAATTCAAAAATTCAAATTCAAAATTATTTATTCAATAACACACATGTCATACAGATAATTGTGGTTGGAGCTTCCTTTTAAGCAACATATTTGCTTGTATTAGGGAACTCTGCTCTTCTTTAAATTATTATTACTAATTACAAAGACTTAGGAACAACACAAATAGCATAACATTATATAAAACTTAATAATTCTTGTACTCACAAATCTAGCTTAAAACTATTGCTTTTATAAAAATCTTCCAGAGAATAAAAGAGTCCTTGCTGAACCTGAGACTTATTAAGATAGTTAATCTAACTACTACGCCTAAATATGATGCATTTACACACGTTTGCTAAAAAAAACGTCTCGGCGAGAAACCTTGACCGAAATGCAAAGACCAGTTATACATACCGTCGGTTTTATAATGCAAAAGTTGAAAAGTACGCGGCGAAAGAGCGAAAGTTAAATAGAACCGGTTAGAAAGAAAGAATGTTTTTCGATAGTTCGATGCCTCCGTTGGTCTGGTCACTGTCAAAGGTTGCGAAGGTCACACGGAAGTCGTGTAATGGACAACATTTCATATTTTTAACATGTCCATATTGTTTTTTTATATGAAAGTAGACATAAAATGAACAGACCCATATTTTTTCTTTTTTCAAAATTTGTCCATTTTCATGCATAAAATAATTATTGAAATTCTTTTTATTCTAAATAGACGTAAGCGCCAAATGACGTCATCGGACGGCTGAATACAGCGATATTCCTTTGCTTATCATTGTTTTAATAAAAAAAAGGTACTACTGTCAAAGGTAATTAATACTAGTGTCAACATTGTCAACGTCATTCATACTTTCAACGTTGACAAGTTGTCTTTTTTTTGACAGTTACATGTCATGAGTTTGGCATTACGTAAATTTAAAACTATAATGTGCTAAGCAAAGAAATATTTTACATTCTGCCGTCCGATGACGTCATCTTACGTTTTTTAGTTTTTAATTTTTTTCTCAGTAAATAAGCAATATAAAAAATGAATAAATATATATTCGAGCAGCGGAAAAGTAAACAAAGAATTGGTATTTTTTGTTTCAGAGCTTAGCAATTTTGAAATGTTGTCCATTGAATACTCATCCTATTTTACCTATACGGGGTGTATCTGTGAACATTTACATCCATTTAACGGGTCACTTTCAAGAAGCATAAAAATTTTAAGCATAAAATAAGTTAGCATAAAATAATTAACAATAAGTCATTAAAAAGCGGCTTACTGTCTCTGTGAGGCAATGGTATCACTCCGGTCGAGCCGGCTCATTCATGCTTAAGCGTGGCTCTCCCACATTTAAGGTCTTCGGTTTTTCCGTTAACTTTGCCTGTCAGAAGTAGATTCTCCAGGTATTAAATATAGAACACATCATCTCATATTAGCTGGAGCCCGGGGTACGCTTAGACCATGATTCAGGATTTGGGGAGTCTGGTAATTACAATGAAGTGACTGCCGTCAGACCTTCGCAACCGTTAGACAGGGGAACCAGACTGAATCGTGGTTACACGTTTCAGAAACTATCCGAAGCGTGCAGGTTTCCTCATGATGTTTTCCCTCAAAGCCAAGTTAATGGTAGAAAATACGCACAAAGATTCTCATCTAAATATAGATATCGAGTATTAATATCCACTTTCCCTGCCCATGTGAATAACCTTACTATCTCTAAGACTTCCATATATCTTGAGACGCTATGATGTCAACTCACTTTCATTTCATCGACTAATGATGTCCAAGCATTCGATTTTATCGATAATGACCTTGAAAACGTACCGTATCTTGACGATAAATTTTTGCAAATCTCTTTTTTTTACATTATGGCGGACAAACGAGCAGACTGCTCGCCTGTTGGTAAGTGATCACCGCCGCCCCTGGACAACTGCCACACCTGTTGGCCTAACATGCGCACCGCGACATATTTTGCCTACCCCGTTATCTCGTGTTTTATTCGTTTATGTCTATATGTCTTCCGACGCTAACATGGCTGCACTTACAACTCGACTCTTTACGATCGTGATGCGCATGTTAGAGAAAACGACATATTAGTCGATATCGACAAATTTCTCGTACCTCTTCCGTGACATATCTCGCGATGGCATGTTAGCCCGACAGAAGGAGTGGAGATGAGTTGCCGGCCTTTTAGGAAGGTATACGCTCATTTCATGAAGATCTCAATGTCGTACCGGTTCGGAAATACGGCTGCGGGCAGTTGATACCACAATAGTTCCTATATAATCCAGGATTTGGCGAGTCTGGTAATCACAGTGAAATGACTGCCACCTGACCAGCAACCCTCAGTCTAGAAACCAGAACAACTAGTAAAAATCACAGCCCGGCCCCGGCAGACGACGCCGTGCTCCGCCAGTCCTCTCATGACCACGGCTGCTGTAACGTAGCCGAAACGTCGAGCAAAATTGAGTACACAATGTTGTATCACATAATAAATATCGTGTTAATTCCCGTCTTGATTAATAAAATTATAGTTATAATGCAACGCGAGAATCTAAAAAATTAACTAGTAAATCATAGTTACACGTTCAAAATAATAATCTCAAGAACTGAGAAAGTACTTTTTTTATATTGACAGTATATTAGCTCAGCCTGATGGTAAGCAAGAGAAGAGCCCACGTTGCAATTACAACGGACGCGATGTCAGGCATCACCTCCGTTGGCGCCGCCATACTGGCCCGCGAGATGCTTCTTCACGCTTCGTTTGAAGGAATCCATATTGTAGGAAGGGGGAAATACATGCGCCGGCAACGAGTTCCATTTCTTGATGGTGCGGCAGAAATAGAAATCGCTAAATTTTGCCCGAAACGTGCATGTTTCCTCATGAAATATTCCCTCACTGCTGAGCTGCATATAGATTTGAAAACTCTTTGAAATCTAACAAGGCTTCGCATTCCCGGGAATTCCCGTTTTTTAGTACTTTTCCCGTACCGGTTAACAGACGTGCGACATTCGCCCACAACCCCTAAATGGGACAACAGTGGGAGAGCCACGCTTCGGCATGAATGGGCCGGCTCGACCGGAGTAATACCACGTCCTCACAGAAAACCGGCGTGAAGCAGTGCATGCGCTGTGTTTCGCTGCGTGAGTGAGGGTACCGGAGGCCCAATCCAGGGGAAGGGGGATTAAAAGGTAAGCAGCGCACTTGTGACACCACCGGTGTTGCAGGCGTTCATGGGCGGCGGTAATCGCTTACCATCAGGTGATCCGTCTGCTCGTCTGCCATCATAAAAAAAATATATATATCGTCTATATCATAAAAAAAAAATGGGGAACCAGACCAATCAACCGACAGAGATATCGAATAAGATTCGATAAAGTCGATATCGACTTCATCTTTTATCGATAGCTACACCTATATTGTGTTTGAGAAATTTTAAAACAAGTTTCCTTTGTAAATATTCCGTCTAAACTGATACGATTTTTAACACCAAAGTATTTTTACACTTTCCAATCCGATCATTTTTTTTAAGAACTATATGCCTATATGATGGAAAGTGAAGTGGTTTTTTTATATGAAAATAGACATAAAATGGACAGACCCATATTTTTTCTTTTTTCAAAATTTGACCATTTTCATGCATAAAATAATTATTGAAATCTTTATATTCTAAATAGACGTAAGCGCCAAATGACGTCATCGGACGGCTGAATACAGCGATATTCCTTTGCTTATCATTGTTTTAATAAAAAAAAAGGTACTACTGTCAAAGGTAAATAATACTAGTGTCAACATTGTCAACGTCATTCATACATTCAACGTTGACAAGTTGTCTTTTTTTTGACAGTTGCGTGTCATGGGTTTGGCATTTCGTAAATTTAAAACTATAATGTGCTAAGCAAAGAAATATTTTACATTCTGCCGTCCGATGACGTCATCTTACGTTTTTTAGTTTTTAATTTTTTTCTCGGTAAATAAGCAATATAAAAAATGAATAAATATATATTCGAGCAGCGGAAAAGTAAATAAAGAATTGGTATTTTTTGTTTCAGAGCTTAGCAATTTTGAAATGTTGTCCATTGTAGAGGTCCGGAAAAACAGGCCTCGGCAAGAGGCGACGGGTAGGGCACACTAGCGACGCCACTCGATTCAAATTTTTAGCCGCTAAACCGGATCTATTTTAAACAATTTCGGGGCTACAACCTCTCGTAAAACCCTTATACTATTTATTAAATAACCATGCAAAATTGTTGGGTCCAACGCGTACGCGAAAAAATGATTCACGCCAAAAGCGGCCACTTTAGGCGTGAATAAATTTTTTGCTTACAAAAACGGATCCAACATTTATGCATGGCTTTTTAATAAATAGTATAAGTGTTTGCCGAGAGGTTGTAGTCCCGAAATTGTTTAAAATAGATCCGGTTTAGTAGCTAAAAATTAAAATCGACTGGCGTCGCTAGTGTGCACTACCCGTCACCTTAAAGGTTGGCAGCACACTTGTGACTCCTCTGGTGTCACGGGTGTCCATGGGCGGTGGCAATCGCTTACCATCAGGTGATCCGGCTGCTCGTCTGCCACCCATCATTTAAAAAAACCCTTAGACAGGGGATAAATTCATAGTAATATATGTATTTGAAATATTGTAATTTAAAGTATAGTGTAGGTATGTGTGTCTGTCTGTCTGTCTGTTGGTCCGTATTTCACGGCAAAACGGGGTGAGTACTACTAAGATGTAATAGTGTTAGTAATTATTTTAATCTGTGGTAAGTACAGTATTAAATGAAAGTGAGTTTAACGTAAATGCATAAAATGATCGATGGAGGTCGTTCGTGCGGTGAAGACCGCTGTCTATGTGGTAAGCGATGCTATAGCAAGCTATATGATGCTACTGTTTCTAAAAAAAAATTATTTACAGAAAAAAAAATGTGCAATGTCTCTTATATTAACAAAAATAGAAGGTTTTTTTTTATGTTATAGGTGGCAGACGAGCAGACGGATCGCCTGATGGCATGGGATTACTGCCTATAGACACCTACGACACCAGTGGCGTCACAAGTACGCTGCCAACCTTTAAACCCCCTTTTCCCGGAATGGGCATCCGGTATCCTCACTCACGCAGCGAACATAGCACAGTGTTAACATAATAATAAATAAATAATAATATATGAAACCAAAAAAATAAAAAACATTCTAACAATAATTAAAGCAAAACATGTTATAGTGACATAACAAATAAAAAAAAATCTAATAAATAAAAAAAAAATTAAAAAAACCAAAATAAAAAAAAAATTTAGACATAGAATAGCGTTAAGACTGTCTTAGAAATTTAAGGAACTTTTAGACACAAAATCCAAATTTTGTTACGCGGAGCACTGTAACTATTTAACACGATAAAAAACTAACACAAAAAAAGGCGCAGACCAAGAGTCAGCGGAAAAATTTTTTTTTCTTTAAAAGAAAATTAAAAATAAAATACCAATCCGGGAAAAAGGGGGGCTTAAAAGTTGGCAGCGCACTTGTGTCTCGTCCATGGGCGGCGGCAATCGCTTACCATCAGGTGATCCGTCTGCCAGCTATCACATAGAAAAGACAATTATGTGAACACGCATGTCATCCCTTAGACGTCAATATATGAATGAACAATATACAGTTTTTTGTATTTTATTTTTTAAGATAATACAGACAAGCATTTGACCAAAATCTCACCTGATGTAAATTGAAGATGAGGTCCAAGATGGTGGGCCATTCTTGCCCGTGAAAAGCCTACTCACTCTTTTTTTTCCCAGGGGAAACCATGGCCGTCACTTTGCTACATGTAGGGAACAAGGTGGTGTGTGGGACTCAAACCCTAACTAAAACCCCTGGGGTGGCCATCTCCACGCAATCGCGGTCGGAAACCCCACTGCTGGGACTGCACAGCCGGGACTAGACCGTACCGCTAATCGCGTTCGCCGCTTCACCCCTATCTGGCGCAATACAGTCCTTCAACGCTGTACGACCTACCAAGACACCCAGTAATGTCGTCCCCCGCGGAATCGTATGAGCAAGCCACTCCCCAGCAGTGGATAGTTGGATACGCTCACGTACTCCGAAAGCCCGTTAAGTCGCCTCTTACGACAGGCCGGAAAAACCTTGGCAGTATTCTTAAACGCCCCTAGCCACAAGCCTATTCACTCTTGCCTTAAAGTATATGACTGATAGTAAACCCGAAGGGCCCAGTGGACACCAGTCTTCAGCTCATAATGACCAAATACAACCGTTGCCTCACTCACAAGGCTGGCTTTGAGAACGCGTAAATTATTTGTGTACATGCTTTAATATACAAATAATAAGATATGTTTCACAACATCACATACATTGATCTGACTCCGAGATAGGTAGCTCAACTTCCCTCACTGTCGAGCTTATGGTAGAAATAGGCTCATAGATTTGAAAAATCCAGAGTTCACCTCTGGATTTTTCAAATCAATGAGCCTATTTCTATGTCATCTACTGGCTTTGTTTATACTTTATATTCTCATCATTTGCTTTAGTTCAAATAACTTAAGTACACTATTAATTATACCATTTTATTAGTCAGTACGTGATGATCATATTAATAATTGCTATAAATTGTTTTGTTAAGGCGACGGGTAGCCTAACTAGCGACACAATTCGTTTTTAATTGTTACTAAACCGGATCTATTGCCGTGTGGTCCCGGCAGAGTAGAATAGGCCACCCTCACTCTTACCGAGGTGTCGTAAAAGACGACTAAGGTAAAGTTGCTGGCATGATCATCAGCACCCAGAGAAGGAAAACTCTGCATTTACATCAAAACCCTCGCCAACCCGTCTGCCAAGCGTGGTGAGTATGGCAATTACCCCTCATGTGATTGAGGGAGGCCCGTGCCCCAGCAGTGGGGACTTAAATGGGCTGATGATGATGATGATGATGATGATGAAACCGGATCTATTTAAAAAAAATCGGGGTTACAACCTCTAGGCAAATACTTATTTTTGAGTGCCTCTTCAGTTCTGAAGGTTGGCCGTCAGCTTTCCAAAATCCTCTCTGTTCATTGCGAGACGAAACAGTCGTTCCACAGATGCGATTCTAGTCCACTCCCTTATATTGCGCAGCCACGATTTTTTTATTCTTCCAACACGTCGCCTCCCCTCTATTTTACCCATCATGATGAGTTGAAGCAACTTGTACCTCTCATGCCTAAGTACGTGACCTAGGTATTCGATTTTCCGCTTTTTGATGGCATTCATAAAGTTGCGGGTCATGGCGACAATCATACTATTTATTAAATAACAATGCACAAGTGTTGGGTCCATTTTTGTACGCGAAAAATTGATTCACGCCAAAACCGGCCACTTTTGGCAATAATCCAAAATTCAAGTGCAAAAGCAGACCAAACAGTTAACTATAAGTATCAAATAAATAGTATAGGGGTTTGCCGAGAGGTTGTAACCCCGAAATAGTTTGAAATAGATCCGGTTTAGCAGCTAAAAATTAAAATCGATTTGTGTCGCTAGTGTGCCCTACCCGTCACCTTAAAAGATTCATGATGTAAACTGATTTATTATCATATCTTTACGTAGTAAAATTAAAATTTTGATTTATTTACAAATACAATTATATTACATCTAATAACTATATTTAAAATAAAGTATTATTTGTTTAAATTGATTCACGCTAAAAGCGGCCACTTTTAGCGTGAATCAATTTTTCGCGTACAAATGTTTGGGTCCGCATTTGTGCATGGTTATTTAATAAATAGTATGTTTGCCGAGAGGTTGTAACCCCGAAATTGCTTAAAATAGATCCGGTTTAGTAGCTAAAAATTATAATCGATTGGCGTCGCTAGTGTGCCCTACCTGTCACCTTAAACTACGCAACAGATTTTGATGCGGTTTTTAATACATATTAGGTCTTTACCTACCTTTGAAATAGCCGTTTTGCATGGCGATTTTCTAAGAAATTGTATTTTTCATACTTTTTTAAAATTTGTCAAGTATTATTAATGCTACTACTCCATAATTAACTTTGCTTTACCATTAAACTGACCGGATGGCGCAATTGGTAGTGACCCTGCCTCTTACACCAAAGGTCGTGGGTTCGATCCCCACCCTTGTTCAGTGTCTGGGTGTAATATATGTATTTAAGTATATATTTGTGTTCCTCTGTTGTCTGATATCTGTAACACAAGTGCTTAAGCTACTTAGTACGGAATCAGGTCAACGTATGAGATGTTGTGAGAATTATTATTATTATTATTAAACAACACTTAGGATTTTAATACAACGCTTCCGGTTTTTTTTAAAATTAAAAACGTCAATTCTGCAAAGTAGATCAAAAAGGATCATTTTAAAGATTATTTTTTGCATCACAAATACAATAATATAAGATCACTATTTAATCATCATCATCATCATCACCATCATCATCAGCCCATTTAAGTCCCCACTGCTGGGGCACGGGCCTCCCTCAATCACATGAGGGGTAATTGCCATACTCACCACGCTTGGCAGACGGGTTGGCGAGGGTTTTGATGTAAATGCAGAGTTTTCCTTCTCTGGGTGCTGATGATCATGCCAGCAACTTTACCTTAGTCGTCTTTTACGACACCTCGGTAAGAGTGAGGGTGGCCTATTCTACTCTGCCGGGGACCACACGGCACTATTTAATATAAACCTTAAAATATAGTATTAAATCAAAATAAAATTATAGTAACGTGACTTTTTGCTTAACAAATATAGTAGGTACAGTAAAAAAAAGTTTTTATGTTTTGGTAGAAAACAACACTGGAATTTCTTCAATCATCATCATCATCATCATCAGCTTATCGCAGTCCACTGCTGGACGTAGGCCTCTCCAATTGTTCGCCAATGTGATCTATCCATGGCTTCTCGCATCCAGCTCTTGCTAGCCATCCTACGCAGATCGTCCCCCCACCTAGCCAGAGGGTGCCCTACATTACGTTTGCCAAGACGCGGTCTCCACTCCAGAACTCGTTTACCCCATCAGCTGTCGGTTCTGCGGCTAATATGGCCAGCCCACTGCCACTTAAGCTTGCTAATCCGGTGAGCAATGTCGATAACTTTGGTTCTCTGCCGGATCACCTCATTTCGGATTCGATCTCGGAGAGAGACGCCGAGCATTGCTCGTTCCATAGCCCGCTGAGCGACCTTTAACTTGTGGAGCCAGCCAGGAATTTCTTCAAAAAAGTTATTAATAATATCCTCCAACCGATTTCGGCTAAGGCGGCCAATCTCAACGATCAGCCACTTATGCAGGATATATTATGGTGCTCAAGTGTGTACGTAAACACAAATGCACTCTCTATTCCCTTGTCCTCATATTCCGATGGGACCCCAGTGTGACAAGACCGGAGAGGGATCGGGCGCAGGACCAACGGCTTTACGTGCTTTCCGAGGCACGGGGGTACAAGACCGCCAACTTCCAGACTCTGGGCGGACACTGAGAATTTCTTAACAGAAAAACTCAGGTCAAGCGCAGCTGTCGCTTTAAGGAGGGTCGACGCAAATTGATTTTATTTCTTAACTACTAAACCAGATCTATTTTAAACAACAGCGGTTCTTCAGTCTCTCGGCAAATACCTATACTATTTATTTAATACTTATAGGTAGCTGTATGATCTGCTTTTGCACTCGAATTTTGGATTACCGCCAAAAGTAATCCAAAATTCGAGATTTTCGATTCGAAAAATCCACCTTCGTCGTGAATCATTTTTTTAGTAGAAGAACAGACCCAACGTTTGGGCATGATTATTAAATAAATAGTATAAGTGTTTGCCGAGAGGCTGAAGTTCCGAAATAATTTAAAACATATTTGTTTTGGTCGTGAACAATGAAAATCAACTGGCGTCGCTTGTGTGCCCTACCCGTCGCCTTAAAGTTAAAGAGAAGTAGCGTACTCTTTTTTAAAAAGGCCGGCAACACATTAGCGATCTCTCTGATTTCGCGGATGTTCATGGGCGGCGTTGATTACTTTCCAACAGGCGACTCGCTTGCTCGTTTGTCCGCCTCTAACATAAAAAAAAAGTTATATAATTAGACTATATTCGAAAAACCCATAAATGGCCGTGTGTCTATGACATACATTAAATTTCTTCACCGGAGCTTAGCTTACTACAAAACGAAACCAGTTTCTTATATCATCTATGTGAACTTCACGAGTCGAAAGCGATGTCCGAAGAGTTTGCTCTGTACTTGACCTCAATATGAACGTTTTCTCCTAACTATACATGTGGCTGATGTCCATATACTTTCATAAAGGACAATGGCGAACCTCTATATTAATATTTTTGTTAGTATTTTTTTGCGTCTTGGTATGAAAAATATGTCATCATCAGCCCATTTAAGTCCCCACTGCTGGGGCACGGGCCTCCCTCAATCACATGAGGGGTAATTGCCATACTCACCACGCTTGGCAGACGGGTTGGCGAGGGTTTTGATATAAATGCAGAGTTTTCCTTCTCTGGGTGCTGATGATCATGCCAGCAGCTTTACCTTAGTCGCCTTTTACGACACCTCGGTAAGAGTGAGGGTGGCCTCTATTTACAACATACTTTTAGTCAGATAAGCTGTTCTTGCTATAACACGTACTGTGTTGTTAAGCAATTAAAATTTAGATAACAATCGGCCATTATATTCAGACCGGAACGTCCTGATTTAAAGTCGACTTTATTACCTCAAAAATAAAGGCTTTTAAGTATTTTTAAGGTTCCGCAATGTAAAGATATGAACGGATTTTTTGGGAAAGATAAATTAATGCGATAGATAATTTTTATCAATCACATTATCTCGAACATTCGAGCAATCTTCATCCGTAGAAATCTTTGGTATAACGTCAAATTTATATAATAATAAATAGTGGAATAAATAACATGATATAATTATAATAATGATCATACTGACATCTTCATTGACTTTAATATAAAAAAAAAATGCATATTCTGTTTTGAATTTTTTGAATAAATATCATCGTCATCGTCAGCTCATTTAAGTCCCCACTGCTGGGGTACGGGCCTCCCTCAATCACATGAGGGGTAATTGCCATACTCACCACGCTTGGCAGACGGGTTGGCGAGGGTTTTGATATAAATGCAGAGTTTTCCTTCTCTGGGTGCTGATGATCATGCCAGCAGCTTTACCTTAGTCGCCTTTTACGACACCTCGGTAAGAGTGAGGGTGGCCTATTCTACTCTGCCGGGCACCACACGGCATAAATAATAAACGGAATACACGGAATGAATAAATATAATTGAATGTTAATAATGAGTTAATTAAACCAAATTAAAATTTGCATGCCCATTTAATTTTAAGATATGTATGTTTTAATCTATATATATAAAAGAAAGTCGTGTTAGTTACACCACTTATAACTCAAGAACGGCAGAACAGATTTGGCTGAAAATTGGTAGGGAGGTAGCTTAGAGCCAGGAGACGGACATAGGATACTTTTTATCCCGTTCGACAGCGTTCCCGTGTGACTTGACAAAAAACGGCAGTCACTATTGCCATTAAGGCGCAACAAAGTTCGCCGGGTCAGCTAGTTACCTATATTATGCAAATGAATGAAAGAAAAGAAAGAAAGAAAGAAAGAAAATACTTATTATTATAGACATCACAACACAGAACATATAGCAATTTGGTACAAACAGAAAACAAAACATAAAACAATTAAAAATACATAAAAAAAAACAAAAGAAAAAAAAAACAAAACTATATGATTTAATAATGAGTTGAATACGGTATTTGACTAGTTTTTTTTATTTTTGTAATCAAAAGACCTCTCAATGATAGAGACATCGTTGAAAGAATTACTTGATTCTCATTTAAACTACCTGAGATATCACAATTTTAAAATCACATTATTCTGGGCAAACCCAAAACGCTCCATACAAATGGCTACAGAGATGTGACGTCACACGACAGTATTTTGTACGCATTTAATTTGAATTTTGTATGGTAGCTATATCAAATGTTTCGTTTATGTCAATGGTTCTATTATAATAGTTGGTGCAAATTGTATGGGTTATTCAATGGTATAATTATTTTTGATTAATTTCATACTTTTAAAATGGACTTGCCCATGAATTTTTGAATGACCATAAAACCGGCCAGACGTTATATTTTTAATTGAGATTTTTTGCTATTGGCACATATTTACCTATATTTTGATAAAATATTTATATTTTGTAAAATCTCGAGCTTAGTCAAATACCCAATTGAATTGAAAAAAATCAATTACATTCAAAGAGACTTTATTTTCTCTTCTGCGTAGACGAATTTTGCCGGTGTAGCTTATAAACGTGCTACAGCTGTGCTATACGGAAGCCATTTTTGCGCCGTCCGACTCACACTTTGCCAAATTTTTCACCGTTAACTTGTTACGGCACGTAAGTTTCAGAGAATATGTAACAGCGGCATTTGCTGTCGCCTTACTTTGAAAGGTAATAGAGCGAGACGGGCATAGTTCCGGAGTTAAGGCTTTTTTGAGTTCCGAAGTGAATAAAAATAAGTCTGAAATCTGATTCTAGGTAAGTCTGATAACAGTAAAAATTACGCTACTTTATAGATAGATAGATAGATATATTTATTTGCATCAAAGGACACACATGCATACATTTTAAAATGATAAAAAAAACAATAAATAGTGTAGGTACAGTAAATCAACATAAACAGTGCCTCGGTGGCGCAGTGGTTAGTGGGTCGCACTTTAAAGCGACGGCTGTGCAAGAGGTCCCGGGTTCGATCCCCGGGTCGGGCCAAAAATTTGTACCTAAGTTTTCGGTAAGAAATTCTTAGTGGCAGCCCGGAGTCTGGAAGTTGGCGGTCTTGTACCCCGTGCCTCGGAAAGCACGTTAAGCCGTTGGTCCTGCGCCCAATCCCTCTCTGGTCGTGTCACAGTAGTGTCCCATCGGAATATGAGGGTAAGGGAATAGAGAGTGCACTTGTGTTTGCGCATACACTTGAGCACTATAATATATCCTGCGTACGTGGCTGATCATTGAGATTGGCCGCCGTAGCCGTAATCGGTTGGAGGATATTATAAACAATGCAAGACAAAATAAGCTCATGTGTGCCGCAGCGATACAGAATGGCTGCAGCTCAGTAATTGTTTGCTCGATATTGCACAAATCACTGATTTTCAGCTGTCGCCAGTAGGGTGGAAGAAACCATATAGTCCACGCCACCAAAGAGGTCCCATGATATCAATCCAATAAACTGGTAGTATGTATGTTTTTTGAATGAATGAATGATCTTTATTGTTCTGAAAAGGCTTACAAAATATTACAAATGATAAATAATTTATTTAAATATTTTTTACATCACATACATTGATCTGACTCCGAGATAGGTAGCTCAAGCACCTGTGTTACGGATGTCAGAATCAACAGTGAGATTACAAATATATACACATAATACTTTTCTTTCTGTAAATACATACTTATGATACATAGCCAGCCATAACCAACCAATACAAACAGACATGTTCATGCACACAAATGTTTGTTTTGTGCGGGGATCGAACCCGCAACCCTTGCACCAGAGGCAGCGTTCACTACCACTGTTCCAAACGGGTCGTCATATTTGGAAGAACATGGTACAAAAGATCTTAAAGTTATGCACAAGTTCAACATATTCTGCCCTCACTTTAGGCGTAGAAATATTAACATTACAAAATTGCTTACCTATAGTCCATTCCATTATTATTAATTGGAAATTATTAAATATATTAATTATACAACATAATTTATTGAACAAAAACACAGGAAAATTAAGACAATAACATAAATTCCAGTATTCTCGGAAGACCAGCGTCGAGGAGTCCACCAGACACCTCGACAAATGCTGAGAGGAAACCTTTTTAGTGTTACTCATAGTCAATAGTATACTTAATTATAAACTTTTACCTTGTAATAGCTTGTAAGTTACTTTATTTTTAATGTAACCGTGTCATATTTTGTAACACTGAATAAATTATTTTTATTTTATTTATTTATTTAAATAAAATTAAGCTAAAAGTAAATAAAAAGGAAAATTAAAACAAAGTAGGTCTCCGTTGCAGAGTCCCCAAAATGCTGGCAGCATTCCCCCGCTGGATCGCGATGGAAATTCGCTGGGTGAGGTAGCTGCCAGCATTTGGCTCTTCCGTGACTGCGACTAGACGCTTAGCTAAGTCACGGAAGAAAGAGAGAGCGTCGGAACCCCACGGGCCCAGTGTTTCAACACCGAAAGCTACAAAATGGTAGGCACCAGATAGATGCGTATACTTTGTATCTTTCAGTCTCTCTGCCGCAATATATGTACTCTCTCTCTCTCGCTCTCTCTCCCTCTCTCATTATACAAATTTAATTTTCTCATGAGTCGTCAGTTAATAGACAAAGGCACTGATTCCAGCACTAGGATTTCCTGTGTTGCGGGCTCAGTCTCTGATGTAATATTTTTAACACTTTATAAAGTGTTAAAAATAGTATTTTACACTTTTTAGTTCGTGATTTTTGAAGGCGGTTTTTTTTCTTTTTCTGTTTGTTTATATATAATATAATTATATTGGTTGTGTTGTCTGAAAAATGTGGTGTGTAGTATTTTCAGTGACTAAAAGTTTCTATCTATCTATCAACTCGGAATTGCACGCCAAGATGACGTCTGTCTGGATGGAGTCTTTTCGTTTAGCTTCGCATTTTTTGCATTCGTATCTTAGTTAATCAAGGACAACCAGTTATCAAGTGTACTGCCGGCAAACTTCGGAACTAACGTTTCTAATTAGGAAGTATCTCATTAGTTCCACAAGTTTTTAATGTCCCCTTTCAATGTCATTTTACCAAGAAATAGACGTGTGTACCTCTGTACTGAAACGACTCAGTGATCCGACTCAGCCAAATGATACACTGTTCCGAATCTCTAATGTTCGCTCCGAATGGATTCGACTTAAATGGATCTCGAGTCAGAGTGAACTGAGTGATCCGAATGAGCTGAATGACCCCGAGTGAGCCGGATGAGCCGAATGAGCGGAATGAGCCGAAATCAGACCGAAAGATTAAGCTGTGGGCTGTTCGGAGTGAATAGGTAACCGTCTTTCCATGTATTACGCGGGGATAAGAGATAAGTATATTACATGGATCTCGAGTTCGAGTGAGCTGAATGATAAGAATGAGGGGTATGATCCGAATGAGCCGAATTATCCATGTGAGCTGAATAATCCGAGTAAGCCGAATGATCATTCAAGTGAACCGAATGAGCGAAATGAATCAAGGATCTATCTGAGAGTCGATGTTCCAAATGAAGCGTTTCACTGTTCCGCATCTCTGCACTGATCCAGATGCAAATGTTCCAATCTTTTGAAAGATACATTTTTGCCAGGTCTACCACGAAATTGAATTTACGACCGAGATTTTACCGTCTCTTTTACGTGTGCATCTCTTGGTGTGAAAGGCATCTTTTTTATGAGATAGCTGGCAGACGAGCAGAGGGATCGCCTCGTGGTAAGCGATTGCCGCCCATTGACACAACATCAGTAGAGTCACAAGTGCGTTGCCAAATTTTAAACCCCCCTTTCCCCCGGATTGGGCCTCCAGTACCCTCATTCACGTGAAACACAGCACCGTCCTGCTACACGCAGGTTTTCTGTGAGGCCGGCGGTATACCGTATCACTCCGGTCAAAGCGGCCCTTTCATGCCGAAGCGTGGCTCTCCCACGGTCGAATCGGGTCACGACTATCTAAGACGGGCATTGTAGTTCCATCCTTATCATCTCGAAGAGGGATAGAGCTTCCCTCAGCATTCTATACCGCATCTATCATGGGGAGTGCTCTGAGGAACTGTTTGATCTACTCCCTTCAGCTGAATTCTTACATCGAACCACACGCAAGCGATTGTCATTCCATCCCCATAATCTCGATGGATGGCGGTCTAATACAGTGCGTTTCTCGCGGAACTTTCTACCACGTACCTCAGTTCTGTGGATCGGTTGGCTGCGGGAGTATTTGACGACGGCTACAACTTTGGGTTAACGCCCTGTTGGTCTAGTGGTTTAAGTACCGGGTCGTGATCTCGGGGTCCTGGGTTCGATTCCCGGGTCAAGCGAAAAGTATGTTTCGATTTTTTCGAACATAGCTCGGGTTTGTGATCACTAATCCGCATTTGGCAAGCGTGGTGTTTAAGCCTAATCCCATCATAGTAGCGATAACTTCATTTGTATGTTTTTCTTTTTTTTTTATATGAGACGAGCTGACGGATCACCTGATGGTAAGCAATTCCGCCGCCCATGGACACCCATAACACCAGTGGAGTTACAAGTGCGCTGCCAACCTTTTCCCTTTCCCCCCCACGGTCACGCCGGTCTTCTATGAGGCAGTGGTATCACTCCGGTCGAGCCGGCCCATTCATGCCTAAGCGTGGCTCTCCCATATTTAAACATTACTTTTTACAACTTTGGGACCTTCAAGAGAAGAGCGTACTTTTTAAAAGGCCGATCAGAAAGTCCATGTGAGTGTTGACCTTAAATCAATCAATACATTTTTGGAAGCTCCCAGACCCTATATTTCAGCTGCCGACCTTCAACGTCTGTATACAGTAAAAATATTTTAATTTGAAGTAAGTTACGACTTTTTACTCGCCGTCCTTTAATGGAGTAAAATGAGTCAAGTGTGAGAGTTTAAAAAAAATAACTACATTCTTTTGACGCCCTGTTGGTCTAGCTGTTTAAGGTGACGGGTAGGGCACACTAGCGACGCCAACTGATTTTAATTTTTAGCTACTAAACCGGATCTATTTTAAACAATTTGAGGGTTACAACCTCTCGGCTAACACCTATATTTATTTAATACTTTCAGTTAATTGTTTGGTCTGCTTTTGCACTCGAATTTTGGATTACCGCCATAAGTGACCGCTTTTGGTGTAAATCAATTTATCGCGTATAAAAACGGACCCAACATTTGTGCATGGTTATTTAATAAATAGTATAAGTGTTTGCCGAGAGGTTGTAACCCTGAAATTGTTTAAAATACATCCGGTTTAGTAGCTAAAACGCCGCTAGTGTGCCCTACCCGTCACCTTAAGTACCGGGCCGTGATCTCGGGGTCCTGGGTTCGATTCTTGGGTCGAGCAAAAAGTGTTTCGAATTTTTCGAACATAGCTTGGGTTTGTGATCACTGATCCGCATTTGATAAGCGTGGTGATTAAGCCTAATCCCGTCATAGTAGCGATGACTTGATTTCTATGTTAGAGGCCTTTGCCCTGCAGTGGGACAGGTATTCAAAAAATTCAAAAAAAAAAATTCAAAGTTATTTATTCAATAACACTCATGTCATACAGATAATTAAGGTTGGAGTTTCCTTTTAAGCAACATATTTGCTTGTATTAAGGAACTCCGCTCTTCTTTAAATTATTACATATGTTATGTTTAAACTTTCCTTCATTTTAACAATATAACATTTATTTTTATTTTACTTTATTATAATTCAATTTTCATTTTTATTCTATTAAACAAATTGTGTGTGTGTGTGTGTGTGTGTGTGTGTGTGTGTGTGTGTGTGTGTGTGTGTGTGTGTGTGTGTGTGTGTGTGTGTGTGTGTGTGTGTGTGTGTGTGTGTGTGTGTGTGTGTGTGTGTGTGTGTGTGTGTGTGTGTGTGTGTGTGTGTGTGTGTGTGTGTGTGTGTGTGTGTGTGTAAGAGAGAGAGAGAGAGAGTAAATAAGGTAGGGAGTTATTTAAATTAAATTTACGCGTGATAATATAAATATTTACGCGTGATAAAGTTATAGGCTGACACTATGCTTTTTTTTCGGTTCTATACATTATAATGCTTACGGCTAAGGAATGGAACTCCCTGCCGAGGTCTGTTTTTCCTGATCACTATAATCTGGACATCTTTAAGGCAAGAGTGAACAGGCATCTTTTAGGATAACGCGTATCATCCTAGACCTCATCGTCGCTTTCCATCAGGTGCGATTGAGGTCAAGCGTCAGCCTATTGACCCAAAAAAAATGGATTTTTTTGTCATAGTTGGCAGACGAGCAGACGGATCATCTGCTGGTAAGCTATTACCGCCGCCCATGGACACCCACCACACCAATTATTATTTTTTGTTATTTTAAAGACTTTTTTGTACCGCGTTGGTGGCAAATAAGTATGCTGGTCAGGTGACCAGATGGGAAGCGCCTAACGCAGCCTACGGACGCCTGAATCTCCAGAGGATGTTATACGTGGCAAACAAGCAGATAGACGGCCTGAGAGAAAACTGGCGTGAAGTAGCGTCTCTGCTGTGTTTCACTGCGTGAGTGAGGGTACTGGAGGCCCGATCCAGGGGAAAGGGGGGTTCAAAGGTTTGCTGCACACTTGTGGCTCCATTGGTGTTGCGTGTCTATCTATGGGCGGCGGCGATCGCTTACCATTAGGTGATCTGTCTGCTCGTCTGCCACCTGTCATATAAAAAATAACACACTAAAAAGTTTTCAACATTCAGGTGACAACCGAACCCACGACCTTCCACCGTAACGAGTGGATGTTCTTCCAACTATACCACCGAACTCGATTTTAGATTATTTACGTGATATGGCAGACGCGCAGACGGATAACCTAATGGTAAGCATTTGCTGTGTAATCCAATCCGGCGGCGGACTGGGCCTACGGTACCCGCCGGTTTCTGTGACTCCGTGGTTGCAGTCAACAGATTTTCAATTATACTGATTTTAATAGCTTTAATCTTTGCCCTAAGGGTTTCTTATTACAATACAGTACCCTAAAAATGATTTAAGAAAGCCTTGCAAGGTGAACAGGTGTACTCTTATCAATTTTGGCAAAAACTTGCTTAAAACATTCCAACAAGTACATACACATGTCGCAGTCGCATTGTATAATCCGCCGTATTACATTACGGCTAGCTGTCATCAAAAAACAGGGCTGTTTGGAAATGCAGCGGTTCAATTACTAGCCGGATTGTCATTCTTAAAGGTGACGGGTAGGGCACACCAGCGACGCCAATCGATTTAAATGTTTAGCTACTAAACCGGATCTATTTTAAACAACTTTCGGGGTTACAACCTCTCGGCAAACACTTATACTATTTATTAAATAACCATGCACAAATGTTGGGTCCAACGCGTACGCGAAAAATTACATTTGCTGCAATGGCCAAAGCCGCTGCAGCGCTGGTTTTCAGGCGGAGCCTTGGCGACGTATGTGCACACATACATACAAAAGGAATATTCTGTATCCAACGCCATTTTTGTTGTTATGTTAAGCAGCGCCACAAGTGTTAAGAATCGGAACTAAAAACTGTCAAAGTGACGGCTAATCTCTCGCCTTATTATATTATGGCTAGCCGTGTTGAATAAATTATGACGCTGGATAGGTACAATCCGGCCGTTTTTTTTTCAGTCGCATTCAATCCGGCTAATATTTGAATTCAATTAAAAATACCTTTATTTATATAGGCTTGTATACATTCAGAACTTTCAAATCGGCATACATTAACACTTAAAAATATTTATTTGTATGTATAATATAGGTACATGTAATCACACATATTATGTCGAGCCATAAAATATACTAAGAAATTAATAATCCGACCCGAATTTGACGACTCGTTTGGAACAGTGGTAGTGAACGCTGCCTTTGGTCCAAGGGTTGCGGATTCGATCCCTGCACAGTACAAATATTTGTGTGCATGAACATGTCTGTTTGTATTGGTCTGGGTGTTTTCTATGTATTATAAGTATGTATTTACAAAAGAGAAGTAGTATTATGTATATATTTGTAATCCCACTGTTGGTTCTGATATCCGTAACACAGGTGCTTGAGCTACCTATCTCGGAGTCAGATCAATGTATGTGATGTTGTGAAATATTTATTTATTTACCACCGGAATCGGAAAGTAGATTCTGATGAGAAGATCCGGCAAGAAACTCGCCAGTTACCGCTTATTTGAACCGCCCCATTTTATTTTTTCTCAAAGGTGGCAGACGAGCAGACGGATCACCTGATTGATCACATTGCCGCCGCCAATGGACACCCGCGACAGCAGTGGAGTCACAAGTGCGCTGCCAACCTTTAAACCCCCTTTCCCCTGGATTGGGCTTCCGGTACCCTCACTCATGCAGCGAAACACAGCACCGTGCTCCTTCACGCCGGTTTTCTGTGAGGCCAATCGTTTCAAAACAGCCCTGTTTTTGATGACAACTAGCCGTAATGTAATATGGCGGATTATACAATGCGCCTGCGACACATACATTATTATGTTTACTCTGTTGCACAAGAATATATGAGTAAGTGAGACATACAAACGTACTTTTTCAAGGTAAAATGCTTTAATAATTAGGTATAATAAAACCACAATATAAGCCTATAAATACATGTAATAAACTTAAGGACAAGTGAATGAATGAGTGACTTGTATAAAGTATAATCAACGCTCAGCGTCTGGGTGTTGTAATATCTAATATCACCACTGTCTCACCACCTTATACAGGTGTATCTGTGGACATTTACATCCAATCCAATTCTCATAAAAAAAAATTCAAAGACATCTCGAGTAATAGATAGATACACTCATTAAGGGCACACTAGCGAGCCAATCGATTTCAATTTTTAGCTACTAAACCGGATCTATTTTAAACAATTTCGGGGTTACAATCTCTCTCAAACACTTATATTATTTATTAAATAACTATGCACAAATGTTGGGTCCGTTTTTGTACGCGAAATTTGTTGATTCGCGTTGATTCACGCCAAAAGCGGCCAATTTTGGCGGTAATCCAAAATTCGAGTGCAAAAGCTGACCAAACAGTTACAGTCAATTTGGGTAAGCTTTGAATTGCCTTGTAACTTTGAATCAAACTGGTTTAAAGATTTTTTATTTTATTCCTTGGAATTTCCTATAGGTACAATTTAATAAGGTATCTACGTTGAATGGATCGACCTTTAGACTACCGTTTTAAATTGTATAGGAATTCCAAGGAATAAAATAAAAAATCTTTAAACCAGTTTTATTCAAAGTTACAAGGTAATTCAAAGTTACCCAAATTGACTGTTACTTTAATAATATCCTCCAACCGATTACGGCTACGGCGGCCAATCTCAACTGATCAGCCACGTACGCAGGATATATTATAGTGCTCAAGTGTGTGCGCAAACACAAGTGCACTCTCTATTCCCTTACCCTCATATTCCGATGGGACACTACTGTGACACGACCAGAGAGGGATTGGGCGCAGGACCAACGGCTTAACGTGCTTTCCGAGGTACGGGGGTACAAGACCGCCAACTTCCAGACTCCGGGCTGCCATTAAGAATTTCTTACTGAAAACATAGGTACAAATTTTTGGCCCGACCCGGGGATCGAACCCGAAACCTCTTGCACAGCCGTCTAAAGTGCGACCCACTAACCACTGCGCCACCGAGGCAGTCAACTTACTTTAAGTATTCAATAAATAAGTGTTTGCCGAGAGATTCATCATCAGCTCATTTAAGTCCTCACTGCTGGGGCACGGGCCTCCCTCAATCACATGAGGGGTAATTAGCCATACTCACCACGCTTGGCAGACGGGTTGGCGAGGGTTTTGATATAAATGCAGAGTTTTCCTTCTGTGGGTGCTGATGATCATGCCAGCAGCTTTACCTTAGTCGCCTTTTACGACACCTCGGTAAGAGTGAGGGTGGCCTATTCTACTCTGCCGGGGAGCCACACGGCCATCAATCACATGAGGGGTAGTAGCCATACTCACCACGCTTGGCAGACGGGTTGGCGAGGGTTTTGATATAAATGAGAGAGATTGTAACCCCGAAATTGTTTAAAATACATCCGGTATAGTAGCTAAAAAATAAAATATATTCAGAATCAGAATCAGAAATCATTTATTGCGGTAAATGTGGTTACAGTAAGTTACATAATTATTGTTTAGATTCTCACATTTAACCGATTAATATCGGCATGCAATAACAGAGAGTTAGCGTTGTCTTAATTTATAATAAAATAATACATAGTCAAAATAAAATCAATACAAAGAAAGAAAGAAAGAAAGAAACATTTTATTGACCATCACAATAAATAATTTACCGAGGTGTCGTAAAAGGCGACTAAGGTAAAGCTGCTGGCATGATCATCAGCACCCAGAGAAGGAAAACTCTGCATTTATATCAAAACCCTCGCCAACCCGTCTGCCAAGCGTGGTGAGTATGGCAATTACACCTCATGTGATTGAGGGAGGCCCGTGCCCCAGCAGTGGGGACTTAAATGGGCTGACGATGACGATGTGATAAATAATTTATCAATGAACATTCATTAGTAAACATAAATAAGGTAACATTGACACATTAAAACTACAGACAAAGGTGAATACGAGAACAGACGATAGGTAGGTAAATACACAGTTATATAATGAAAATATTCTAAATAAGTAGGCGTGTGTGAAGTGTGAGGTCAATCACGTCCTGGCCTCAGCATGGTGCTGCCACGACAGAGATGCCGCGGCAGCGCTGGTATTCTGGCAGGACCTGAAGAATTAGTCACTCAAAAAATAATTAATATAATGTCAACAAAAAAAAAAATTAAATCTTACATTCCATAAATTCTTTAATACTATAGAAACATCTATCACACAACCATTTATATAAATTATTTTTGTATTTTTTATGGGTAAATCCTTTAATGCTTCTGGCAACTTATTGTATAATTTGACAGACATATAATGACAATTTTTTTGGTAGCTCGTTGTTGAGCAAGATGGTACCACTAAACGTTTCGGATATCGGTTAGAGTAAGCGCACATATCATTTTTCTTCTTGAAAATACTCAAATTATTTTTTGTAAAAGTGCATGACTCGAAAATATACATTGACATCGCTAGTGTGCCCTACGCGTCACATTAAGTTATGGCATTGGTTCTCCCAGTAATAAAAGTCGATATTGACTCGATATTCCATTTTCATTCAAGTTGTGAGTAATTGTACAGCTGTAAATGCTGTTAAAGTACTCAAAGCGGATGTTTCCACATCGGCCCTTGATGCAAACCGCTCCAAGGTTCATGCTTGAGTTACTTACTTAAGTATAGCTTAAGGTAGGACACTCTAGCGACGCCAATCGACTTTAATTTTTAGCTAATAAACTGGATCTATTTTAAACCATTTCAGGGTTAAAACCTCCAGCAAACACTTATACTATTTATTAAATAACTATGCATATAAAAGTTGAGTCCGTGCACAAACGCAAAAAAGTGATTCACGCTACAGTAGGTAACCACTTTTGGCGTAAATCAATTTTATGAGTACGCAACATTTGTGCATGGTTATTTAATAAATAGTATAAGTGTTTGCCTAGAGGTTGTAATCCTGGAATTGTTTAAAATAGATCCGGTTTAGTAGCTAAAAATTAAAATCGATTGGCGTCGCTAGTGTGCCCTACCCGTCGCCTTAAGTATAGCTTAATCTATTTTAGTAAGTGAGGGCATTAAAACTGTATAGATGCGTGTTAGAGCGATGGTAGCTCAATGGATACGAACGCGCCTTCCACGCAGGTGGTCGAGGTTCGAATCCGAGCATGCACCAATGGTTTTTTCAAATCTATGTGCGTATTTCTACCATTGCCATCTGCTCGGCGGTGAGGGAAAACATCGCGAGGAAACCTGCACGTTTCGGAAAAAGTTTCTGAAACGTGTAACCATGATTCAGTTGGTCTGGTTCCCCTGTTAAAGGGTTGCGAAGGTCAGACGGCATTCGCTTCATTGTAATTAGCAGACCTCCCAATCCTGAATCATGGTCTAAGCGTACCCCGGGCTTAAAAGCGACAGCTTTGGACGCAACCGGGAATTACACGCTAAGATGAAGAAGAAGAAGATGCGTATTAGAGTCACTACTCTGTCAATTAATGACAGCAAGGACTGGCGACCAGGGTCATACTCTGATCGCGAGATAGGTAGCTCAAGCACCTGTGTTACGGATATCAAAATCAACAGTGGGATTGCAAATATCGCCCGAGTGTGGCTCCAGAGAAAACCAGTGTGAATCAGCACTGTGCAGTGTTTCGTTGCGTGAGTGAGGGTACCGGAGGCCCAATCCGGGGGAAAGGGGGGTTAAAAGGTTGGCCGCGCACTTGTGACTTCCGCTGGTGTCGCGGGTGTCCATGGACGGCGGCAATTGCTTACCATCAGTTGATCCGTCTGCTCGTCTGCCACCTATCACATAAAAAAAGCACCTGTGTTACGGAAATCAAAAGCAACAGTGGGATTGCAAATATTGCGACCGCGGGAGAGCCACACCTTGGCATGAATGGGCCGGCTCGAACGCAGTAATATCACGGCACAAAAAAAACCGGCGTGAAGCAGCACTGTGCTGTGTTTTGCTGCGTGAGTGAGGGTACCGGAAGCCCAATACACGCGCTCTTGTGACTCCACTGGTGACGGGTGATGGGCGGTGGCAATCGCTTACCATCAGTTGATCCGTCTGATCATCTGCTACCTATCACATAAAAATAATTTGCATCAGACGAGACGTTGCGTTTCCAGACAACAGACTCCGATTAATGACAAGTTTATCTAAAAATAATGATTCATAATTGCACTCTGTTTAATGATTTAATGATTAATCAACTCTTTTTCCTTAATAAACAAAGTATTTAACGCGAATCGTCTATAATACAGATCGGTGTAAAAAGATCGGAGTAACTTGGTCAAGGTTGGCCGTTCTTTGCGCGGAGTCTACAGACGGATTCCAATATTCGCAGATGTTATGTAATAATATTCGCATTTCGTAAGTAGCCAATGAGGCGGAAAATAGCGTGGAGGTTTAGTGATAAGATGAGCGCTTTATTTAGTAAAGAGTCAATCAATCAGTGAGTCAATCAATCAGTAAGTTAGTTAGTCATCTTGAAAGGCCGTTATAAACAATGAACCTATACCTTCTTAAAAGGCCGGCGACGCGTCTCCACTCTCTCTGGTGTGGCTGATGTCGATGGGCGGCGGTGATCACTTACATACTTGTGAACAGGTGCCACCTTTGGGGACTGGTCTGCTTCGGTTTACCTCATAATATTTATTTTATTATTATTTCCTTTATTTTATTTTGTGTAACAATTAAACTGTATGGCTTGGTATGATGATGACACAACATTGTATGAAAGTTTGGCGATTAAAAAGAGTAACTGGCGAGTTTCTTGCCGGACCAGAAACAACTTTCCGAGCCGGTGGTAGAATCGCATTATGTTTATTTATTTCTTTAGTATATTTTATGTATCAACATATATATGTATTAACATGTAAATTATACATAAGTACTTATAAATAGTTTTAAGTCATTAAAATGTATGACGATTTGTAAGTGCTGTGTACAAGCTATGTAAATAAATAATTATTTGATATTTATTAGTATTACTTTTACAAATTTACAAAAGGTAATAAGTGCTCATAGCATATCAAACGAATCAATTTGAATATGTACTGACGAACCTATTCGTTTTTTGACTGTACACTTCCAGAATAAATTTTAAGTATAAATAAATAAATAAATATTTCACAACATCATATACATTGGTCTAACTCCGAGATAGGTAGCTCAAGCACCTGTGTTACGGACATCAGAATCAACAGTGGGATTACAAATATAATTCATAGGAAACACCCAGACCAATACAAACAGACATGTTCATGCATACAAATGTTTAATTATTGTAATGTTATTATGATATTAAGATTGAAAAATCATAATCCAATGTAAGTTTTTATCTAAATCTTTGATAACCATAGGTACTATAAGAACTATTATTTGTTTTGTAAACAAAGAATTATTGACTTTCATTCTGACTTTGTAAAACTGATAAGTTTGTCCTTCTTTGAAAATGAAAGACAAAAATACTTTATTCAGTCTAGACACTCATTAAATCATTTATATCTATACTATTTATAAACAGGTTAATCCTCCAGAAAGCGACAATGCTTAAAGGTAACACGAAACGCTAGCGCGATGTTATCGACACCTAGCGCCATCTATTGGTATATAGTGGAACTAATGTCCCGAAATGAAGGGAGTTCCGGCCACTAGTATTTTTAAAAAAGAAGTGATAAAGGGTGATATCCACATTTTAACTGCCTTTTCCCACGATGGGGCCACGGGACCATCACTCAGCTTCTTTATAAAAAAAAATTAGTATTTCATGATTCTAAAGGGATCATAAAAAATCGATTAACCACATCTAAATTCGGAATCAATCGAGACTATGCAGCATATATTCGGCCCATCTACCGCAGTGTCTCAAGACGAAAGTCTTCAATGCGTGTGTCTTGCCAGTGATGACATACGGAACCGAAACGTGGCCGCTTACAATGTGCGGATTAAGGAGGCTCAAAGTCACCCAGAGAGCAATGGAGAGGGCTATGCTCGGAGTCTCCCTGCGTGATCGTATCAGAAATAATTGAGATCCGCAGGAGAACTAAGGTCACAGACATAGCCCAAAGGATTGCATGCCTCAAGTGGCAATGGGCAGGGCACATAGCGAGGAGAACAGACGGTCGTTGGGGCGGAAAGGTCCTCGAATGGAGGCCACGTACAGGAACTCGCAGCCGTGGCAGGCCTCCCACAAGGTGGACCGACGATCTGGTGAAGATCGCGGGAATCCATTGGATGCGGGCGACACAGGACCGCTCTGTGTGGAGAACATTGGGGGAGGCCTATGTCCAGCAGTGGACGTCTATTGGCTGAAATGATGATGATGACAATAACAAAGACAATTAAGATAATTGTCTTTTAGTAAAATATGCCCAGCTAGTCTCTTTTAGTAAACCCGCCAGTGATTCAAAGAGATACTTTGTATGATCCCACATGGATCTCATGCGAAACTCTAACATTTTAACTCTATCATGGGGAATGCTCTGAGGAACTGTTTGATCTACTCCCTGCAGCTGAATTACTACATCAAACCACTCGCAAGCGATTGTCACTCCATCCCCATCATCTCGATGGATGGCGGTCTAATACGGTGCGTTTCTCGCGGAACTTTCTACCACGTACCTCAGTTCTGTGGAACGGTTTGGCTGCGGGAGTATTTCCCGACGGCTACCACTTAGGGACCTTCAAAAGAAGAGCGTACTCTTTTTTAAAAAAGCCGTCAACACTTTAGCGATCTGTTAAATAGTTTTATAGATTTTCGCGTTGCATTATAACTATAATGTATTAGTCCGCTCGTGACCACGACTGCTGTAACGTAGCCGAAACATCGAGCCAAATATGTGAGTACACAATGTTGTTTCACATAATAAATATCGTGTCAATCCCCGTATTGATACATTATACTTTAGCGATCTCTCTGAGTTAGGATATTCATGGGTGGCGTTAATTACTTTCCATAAGGTGACTCGCTTCCTTTTTGTCGCCACTAGCATAAAAAAAAAACTCATAAGTTTTCTATGAACCATTGGTATCATAAGAATGGGAGCATAACGGAATACACCATAGCACCTGTACACGCCAACAAACAAACTGTCATTTGTTACCACAAAATAGAAAAAAAGGTTACACATTCCGTTCTACGTATCATTGAACCTTAGCATTGAAAATTGTAAAAAATATACTTTTTTGACAGAATCATTGCAAAACGTTGTAATGACCGTAGGTAATGATTTTGGGCTTGTGTCACGCTGTTATGACTATACTTAAATCTATTATAGTACAGGGGGTGACAAAAAATATGAGCGAAAAATAATGACGATATCCTCCAACCGTTTACCACACCGGTCGTGTCACGCTGGTGTCCCATCGGAATATGAGGGTAAGGGAGTAGAGAGTGCACTTGTGTTTGCGCACACACTTGCGCACTATAATATGTCCTGCGTACTTTGATCGTTGCTGTAATCGGTTGGAAGATATTTATCATATGTCTCCTTCATCTACCTACAGGTGCCCCTGAAAACTAGCGCATGTCTTACTCTGAGGGTCACCTCTTCTGTACAAAAAGTACTTAATATTTATGTAAGATTAAAGATGTAAACTGTATGTAAATTAGCCCTAAGTTTATGCTGAATTAAATAACTGCTGAAAAATTTTCGGTTAAGTATCCGCAATTTAACATCTAATTTGAAATAAAGGTTACCTACAAACAATTTTGAAATGTACATTATATAAGGTAGGTGTCGTGTGGTCCCCGGCAGAGTACAATAGGCCACCCTCACTCTTACCGAGGTGTCGTAAAAGGCGACTAAGGTAAAGCTGCTGGCATGATCATCAGCACTCAGAGAAGCAAAACTCTGCATTTATATTAAAACACTCGCCAACCCGTCTGCCAAGCGTGGTGAGTATAGCAATTTCCCCTCATGTGTTTGAGGGAGGCCCGTGCCCCAGCAGTGGGGACTTAAATGGGCTGATGATGATGAGGTAAGTAAAACTAGGAATATTAACTAAATCAAGTAGAATTGAGCTACTGTTACACATCTAATTTGTAGCAAGCTTAATAAGCATTCCAAATATGAGCATGCTTAATGAACTGTCTACATTTTCTATCAATCATCATCATCATTTCAGCCAATAGACGTCCACAGCTAGACATAGGCCTCCCCCAATGTTCTCCACACAGATTAGTCCTGTGCCGCCCGCATCAAATGGATTCCCGCGATCTTCACCAGATCGTCAGCCCACCTTGTGGGGGGCCTGCCACGGCTGCGACTTCCTGTAATAATTTCTATCAATAATTATGTTATTATGCCATATATTAGCATTTTTTATGGGATAGGGGGCGGCGGATCACTTGATGGTAGACGATTACCGCCGCTCATGGACACCCGCAACAGCAGAAGAGTCACAATTGCGCTGCCGACCTTTTAAAAAGGAATACGCTTTTTTCTTGTAGGTTGGCATAAAATAAGCAAACCCATCTACACGTGCTAGAGCACTCCGCCACACTCCCCCTTCGATGCGATGCTCAAAACTAGCATGCTTATCAATAGCGCATGCTACTAAGTAAAGATAAAGATTTCTTTATTGGCCACAGAATACAAATTTAAACACGAGTGACACAAATACACAAATAGAACAAATTCTGTAGCCAACAAGGCCCAACCTCAGCATTTGCTGCAGTGGCCGAAGCGGCTGCAGCGCTGGTTTCCAGGCGGAGCCTTGGGCGACGTACGTGCACACATACATACAACAGGAAAAAAGGCAAAACAAAGAAAAAAATTACAATAGTAGCACTTGCTCAAAAGTAGCATGCTTTAGCTCCTTTTAAAAAATCTGCCAATCTCTGACCTAGGTATGGAAACTTTGTTGTTATATGTGTTGTAAATGTGTGTTATGTAATTTTTCTGATCAGTATGTTTTTTTTTATGATATAGGTTGCAGACGAGCAGACGGATCACCTGATGGTAAGCGATTACCGCCGCCCATGGACGCCTGCAACACCAGTGGTGTCACAAGTGCGCTGCTTACCTTTTAACCCCCCTTCCCCTGGATTGGGCCTCCGGTACCCTCACTCACGCAGCGAAACACAGCGCATGCACTGCTTCACGCCGGTTTTCTGTGAGGACGTGGTATTACTCCGGGTCGAGCCGGCCCATTCATGCCGAAGCGTGGCTCTCCCACTGTTAAACCACTGTATGTATGTTTCCCTTGAAAAACAAAATAAATAAATAAAACACAAGCCTATTACACGCTAAGATGAAGAACAAACAAATGGAGACTTTATTTAAATCTCTTCGCTTCCTGTGCCACGTGAATGTCACAACTTTCTTTGTGCCTAATTAGTCTTCAACCTTCGATTTCGCTAATATTAGCCTATAAAAACCCATAATTCAATGCGGATTAGAATTAATATGACATTATTATGATAACCTATAGATATGGTAATTGAAATGCTACCTCTTGTACTAAAAGCGATTCATCTCTCTTTTCTATCCAAAATCATGGTTCGTTGACCCCTAGTATCCCGTTTTGATTGCAACTTGTACAGTCGGAGACAGAAGTAACCACACACTTTGACAAAGATACTCTTAAATCTTAAGGCGACGAGTGAGGCACACTATCGACGCCAATCAATTTTAATTTTTAGCTACTAAACCGGATCTATTTTAAACAATATCGGGGTTACAACCTCTCGACAAACACTTATACTGTTTATTAAATACTTAGACATCATTTTTGGGTCTGCTTTTGTACTCGAAATTTGAATTGTCGCCAAAAACGGTCACTTTTGGCGTGAATCAATTTTTCGCGTACAAAAACGGACCAAAAATGTGTGCAAGTTTATTTAATAAATAGTATAAGTGTTTGCCTAGAGGTTGTATCCCCGAAATTGTTTAAAATAGATCCGGTTTAGTAGCTAAAAATTCAAATCGCTAGTGTGCCCTACCCGTCACCTTAATGTTTTAAGCTAAATAATTTCGTCTCTGTTTATCTCGTCAATGTTAGATAACCTAGGACAGGTCTGATAGACCTAAAAGCCACAAGTTCAGGCCACCGATCATGACCCAGTTTCGCTAGTTGTTTATAAGGCTTATGTAATTATTTGTAACTATGTACTCAGGCTAATGATTAGTAAATATAACAGAGATCCGCCATTTTAGATATAAATGTGTGGAAATAGAATCGGAATCTATACTCCATATTTATTGTCAAAATGTTTTATAATCTTTGTTTTTGTCAATGTGTAATATAGATGTCACTAGTATTCAAATGCATAGATCTTAGAGGCATACATATATTAATTTAAGAAATAATATTTGAAAACAATTAAGTACCTAGTTATAAGTTTTATTAATTACATTATACTTAATCTATTTGCGCGCCTGCTGGCAGGCTGGATACCGTGTCCATGATACTTTTTATAACATCTTTGTATCAAATTGTGTATTAAGCAAATAAATTCTGTTTCTGTTTAAATTCAAATCGTTGGTGACAAAGTATCTATCAGGTAACTAGCCTGATGGATGCTCTTAGCTCTGTCACTACTGTCACGCCTAGCACTAAGTTTTTTTACTAATCTAATTTAATTTCATTAAGATGCATAAGGAATCGAAACAAATGTTTTTCTCATAAGCGCTATGTACGCCGTTATTTTGATGCATATCAGAACTGTGACCTTATTAATATGTGGCTTGTGATTTTAATAATATGTATCATGTGGCTGTACTAAATAGATAAATAAATAAATAAATAATCTTCAAGAGTTCTTCGGACGGAACACTTGAATGCCTGAGATTGTATAATTAGTCTTTATATTATATCAAAAAAAATAACAAAAATGTCTTTATTCAATTTAAGTCCATACAGAATATTTATGAATGTCAAATATTATGTTATCTACCGCTGATTCGGAATGTCAATTTATACCGAGAAGAATCAGCAAGAAACTCAGTAGTTACTCTTTTCAAATAATATGGTAATGGAGAAACCGACAAAAAAACATTTTTCGAAATGAAAAATAACATTTCTAGATTAAACTCATAGAAATTTAAGAAAAATAAATTCAGAAATTTTCATCAGATATTAATATAGAAAAAAATCCTCTTATAACGTCATCACTCGGCATGACAAATTAATAACGCTTTTGCTCACGTTGATTAAAGAAAAAAAAAATCTCTGATAAAATGACAAAACAAAATGACAGTGACAGTAAGTAACTTAATGTCACCTAATTTTTTTATTGGACGTATAGCATCGACATCACAATACGTTGAGCCTCATTACTACGTCACTTGCGGCAAATAAATTAATAATTTAAAAAATAAATATTTCAATAAATACATATTTAATGATAACTAAAAAATGTGGGTCACCTTTTTTCTCTTGCTTCATTCGAAAGGCGTATAAAAATGGTAAATATATTTTGTTGTCGTATTGTCCAATTTCATTCTTATACAAATTATGATTACAGTAACAGTATGACATACAATGCTTATAATCAATATCGTTTAGATCATCATCATCATCCATCATCAGCCTATCGCAGTCCACTGCTGGACGTAGGCCTCTCCAATTGTCCGCCACTGTGATCTATCCATGACTTCTCGCATCCAGCTCTTGCCAGCCATCCTGCGCAGATCATCCCCCCACCTAGCCAGAGGGCGCCCTACATTACGTTTGCCAAGACGCGGTCTCCACTCCAGAACTCGTTTACCCCATCGGTTGTCGGTTCTGCGGCTAATATGGCCAGCCCACTGCCACTTAAGCTTGCTAATCCGGTGAGCAACGTCGATGACTTTGGTTCTCTGCCGGATCACCTCGTTTCGGATTCGATCTCGGAGAGAGACGCCGAGCATTGCTCGTTCCATAGCCCGCTGAGCGACCTTTAACTTGTGGATCGTTTAGATAAATCTTCAAAAATATTATATTATTATTTAATTTATAGCAACCTTAGAAAGGATACCCACATTGCAGTGGCCCAGCGTGGTCCATGTTTAGAACTAATGTAAATAATTTTAAGACCTAATGTACCTACTACATGAAAGCAATAAATAATGACTAATATATTATAATACTATAACACCGTTATTTTTTTATCTTTTACATCCCGAAAACCATATAATAGGTAATCGTGAATGAAGTCCATTTAGCATGTTAGATCAACAAAATAATCGAAAAAAATCAGCTGTTATATACATAATGCCGTGTGGTCCCCGGCAGAGTAGAATAGGCCACCCTCACTCTTACTGAGGTATCGTAAAAGGCGACTAAGGTAAAGCTGCTGGTATGATCATTAGCACCCAGGAAGGAAACTCTGCATTTCAAAACCCTCGCCAACCCGTCTGCCAATCGTGGTGAGTATGGCAATTACCCCTCATGTGAGTGAGGGATGAGGGATTTACATTATTGCACGGTGAATATTCTATTTAGTATGGAACAGCTAATTGTCTATGTTCAAGCCTTCACGCCATATTACCAAAAGGAAGAAAAAAATCGTTTTAAGACTTCATGTCATTGTACGAAATAAAGTCTCGAAACGAGATTCTCGCAGGACTAAAACACTCCAAGTGAGCTGATGCAATTTTTAGTAAACAAATTTGGTGTTTATATGTGCAGTGAAGTACCGCGAAGTGATCTTTTTAATAAGAAACTTTGAATTGTATCGTTTAAAACACTGCTATTGTGCGTCGACTTAGTTGTCATGGACAACTTCTTCCTTGGCCCTAATAGAGTCTTAAAACCCGCGATTGTGTTTAGAGCGGTATCGGCAGAATCCGTAGGTCGATAAAACGCAAAACACCGGCGTTATATAGAGTGACTGTGACTTTGACTGACTTCGACTGTTGACTACCTACTTAATCTTTATAAGTTACTTGACATTGGCAAGATATCTTCGGGTAGAGCCGTATTATAAAAAAAAGCGTTAATACATTCAATGAGTGCTATTTTTTTTTTAATTTGATTATTTATCTAAGTGACATTGGAACCATCATCATCATCAGCAACCCGCACTCGTCCACAGCTGGACATAGGTCTCCCCTAATGCACGCCACTGCTCCCGATTTTCGGCCACTATCATCCAGCCCACACCAGCCAGCCTTCGAATGTCATCATCCCATCTTGTCGCAGGGCGTCCTACGCTTACCGAGTCGCGGTCTCCACTCAAGGACTTTACGGCTCCAACGGCTGTCAGTTCTGCGGCTAATATGACCATCCCACTGCCACTTCAGTTTGCTAATTCGGTGGGCTATGTCGGTGACTCTGGTTCTCTGTCGGATTACATCATTTCTGATGCTGTCCTTCAGAGATACTCCGAGCATAGCCCTTTCCATAGCTCTTTGAGCGACTTTGAACCGGTGGACTAGTCCAGCCGTGAGTGTCTACGTCTCGGCACCGTAAGTCATGACCGGAAGGACGCAAGGTCATGTTCAACGAGCTCGTTGATCCGGGACCGGTCGCTGTTAATGGAGTACCTCTCGAAGTTGTTCAGGAATATGTCTATCTAGGACAAACGCTCCAATTAGGCAGAAACAACTTCGAGAGAGAAGCCAATAGTAGAATTCAGCTAGGCTGGGCAGCATTTGGTAAACTTCGCCAAGTCTTCTCGTCACCCATCCCTCAAAGTCTTAAGTCGAAAGTCTTCGACCAGTGCGTCCTTCCGGTCATTGGAACCATGTCTAAATGTAATTTACTTATGTATATGGGTGTAATTTACCTGAATAAAGAGATTATATATTCTTTTTAAATTAGTCTGCAGAGTCCCACTGCTGGGCAAAGACCTCCACCAGTCTCTCCATTCTTCCCTATTCATTGCCCTTACTTTCTATGCCATTCTTGGATTTATGTATTGAAATCGTCACATTATCTTTTTTTTTGGCCTGCCGCGTAGTCGACGTCCATCGGTCGATATATTATATTATATTATATCATAACTAGTATTATATTATAACTAGTATTATTTATATCAGTCTACGGTGGTGACTAATCCTTAGTTTAAAACGAATTAAGTAACTACTACTCTTTGTGACCTATGAGGGGAACCTAAGTAGTCATGCTCACTCAAATGTCTCTGAGGTGGTGGCGCTATGTGGCGGGTCATTACATTCCCTCTAATATGGTTGAGTGAAATGATGGCTGACACGTACGTCATACTTGTGAACAGGTGCCACCTTTGGGGACTGGTCTGCTTCGGTTTACCTCATAATAATTATTTTATTATTATTCCCTTTATTTTATTTTGTGTTACAATAAACTGTATGGCTTGGTATGATGATGACACAACATTGTATGAAAGTTTGGCGATTAAAAAGAGTAGGATCTTCTCGACCAGACACAACTTTCCGAGCCGGTGGTAGAATCGCATCATGTTTATTTATTTCTTTAGTATATTTTATTTATCAACATATATATGTATTAACATGTAAATTATACATAAGTACTTATAAATAGTTTTAAGTCATTCAATGGACAACATTTCAAAATTGCTGAGCTATGAAACAAAAAATACCAATTCTTCATTTACTTTTCCGCTTCTCGAATACATATTTATTTATATTTTATATTGCTTATTTACTGAGAAATAAATTAAAAACTAAAAAACGTAAGATGACGTCATCGGACGGCAGAAGGTAAAATATTTCTTTGCGTAGCACATTATAGTTTTAAATTTACGAAATGTCAAACCCATGACATGCAACTGTCAAAAAAAAAGACAACTTGTCAACGTTGAATGAATGAATGACGTTCACAATGATGACACTATAATAGTATTCATTACCTTTGACAGTAGTACCTTTTTTTATTAAAGCAATGATAAGCAAAGGAATATCGCTGTATTCAGCCGTCCGATGACGTCATTTGGCGCTTACGTCTATTTAGAATATAAAGAGTTTCAATAATTATTTTATGCATGAAAATGGCCAAATTTGGAAAAAGAATAAATTAGAGTCTGTTCATTTAATGTCTATTTTCATATAAAAAAAACAATATGGACATGTTGAAAATATGGTTGTCCATTGTATGACAAAATAAGGGATTATTTTAGTTGAGTTGAGTTGAATGTTGCAGAGTTGCAACATTTAAAGGTTTGCCCACAAAATTGTCGCATTTTTTAATAAGTGCGTGAGTCGTAAGTATAATATGAATACTGTTGCGCACGAGTGGACCGGTTCGTTGCGTATTTGGGCCGTTTGCTCCGCTAACCGTGTTTTAAAGTGTTAACTCCATAGTTCATAGTTGCACTTTTACTTATACGAAACGAAGTTACTTGAAATGAAATGAAATGAAATGAAATGAAATGAATCAAAATCAGAATCAGAAATCATTTATTGCGGTAAATGTGGTTACACTAAGTTACATATAATTATCGTTTAGATTCTCACATTTAACCGAATAATATCGGCATGCAATAACAGAGAGTTAGCGTTGTCTTAAGTTGTAATAAAATAATACATATTCAAAATAAATACAAAGAATTAGTCACTCAAAAAATAATTAATATAATGTCAACAAAATAATTAAATCTTACATTCCATAAATTCTTTAATACTGTAGAAACATCTATCACACAACCATTTATATAAACTATATTTGAATTTTTTTATGGGTAAATCCTTTAATGAAATGAAATGAAATGAAATTCTTAATTAAATGTGGGAGAGCCACGCCTAGGCATGAATGGGCCGGCTCGACCGGAGTGATACCACTGCCTCACAGAAGACCGACGTGAAGCAGCGCCTGCGCTGTGTTTCGCCGTGTGAGTGAGGTTACCGGAGGCCCAATGGGGGGAAGGGGAAAAGGTTGGCAGCGCACTTGTGACTCCACTGGTGTTGCGGGTGTCTAAGGGCGGCGGAAATTGCTTACGATCAGGTGATCCGTATGGACTAGTGTCAACATTGTCAACGTCATTCATTCATTCAACGTTGACAAGTTGTCTTTTTTTGACAGTTGCATGTCATGGGTTTGGCATTTCGTAAAATTAAAACTATAATGTGCTAAGCAAAGAAATATTTTACATTCTGCCGTCCGATGACGTCATCTTCCTTTTTTTACTTTTTAATTTTTTTCTCAGTAAATAAGCAATATAAAAAATAAAATAAATATATATTCGAAAGTAAATGAAGAATTGGTATTTTTTGTTTCATAGCTCAGCAATTTTGATATGTTGTCCATTACAATTAAGCGACTCTCATCTGACCTTCGCAACCCTTAGACAGGGGAACCAGACCAACTGGATTACGGTTACACGTTCAGAATAATCAACTGAATAGTAGGTATCTCAGTGGATAATAACACGCCTCCCATATGTGGGGTTGTGGTTCGAACCCGAGCATGTCTAGATTTTCATAGATTTGAAATTTAGTTCATATTTCTGCCATTAACTCTGACGGTAGGAATCAAACACAGTTGACTCTGGCGGTAGGAATCAAACACAGTTGACTCTGGCGGTAGGAATCAAACACAGTTGACTCTAGCGGTAGGAATCAAACACAGTTGACTCTGGCGGAAGGAATCAAACACAGTTGACTCTGGCGGAAGGAATCAAACACAGTTGACTCTGGCGGAAGGAATCAAACACAGCTTACTCTGGCGGTAGGAATGAAACACAGTTGACTCTGGCGGTAGGAATCAAACACAGTTGACTCTGGCGGTAGGAATCAAACACAGTTGACTCTGGCGGTAGGAATCAAACACAGTTGACTCTGGCGGTAGGAATCAAACACAGTTGACTCTGGCGGTAGGAATCAAACACAGTTGACTCTAGCGGTAGGAATCAAACACAGTTGTCTCTAGCGGTAGGAATCAAACACAGTTGACTCTGGCGGTAGGAATCAAACACTCCGTGTGGGCTGATAAAATTGAAAGGATTTAAATTTGTTTCTAGTGGTTTTTAGTGAACAATCACAACAATTTTTAGTGATCACCTGTTGGTAAGCGATTTCCGCCACCCATGGACACCCACGAAATCAGTAGAGTCACAAGTGCGCTGTGAGCCTTTCCTCCGGATTGGGCCTCCAGTACCATCACTCGACGCAGCGAAACACAGCACAGTGACCAGTGCTTCACGCCTTTAATCTGGTTTCAACTGTTAAAGAGTTGCGAAGGACAAACGTACGTCGCTTCATTAAAATTACCAGACTCCTCAAATCCTGAATCATGGTCTAAGCGCACCCTGGACTCCAAAGCGACGCTTTGGACGCAACCGGGAATTACACGCTAAGATGAAGAGAAGAAAATAGCTAAATGTCCTGGCCCCTATAGCGATTTCAATGTGCCGATTAAGGAGGTGCAAAGTCACCCAGAGAGCTCAAAGTCTCCTTGCGTGATCGTATCAGAAATGATGAGATCCGCAGGAGAACTAAGGTCACAGACATATCCCAAAGGATTGCCTGCCTCAAGTGGCAATGGGCAGGGCACATAGCGAGGAGAACAGACGGCCGTTGGGGCGGAAAGTCCTCGAGTGGAGGCCGCGTACGGGAAGTCGCAGCCGTGGCGCCCGCCACATGGCGGACCGACGATATGGTGAAAGTCGCAAGAATCAATTGGATGCACAGGACATATTTCTACTGAATGTAATCTAATCCTGTTTTTTCATGTCATTGAGCTAACATCATTCCCATACTTATGGAACTTCTTAGTTGTAATCTAGATAGCATAGCCTAGTTCCTACCCACATGTGGTTAGAGCTAGGCGCTGAGATCACAGGATCGATTTCCGGTCCAGGTCCGAAATCATTGACTTAGATAATTTACCGCTATTTTGAGTCTATTAACGACATATCTTATTCTTATTGACTGCCTCGGTGGCGCAGTGGTTGGTGACGGCTGCGCTTGGGGTCCCGGGTTCGATCCCCGGGTCGGGCCAAATATGTACCTGAGTTTTTCTGTTAAGAAATTCTCAGTGTCAGTGTCTGGAAGTTGGCGGTCTTGTACCCCCGTGCCTCGGAAAGCACGTTAATACGTTGGTCCTGCGCCTAATACCTCTTCGGTCGTGTCACACCCGTGTCCCATCGAAATATGAGGATATTGGAATAGAGTGTGGAATAGACAAGGAAAAAATATGTAGGTACAAAGAGCCGCACATGAGGTTACTATAATCTGTCAAAAATCCTAAATTGATATTGAAACTAATGTGTTTGACATAAAGGTGAGAATTTACTGAAGAAGTTTAACAATTATGTATACTTTGATGTGTGGTTGTACTTACTTTAAAAGTAACCATAAGTATTTATATTTCAACTAATTATTATAAATAAATATATACAAGATATTTAATTAGGAATAGGAATTATTTTGTTATTTTTCCAGTTTATGTCAATTATCATTGTCAGTTTGACAATGATAATTGACGTAAACCGGAAAAATAAAGTCATTTTTGATTCAAAATATCTATTGTTCCAGCGAAAGGTTATTAATTTAGAATATTCTTTTTTTTTGATATATTTGAACATTAACCATGCATGACTGCCTAAACTTAAGATTGTTATTTAATTTAGTTTAATTTTATCGCGGACGAAATTTCAAAAATAATTTGTAACACTTAAAAAACGAGCACAATAAAGACACGGAACCAGTGTCCGTGGAATTTCATTAGAATTAAAAAATATATATTTTTATTGTGTATAATAATAATAATTACGTTTATTCTCACCATAGTCTAAAATGTTTACGAATGTACACATTATATATGTATGAATATACACAATATAGCAAGATATGCAGGTAGGTACATAATAAAACGAATAACAATTCAAGCTTGTACACAGTATAGTTAACAGTGGGAGAGCCACGCTTCGGCATGAATGGGCCGGCTCGACCGGAGTAATACCACGTCCTCACAGAAAACCGGCGTGAAGCAGTGCATGCGCTGTGTTTCGCTGCGTGAGTGAGGGCACCGGAGGCCCAATCCAGGGGAAGGGGGGTTAAAAGGTAATCAGCGCACTTGTGACACCACTGGTGTTGCAGGCGTCCATGGGCGGCGGTAATCGCTTACCATCAGGTGATCCGTCGGCTCGTCTGCCACCTATATCATAAAAAAAAAACATGCCCAGTAAGTGAGATCAGATAACTATGCTAATACCTGAATTAGCATATTCCTGTATCTCTGGATATTAACACTCCACCCCATACAATGTTCCTGAGTTAATGGACTATTTATTTACATTATACATCATCATCATCATCAGCCCATTTAAGTCCCCACTGCTGGGGCACGGGCCTCCCTCAATCACATGAGGGGTAATTGCCATACTCACCACGCTTGGCAGACGGGTTGGCGAGGGTTTAGATATAAATGCAGAGTTTTCCTTCTCTGGGTGCTGATGATCATGCCAGCAGCTTTACCTTAGTCGCCTTTTACGACACCTCGGTAAGAGTGAGGGTGAGTTACATTATATAATATATAATAATTTTAAAATTTTAGACTTGCATACCTATTATTATAAATCAATTTTAAATAAATTATTATAGATTTCAAATTTAATTCGTGGATTTTCATTAATATTTCTGTATCATAATTAATAATAATAATATAACAAATATTGAATTCAATAATGACATTGCGAATTTTAATTATTTTTTTTACACAATGGTTTTTTTTTATAAATAAGACTAGGCAGCATGCAGGAGTGTGTACATATGTGTATGTGTGTGTGTGTGTGTGTGTGTTGTGAGAGGGGGGATGGGGGGGGAGCGCTTGAACCATGACCCAGGATTTTGCGAGTCGAATATGACATTATGACTCACTAAGTACATTTAAATAATAATAATAATAATATAATAATAATTCTCACAACATCTCATACGTTGACCTGATTCCGTACTAAGTAGCTTAAGCACTTGTGTTACAGATATCAGACAACAGAGGAACACAAAAATATGATACTAAAAATGGTGTATTGTTGTGTAGATAAACATTTGTCCCTTTATCTAACTTGTTTTAAATTAAACAAAAAGTATAGATAATTCCGCATTATTGACCGAATACATCGTAAATATAAACAAGATTAATTTTTATATTACTTCCTTTATCTTTTTAATTCCCGACGGCTACGACTTAGGGACCTTCAAGAGAAGAGCGTACTCTTTTTTAAAAAGGCCGGCAACACATTAGCGATCTCTCTGATTTCGCGGATGTTCATGGGCGGCGTTGATTACTTTCCATCAGGCGACTCCATTGCTCGTTTGTCCGCCTCTAGCATAAAAATAAACTTAAGTACTTCATATTGAATTTACCTAAGGTAATAGTCCTGGTGAGCGATGGTAGCTTAGTGCATATGAACGCGCCTTCTATACGGGAGGTTGGTTCGAATCCGAGCATGCACTTGTAGATTTTTTCAAATTTATGTGAATATTACACCATCCGCTCGGCGGTAAAATAGATAAAAAAATCTTTATTCAATTTAGGTCCACACAGAACACTTATGAATGTCAAAATAGGTACATAATATCTACCGCTGGTTCGGAATGTAGATTTCTACTGAGAAGACACCAGCAAGAAACTCAGTAGTTACTCTTTTCAAATATTGATGATGTTAGAGTTTCAATTGAGAAGAGAGAAAAAAATATATAATTATGAAAGTTAATCGACTACTTTGAATAACAACTCAAAAGATTAATCAATTAACATGACCAAGAATCATTATCATTTATATAGTCTTGTACACTATAGTAACCTTTCTTCATTAGGCAGGTTTTAATATGAGACTTAAACTTATCCAGTGATAAGTTAATGACATTTGGTGGTAGCTACTTAAATATCTTCATACTTAAGCCAACAAATGAATTACCGATTTTATGAAGTCTGAGGTCGGCTTTGCAACCCCAAAGATACTTACACATGCTTATTTTCGTGCTTAAAGCATGCTACTTTTAAGCAAGTGCTACTTAGGAGCATGCTCAAAAATCGCTCGCTGGTCCAAGTTTAAGCATGCTACCTGCAGTGCAGGTGGAAGGGGGAGTGTGGCGGAGTTCTATAGCACGTGTAAACAGGTTTGCTTATTTTTAACCCTCGACGCAAAAACGACGGGGTGTTATAAGTTTGACGTGTGTGTGTGTGTCTGTATGTCTGTCTATGGCATCGTAGCTCCCGAACAAATGAACCGATTTTGATTTTGTTTTTTTTTTGTTTGAAAGATGAATAAGGAGGGAGTGTTCTTGGCTATGTTGGATAAAAATCGATCCAAGATGGCCACCGTCACAAAGATATGGATTCTATGTTTTAACACAACTCCCACAATATGGGTATCATATAAAAGGGCTTGAGTAGCAGAATACATTAATTGTGAAAAATTTCAAATCCAAGATGGCCGCCGTCAGAAAATGACGAATAACCTATTTGTTGTTCCAACTGCCTCAATATAGGTATCAAATGAAAGAGCTTTAGTTGTGTCGGGAGTTTTTTTAATTTTCAATTTTTAAGCATGCTAATAGATGGCTAATAGCATGCTTATTGATAGCAAATGTGGACAGTTCATTAAGATCAGTTCATCATCATATTTAGCATGCTTAAAAAGCATGCTAAATATGAGCATTATGTAACAGTAGCTTTAGACATGGGAACCAAACCAACTGGATCAGAGTTACAAGTTCAGAATCATTATCTCAAACCATCATCATCATTTCAACCAATAGACGTCCACTGCTGGACATAGGCCTCCCCAAAATTCTCCACACAGATCGGTCCTATGCCGCCCGCATCCAATGGATTCCCGCGACCTTCACCAGATCGCCGGTCCACCTTGTGGGGGGCGCCACGGCTGCGACTTCCTGTACGTGGCCTGCACTCGGACCTTTCCGCCCCAACGGCCGTCTGTTCTCCTCGCTATGTGTCCTGCCCATTGCCACTTGAGGCATGCAATCCTTTGTTTTTATGTGTTGTTTTACGTGTCTAAATATCACAAGTTTTTTTTTTCTTTATTTGTAATGTTGTGTGTCGTGCGTGTTTAACAAATAAATGTTTTTTATCTTATCTTTATCAATCTTTTGGGCGTTATCTCAAATATTGTATTTAAAATGATTTAAATTATATTCACGAGAAATAATAGAAAGAAAGAAAGAAAGAAAATACATTTATTGACCATCACAACACAGAAAAAGTAATAGTCATAACACGATTATATAACGAAATTATAAAAATATTAAAATAATATCTTAGTACCTAACTCAGTACGGTTCGCTGAGCTAGAGAAGTAAATTAGCACGTATTACCATAATGTAATATATGGTAATACTCAGTGAGTACTTAAGGTAGGGCACACTAGCGACGCCAATCGAATTTAATTTTTAGCTACCAAACCGAATCTATTTTTAACCTTTTCGGGTTTACAACCTCTCGGCCAAAACTTATACTATGTATTTATTAAATAATGCACAAATGTTGGGTCCAACGTGCACGCGAAAAATTGATTCACGCCAAAAGCGGTCACTTTTGGCGTGAATCAAAGAATCAAAACGGACCCAACATTTGTGCATGGTTATTAAATAAATAGTATAAATGTTTACCGAAAGGTTGTAACCCCGAAATTGTTTAAATAGGTTAGTAGCTAAAAATTGAAATCGATTGGCGTCGCTAGTGTGCCCTACCCGTCACCTTAAGTGAAAACCCAAGAACGAAGGAAGCGACCCGCATAAATACCTAATGTCGAGCCAGGTCAAACAGTTATTCAAGTTCAAAAGATTATAATTCCAAAAACAGTCAAAAAGGTTACCTACAAAAATATTAGGTCACATTATGTTCTATTACAAATCGCGATTTAAAGTTATTACCGTATTAAAGATCATGACATCCCGTTCCAACACGCAATGATATATGTTCCCGACACACAACACTCAGGGGCGCCGGGAGTCAGAGGGCGCCAGAGGGCGCCGAGAGCCCCTCGCTACACATAGAGCCTCCACTGTAACGCTCCGCAAGGAGCGGGCGAGTACTGATCGTTCTCCTCATCTTAGCGTGGGATTCCCAGTTGCGTCCAATGCCGTCGCTTCGAAGCCCGGGGTATTCTTGGACCATGATACAGGATTCAGGATGTCTGATTACAATGAAGTGACTGCCCATAGGTAGTCGAACATGTTGTAAATATATTTTGTTTGGGCATTTTGAAACAAGAAGTTGCCATGTTATTGCCATGTTGACGACCCGTTTGGAACAGTGGTAGTGAACGCTGCCTTTGGTCCAAGGGTTGCTGGTTCGATCCCCGCACAGTACAAATATTTCTGTGTCTGGGTGTTTCTATGTATTATAAGTATGTATTTACAAAAGTAAAGTATTATATGTATATATATTTGTAATTCCGCTGTTGGTTCTGATATCCGTAACACAGTTGCTTGAGCTAACTATCTCGGAGTCGGATCAATGTATGTGATGTTGTGAAATATTTATATTTGATTTATTTATTGATTGCGCCCGGGCGCTTCTTGGCCTAGAGCCGCCCCTGATTAATACTTTTCTTTTGTAAATACATACTTATAATACATAGAAAACGTCCAGACCAAAAATAAGGTAATTACATGGTAGACATTTCGAACATAACTATTCTAATATTTAATTGGTCTTTTATCTTTTATCTGACGTCTTTTAGCCAACAAATAAACAAGAGTATGGTCAGTATTGGTCAGATACCGTATCTTATACCTTGACCTGAAGCTATTGCCAATATAATCGCTGTCCTAGACACACTGAGCGATTATATAATAAATAGAACAAAGCCAATAGACAATATCACAAAAGATCTAATGATGAGATGAGGTGATAAGTTTTTTTTGTTATAGGTGGCAGACGAGCAGACGGATCACCTGATGGTAAGCGATTGCCGCCAGATGGACACCCGCGACACCAGTGGAGTCACAAGTATGCTGCCAACGTAGGAAGGAGGAAATACATGCGCCGGCAACGAGAGTTCTTGATGGTGCGGCAGAAATAGGAACTGCCAATTTTTTTTAGTTCGTGATGGAATGTTTTTAACCCCCGACACAAAAACGACGGGGTGTTATAAGTTTGACGTGTCTGTGTGTGTCTGTGTGTCTGTCTATGGCATCGTAGCTCCCGAACAATGAACCGATTTTGATTTTGTTTGAAAGATGAATAAGGAGGGAGTGTTCTTAGCTATGTTGGATAAAAATCGATCCAAGATGGCCGCCGTCACAAAGATTTGGATTTTATGTTTTAACACAACTCCCACAATATGGGTATCATATAAAAGGGCTTAAGTAGCAGAATATATTAATTGTGAAAAATTTCAAATCCAAGATGGCCGTCGTCAGAAAATGACGAATAACCTATTTGTTGTTCCAACTGCCTGAATATAGGTATCAAATGAAAGAGCTTTAGTTGTGTCGGGGGTTTATTAAATTTTCAATTTTTTTTTTCACTGTGAAGCGGTGACAGCGTCGTCCGGCGAGTGTAGTTCTGTGACGGAATAGGGCAGGTGGGATGAGGGAGAAAAGCTCTTCAAATATGAAGTACCAATATGATGTGTTAATTTATTTATTAAAAGAGCCCAATGGACATTAAGAGAAATGAAATACCTAATAGGTATTAGCATTTTATACGCTTTTCAAATAAAGAAAGAGAAAAAAGATGAACCATACTTTTTATGTGTGTTTTTATTCAAATAATTAATTTTTAAATTATTAATTAATATACCGGAAGTGACGTAGTCCTGAGGCTCAACGTATTGTGATGTTAGTAGCTATATGTCCAATAAAAAAGTTTAGGCGACTTTAAGGTGACGGGTAGGGCACACTAGCGACGCCAATCGATGATAATTTTTAGCTACTAAACAGGATCTATTTTAAACAACTTCGGGGTTATAATCTCGCGGCAAACACCTATATTATTTATTTAATACTTATAGTTAACTGTTTGGTCTGCTCTTGCACTCGAATTTTGGATTACCGCCAAAAGTGGCCGTTTTTGGCGTGAATCAATTTTTCGCGTACGCGTTGGACCCAACATTTGTGCTTGGTTATTTAATAAATAGTATAAGTGTTTGCTGAGAGGTTGTGACCCCGAAATTGTTTAAAATAGATCCGGTTTAGTAGCTAAAAATTAAAATCGATTGGCGCCGCTAATGTGCCTTGTCATTTTATGATCAGAGATTTTACTTTTTTTTAAATAAACCTGAGCAAAAGCGTAATTGTCATTTCGAGTGATGACATCCCAGGACGATTTAAACATTTTTTTTTCCATAAATATCTGTTGAAAAATTGTGAAATTATTTTTCTCAATGTTCTTTAAGTCCAATCTAGAAGTCATCATCGTCAGCCCATTTAACTCCCCACTGCTGGGGCACGGGCCTCCCTCAATCACATGAGGGGTAATTGCCATACTCACCACGCTTGGCAGACGGGTTGGCGAGGGTTTTGATATAAATGCAGAGTTTTCCTTCTCTGGGTGCTGATGATCATGCCAGCAGCTTTACCTTAGTCGCCTTTTACGACACCTCGGTAAGAGTGAGGGTGGCCTATTCTACTCTGCCGGGGACCACACGGCCTCCAATCTAGAAGTACTATTTTTCATTTCGGAAAATGTTTTTTTGTCGTATTGTCTGTAGCTTAGTAAAGTTGTTTGCCACCTTAGGCATAATAAAACCTAACATTGACCCCTACCATAAGTGCATAAGCTAATAAGGTTTTACAATGGCTATTTACTATATTATTTCCGTAAGTAAAGATTTAATGAACGCAGAACATATTTATCTAATAGGCTATTATATTGAAGATTTCTTTGGATTTTCCTGTAGCTTTGTTTTCTACTTAGTACCTTCCTAGGATATGACATCAGCTGTCAACAATACGTCAGATAGGTAATGTAGGTAATGGGGGTTATCGCGTGTAAAATATCCGCTAGATGGCGTGTAAATCGAGGTCCAACTTCAACATCACTTCAGGGGTCGAAGACCGCGCTAACAGCGCAGCGTCGGGAGGCCTCCTCTCCCAGAGGAGCGAAAACACCGCGCCAAGAGATGGCGCGAGATGCAGCCCGGGTAAAGGGTCTACCCCGAAACCCGAACCGCACCAAGTGCGACGATGTCAGTAGTAGTATCATTGGCTGATTTACTTGTTAATTGACAATTTGACGAATTCGGCGGGTAGGGCTAAAACAAGCCGCATGGCTGGTGCAATTCAAAGGTTTTAAATTAGTGTCTAGTGGTTTTTAGTGTGCAAATTTGGTGTTTATTTGTGCAGTGAAGTGCCGCAAAGTGATCCTAATAATAAGAATCGTTGGATTGTATCGTTTTTAACACTGCTATTGTGTGTCGAGTGCGTTGTCTCGTGACAACTTGCTTGGACCTAATAGAGTCTTAAAACCCGCGATTGCTTTTAGAGTGATATCCGCTGAATCCGTAGGTCGATAAAACGTAAAACACCGGCGTTTTATTGAGTGACTGTTTTTTAACATTTTTGTATGGTTATTTAATAAATAGTATCTATAAGTGTTTGCCGAGAGGTTGTAACCCCGAAATTGTTTAAAATAGATCCGGTTTAGTAGCTAAAAATTAAAATCGATTGGCGCCGCTAGTGTACCCTACCCGTCACTTTAAAACGGTATCGGCGCAATCCGTAGGTCGATAAAACGCAAAACCGGCGTTTTATTGAGTGACTGTGACTTTGACTGACTTCGACTGTTGACTTCGCACTTATTCTTAATAAGTTACTTGTCATTGGCAAAATATGAACCGTGCGAGAGCCACGCTTCGGTATGAATCTACCGGACCCTCAGGGGGCACTGAAAATTAAAAAAGCACCTGCACAACATGGGCCTTTCAGATACCAAAATCAGCAGGTTCTGTCGCGAGGACGAGGAAACAATTATCCACGTCCTCGGCGAGTGCATAGCGCTGCACCGATGCAGAAGCCGGCACCTGGGAGCACACATGATCTAAGCAGACGAGATCAAGAGCTCCCCCATCAGCTCCATTCTCGGGTTTATCCTGGAGCTGGAGCTACATGAGGTTCTGGGGCTGCCACAATAGATCTTTTTCTGGTCGCAGTGGCTATGAGACGCAATGCTCACCCAATTTCTTTCAAATAATAATAATAATATTTATTCATTGATTCATTCACTTATGAATGTCAATGATTCGGAAGTAATTTACACCGGTTCACCTAGCGGAGTCACTACCTCTATATTATTCAAAATTTTAACATTCAATAGATAGGATTTCACTGCTCGAAGCAGTTCGAATCATATTGACTAACATTTAATTTATACATAATGACATATTATGCGATCAGACGAGGCCGGCCGGAGTCCTTGGTTAAACATACTCATATAAGATTATATTATTATTACTTAGGTGTATTTTTTACATTCGTCAATAACTAACTAACTAGGCTGGCGCAGCGACCCATAGTGAGTCTTGGCCTCCGATAATAAGAGCCTCCATCTTGGTCGATCCTGCGCCACCTCCTGCCAGTCATCTGCCGAGAGTCCGCGCAAGTCTTTTTCGACCTCATCCTTCCAGCGATATCTCGGACGGCCGGACTGGCCTTTTGCCATTAGGACGTCCCTGATACGCTCGCTTTACCGCACGATCGTCTCCCATTCTTTCTAGGTGAACTTTCTAGGTGACGTTCATCAATGAAGATACAATATAAAAAGAAAGTACAAAATATAGATGGGTGAAACACAAAAATTGGATATTACGAAAAATTCGAAATAAAAGTTCTCAGATCGATTCTAGCTTTTTAGGGTTCCGTAGCCAAAATGGCAAAAACGGAACCCTTATAGTTTCGTCATGTCCGTCTGTCCGTCTGTCCGTCTGTCACAGCCGATTTACTCGGAAACTATAAGTACTACAGTGATGAAATTTGATGGGAATATGTGTTGTATGAACCGCTACAAAAATATGACACTAAATAGTAAAAAAAAGAATTGGGGGTGGGGCCCCCCATACATGTAACTGAGGGATGAAATTTTTTTTTTCGATGTACATACCCGTGTGGGGTATCAATGGAAAGGTCTTTTAAAATGATATAAAGTTTTCTAAAAAACATTTTTCTTAAAGTGAACGGTTTTTGAGATATCAGCTCTCAAAGTCGTAAAAAGTATGTCCCCCCCCCCTCTATTTTTATAACTACGGGGTATAAAATTCTAAAAAAAATAGAGGTGATGCATGCTAATTAACTCTTTCAACGATTTTTGGTTTGATCAAAGTATCTCTTATAGTTTTTGAGATAGGTTGATTTAACTGTAATTTTGGACTTTGCTGCTACGGAACCCTTTGTGCGCGAGCCCGACTCGCACTTGGCCGGTTTTTTAATTAAACAAATCGTCTTATTAATATCCGTATAAAAATATTATATGAGATCAGTCAGGAATACTTGAGCAAATAATCACATTTTAATTTTTTCTGCGTCTACAGAGGAGATATACATGTCTACAGAGAAGTACAGAATACACATAAATAACAGTAACTAAACTTTATTATAAATTTTAAATGTAACAAAAACACTTCTTAATAAATAGTTTTAACACATGGTTAAGTATAAATCAACAGCATTTACCATTCACAAACAAAATAATTATTAATTTGTGACCACAGAAAAGACATATCATTCTGTGGTCTTTTACATAAAACATTTCAAAAAATATCTACATCATCAGATGAAAAGAAATCCATAGATTTATTTTTCCATATAGGTCCTACGTAATTTTCATTAACGCTATGATTTGAGTAAATGCGATATTTTCTCTTTGTGGGCCTAGAAACTTGCGGTGTAGTAATATTATCAGGTGTAAGTCTATCCACAAATCCGGGTGAAATGGACACAGTCGAGGCATCGGGAGTTCCTGGAGCTTCTATGGAATGAGGTGTATTAGATCGAGATCTATCCAGAAAATTGGGTGAATTAGATGAAGTCAAGGCATCGGGAGTTCTTGGTGCTGCAATGGAATTAGGTGTAGTAGCTCTGGATAAATCTGCTTTTATCTGATCTTTAAATTTTATGGGTATAAGCCCAATTTTATAATGAGGACAACTTATATAGGCATTACATTCTAAGCAACTTAGGCGCTAAGCGTGGATAATATGATGCTCGTCGACACTCCATTTCAATTGATGGATTCCAAATGTGCCTCTAAAGGGTTGTGTCACACTACTCTTTCATTTTTGTTGAATTTCAGTTATGAGGGATTCATTTATCCTATATACTTCAATGCCACTGCAACCCTTATCAAGACATTGCATCAAATCATCCAACTAGCAACATCGTAGCTTACTTCTGTAGACTTATGTCTCTTCTGTAGACCATGTGTCTACATGGAAGAGGTCTACAGAAGAGATGAATCAATGATAAATGTAATCCAGCAAGCTAGCTTTTGAGGTTAACATTGAGGGGCATTAATATTTGATTAGTAGACCCATACTCGCACAAAACCTAGAAATTTATAAATATTTGTGCACTATACTTACCCACTTACACTTTGCACAGGAAAGAACCACCGATCTTGACGAAAATGCCGTGTAATTGAATATTTTATTTTGTTTCACCGTCTCATGCGCTTACAATCAATTTTTCGAAGAGGCAAATAACAGACTATACAGTGCTACCAACTAAAAAAATGAACTTATTTAGGCTGCTTTCTAGTTATTCAAAATTGGGACTTTTTATGCGCCTACAGGAGGATACCTAAAATTTGCGAACAATATTGTAATGAATATAAATTGTAAATAAAACCTGTAGATTTTTGGTCTTATTTTGGATTGTACACCTATTTATATGAAAGTTAATATGAAATGAGATCATAAGGCATAAATCAATAAATGCAATTTTAACTAGTTTTCAAAGTTCTACATTACGCATCCGAACGGTCTACAGAAGGAGACATTTTTTGTTTATTATGATTAAAATAATTCTCAAAATACTACTAAATTGCAAACCGTTTTCAAAATGTAGTAGTTTTATAGACTAAATAATAAAATAGAACCATTCCGTAGTACAAAAATATAAATTAATAGGATTTTATTAGCCTGAACACTTATTTTCCACTTTTTGTGTTTGACCCAGATATACAAATTTTGATTAAAACGCATCGGTGAGGAAACCTCTACGTTTCACATAGTTTCTGAAACCATAAATAATATTAAATAAATATTTCACAGCATCACATACATTGATCGGACTCCGAGATAGGTAGCTCAAGCACCTGTGTTACGGATGGACCAACATCTGACGATCCGTTTGGAACAGTGGTAGGGAACGCTGCCTTTTGGTTCAAGTCTAGCTTGAAAAGTTACAAATCCTTTTTTATTTTAGAAATCTTGACCAATTTTCCATTTATTGTCATTTGAATTGTCAAAAAATGACATTTGCCAGTCTGACTGCCTCAGTGGCGTAGCGGTTGGTGGGTCGCACTATACAGCGACGGCTGCGCAAGAGGTCCCGGGTTCCATCCCCGGGTCGGGCCAAAAATTTGTACCTAAGTTTTCGGTAAGAAATTCTTAGTGTTAGCCCGAGGTCTGGAAATTGGCGGTCTTGTACCCCCGTGCCTTGGAAAGCACGTCAAGCCGTTGATCCTGCGCCCAATCCCTCTCCGGTCGTGTCACGCTGGTGTCCCATCAAAATATAAATAAATATTTTACAACATCACATACATTGATCTGACTCCGAGATAGGTAGCTGTGTTACGGACATCAGAACCAACAGCAGAATTACAAATATATACATATAATACTTTTCTTTTGTAAATACATACATATAATACATAGAAACACCCAGACCAATACAAGCAGAACATGTTCATGCACACAAATGTTTGTACTGTGCGGGGATCGAACCCGCAACCCTAAGGCCAAAGGCAGCGTTCACTACCACTGTTCCAAACGGGTCGTCTTGAGGGTAAGGTGTGAGGAATGGAGCGAGCACTTGTGTTTGGGCACACACTTGAGCACTATAATATATCCCTGCGTAAAACAGCACAGTACAGTGCGGCTTTACGTCGGTTTTCTGTTCCGAGCGGCCCATTCATGCCGAAGCGTGGTTCTCCCACGGTTTACCCCTTCTGCCAAGACGCGGTGGTGGCATTCGAGCAAAGAAATATTCGAAACCAAGTACGTAATGTAACAAGCGGATATAAAGTCTATAATATATTCAGTTGCATCATCGTGCAATGCTGAAACTCAAATGTTCAGTTTATCGGGCATTCAGTCTCATTTAAACTTTATTTGTTAGATGTTACAGTATTATTTTGAAAGACTGAATCGTTTTAATTTTGTGGTGAGCGCAATTTTTTTGCGATTTAAGCTGAATTTTTCGGGATTTTCGTTACAGCTGTAAATGCGAATGGTTATTACCTACATATTTTTAACAGTATAAAGTTAAATATATCAAAATACTTTTTCTTAAAAGTGGTTTGGTAGCAATTTTGCTTTCAAATAATGAAATGTAATGGTGAGATGCAAACCACACTTGAAAATTCTCTAAGCAAACATTTATACTTATTTATTTAATTATTTAACACTACTTTTTAATCTGTTTTTTTCAATCAAAATTTGGAATAACGCTATAAGTGGCCGTTTTTGGCAGTAATTCAAATTTCGAGTAAAAAAGCAGACCTAAAAGTTAAGTACAAGTATTAAATAAATAGTATAAGTCTTTTTCCGTGATGCTGCATTACCGAAATGGTTAAAAAGACATCCGGTTTAGTTGCTAACAATTGAAATCAATTGGCGTCGCCAGTGTGCCCTACCCGTCACCTTAAACTAGCCATCAAAGAAGCATAAGGCTTTCGTTAAACACCGGCATCCAATCAAATGGCTGAAGAAGAACAAGGCATATTATTGACCGCAACAATTACCCAGATGACTGTACGTTCGTCGATACTATCATCACATTTTTTTTTTATAGAAAGGCCAATAAGGATGACCTCACTCCGACTGATGGTAAGCGGCCGTGAAATCCAAATATGAGGCTGACAGGCTGGACTGGTTGTGTGGTCCCCGGCAGAGTAGAATAGACCACCCTCACTCTTACCGAGGTGTCGTAAAAGGCGACTAAGGTAAAAAGCTGCTGGCATGATCATCAGCACCCAGAGAAGGAAAACTCTGCATTTATATCAAAACCCTCGCCAACCCATTCTGCCAAGCGTGGTGAGTATGGCAATTACCCCTCATGCGATTGAGGGAGGCCCGTGCCCCAGGCTGGATTCCTTGGCCTGGACAATTGGATTCCTAGGCCAATAGTTTTTAACTAAAGTCAGTGTAAGTGGATAAAACCATGTATTTAACGATACAAACCGACTGTATTTTAAGGGCTTTGTTCATAAACATTCAATAAACCATTTTTAGCTAAAACGATGTTATAGAGCAGGTTTGACGTTCTAAACAAAAAAAGTCATACAACATTTTCGAATAAAGAATGAAAACGTGGGAGAGCCACGCTTCGGCATGAATGGTCCGGCTCGACCGGAGTGTGACCACGGCCTCACAGAAAACCGGCGTGGAGTAGCACTGTGTTACAGGGGTTTAAAGGTTGGCAGTGTTCTTGTGACTTCACTGGTGTCGCGGGTGTCTATCGGTGGTGGCAATCGCTTACCATCAGACGATTCATCTGCTCGTCTGCCGCCTATCATATAAAAAATACAATTAAAAATGTTTCGAATGTATGTTTCGAATTTTACGAACATAGCTCGGGTTTGTGATCACCAACCCGCATTTGGCAAGCGTGGTGATTATGCCTATTCCCATTATAATAATTCTCACAACATCTCATACGTTGACCTGATTCCGTACTAAGTAGCTTAAGCACTTGTGTTACAGATATCAGACAACAGAGGAACACAAATATATACTTAAATACATATATTACACCCAGACACCGAACAAACACAAGTGATCATCGCACGAATGTTTGTCCAGGGTGGGGATCGAACCCACGACCTTTGGCGTAAGAGGCAGGGTCACTACCAATTGCGCCATCCGGTCAGTCAAATGCCTTATTTAACACCGTTTTAGCTGATAAAGGTTTCAAAAACATTTATGAGTAAATACTTAAACTGCATAATGTTGTGTGCACAATTATTTTTGTTTATAATCAATAAACGATTATTAATTATTTAAAAAAATAAAGTAGGTACGTCAATTTTTAATCCTCTGTAATGATACTGCCCTGCTATTTGTCAATAGAATCAACAAGGAGAAACTGTAGGTACTTAGGTAATTAATGATTAATTTGAATTACGAATGCTTAATTGGCTTAGATAGATGCTGTGTGGTCCCGGCAGAGTAGAATAGGCCACCCTCACTCTTACCGAGGTGTCGTAAAAGGCGACTAAGGTAAAGCCTGCTGGCATGATCATCAGCACCCAGAGAAGGAAAACTCTGCATTTATATCAAAACCCTCGCCAACCCGTCTGCCAAGCGTGGTGAGTATGGCAATTACCCCTCATGTGATTGAGGGAAGGCCCGTGCCCCAGCAGTGGGGACTTAAATGCGCTGATGATGAACGATGATGATGATAATTGGATTAGTCTTTTTGCAGCCCTACAGGACTACAAAAACACCGGTTAACATTATCTCATAAATTACCAACTAAAATGAAAGGACCACCAACTAACATGATGTTGTATTAAATTACCACTAATATGAAAGGAACGAGATTGAATTTCTTAAGTAAATAACACACTTAAAAATTTCATCTCGCGTTCAGGCGGGACTCGAACCCACACCTTCCACAATCCGGGTGAATGTACTACCAATTATACCACTGAACGCGTTACCAAGTCGACGAAATTTGTAAGTGCTTGATTCGACATGAGCTGTCGATAGTCTCATCAATATTGTAGGTATATTTACAATATCCAGTGGAAATATTATTACAAATATTTGACCACCAGTTAAGATGAGACTGCTTAATCAATAGTTGATATTTTATAGCAATCTTATGCGATTTATTCTTAAGTAAATAACACACTTAAAAATTTCATCTCGCGTTCAGGCGGGACTCGAACCCACACCTTCCACAATCCGGGTGAATGTACTACCAATTATACCACTGAACGCGTTACCAAGTCGACGAAATTTGTAAGTGCTTGATTCGACATGAGCTGTCGATAGTCTCATCAATATTGTAGGTATATTTACAATATCCAGTGGAAATATTATTACAAATATTTGACCACCAGTTAAGATGAGACTGCTTAATCAATAGTTGATATTTTATAGCAATCTTATGCGATTTATTCTTAAGTAAATAACACACTTAAAAATTTCATCTCGCGTTCAGGCGGGACTCGAACCCACACCTTCCACAATCCGGGTGAATGTACTACCAATTATACCACTGAACGCGTTACCAAGTCGACGAAATTTGTAAGTGCTTGATTCGACATGAGCTGTCGATAGTCTCATCAATATTGTAGGTATATTTACAATATCCAGTGGAAATATTATTACAAATATTTGACCACCAGTTAAGATGAGACTGCTTAATCAATAGTTGATATTTTATAGCAATCTTATGCGATTTATTCTTAAGTAAATAACACACTTAAAAATTTCATCTCGCGTTCAGGCGGGACTCGAACCCACACCTTCCACAATCCGGGTGAATGTACTACCAATTATACCACTGAACGCGTTACCAAGTCGACGAAATTTGTAAGTGCTTGATTCGACATGAGCTGTCGATAGTCTCATCAATATTGTAGGTATATTTACAATATCCAGTGGAAATATTATTACAAATATTTGACCACCAGTTAAGATGAGACTGCTTAATCAATAGTTGATATTTTATAGCAATCTTATGCGATTTATTCTTAAGTAAATAACACACTTAAAAAATTTCATCTCGCGTTCAGGCGGGACTCGAACCCACACCTTCCACAATCCGGGTGAATGTACTACCAATTATACCACTGAACGCGTTACCAAGTCGACGAAATTTGTAAGTGCTTGATTCGACATGAGCTGTCGATAGTCTCATCAATATTGTAGGTATATTTACAATATCCAGTGGAAATATTATTACAAATATTTGACCACCAGTTAATATACCACCATAACTTTTGTGGAATTGTGGAAGGTGTGGGTTCGAGTCCCGCCTGAACGCGAGATGAAATTTTTAAGTGTGTTATTTACTTAAGAATAAATCGCATAAGACTGCTATAAAATATCAACTATTGATTAAGCAGTCTCATCTTAACTGGTGGTCAAATATTTGTAATAATATTTCCACTGGATATTGTAAATATACCTACAATATTGATGAGACTATCGACAGCTCATGTCGAATCAAGCACTTACAAATTTCGTCGACTTGGTAACGCGTTCAGTGGTATAATTGGTAGTACATTCACCCGGATTGTGGAAGGTGTGGGTTCGAGTCCCGCCTGAACGCGAGATGAAATTTTTAAGTGTGTTATTTACTTAAGAATAAATCGCATAAGATTGCTATAAAATATCAACTATTGATTAAGCAGTCTCATCTTAACTGGTGGTCAAATATTTGTAATAATATTTCCACTGGATATTGTAAATATACCTACAATATTGATGAGACTATCGACAGCTCATGTCGAATCAAGCACTTACAAATTTCGTCGACTTGGTAACGCGTTCAGTGGTATAATTGGTAGTACATTCACCCGGATTGTGGAAGGTGTGGGTTCGAGTCCCGCCTGAACGCGAGATGAAATTTTTAAGTGTGTTATTTACTTAAGAATAAATCGCATAAGATTGCTATAAAATATCAACTATTGATTAAGCAGTCTCATCTTAACTGGTGGTCAAATATTTGTAATAATATTTCCACTGGATATTGTAAATATACCTACAATATTGATGAGACTATCGACAGCTCATGTCGAATCAAGCACTTACAAATTTCGTCGACTTGGTAACGCGTTCAGTGGTATAATTGGTAGTACATTCACCCGGATTGTGGAAGGTGTGGGTTCGAGTCCCGCCTGAACGCGAGATGAAATTTTTAAGTGTGTTATTTACTTAAGAATAAATCGCATAAGATTGCTATAAAATATCAACTATTGATTAAGCAGTCTCATCTTAACTGGTGGTCAAATATTTGTAATAATATTTCCACTGGATATTGTAAATATACCTACAATATTGATGAGACTATCGACAGCTCATGTCGAATCAAGCACTTACAAATTTCGTCGACTTGGTAACGCGTTCAGTGGTATAATTGGTAGTACATTCACCCGGATTGTGGAAGGTGTGGGTTCGAGTCCCGCCTGAACGCGAGATGAAATTTTTAAGTGTGTTATTTACTTAAGAATAAATCGCATAAGATTGCTATAAAATATCAACTATTGATTAAGCAGTCTCATCTTAACTGGTGGTCAAATATTTGTAATAATATTTCCACTGGATATTGTAAATATACCTACAATATTGATGAGACTATCGACAGCTCATGTCGAATCAAGCACTTACAAATTTCGTCGACTTGGTAACGCGTTCAGTGGTATAATTGGTAGTACATTCACCCGGATTGTGGAAGGTGTGGGTTCGAGTCCCGCCTGAACGCGAGATGAAATTTTTAAGTGTGTTATTTACTTAAGAATAAATCGCATAAGATTGCTATAAAATATCAACTATTGATTAAGCAGTCTCATCTTAACTGGTGGTCAAATATTTGTAATAATATTTCCACTGGATATTGTAAATATACCTACAATATTGGATGAGACTATCGACAGCTCATGTCGAATCAAGCACTTACAATTTCGTCGACTTGTAACGGCGTTCAGTGTATAATTGGTAGTACATTCACCCGGATTGTGGAAAGGTGTGGGTTCGAGTCCCGCCTGAACGCGAGATGAAAGTTTAAGTGTGTTATTTACTTAAGAAGTAAATCGCATAAGATTGCTATAAAATATCAACTATTGAGTAAGCAGTCTCATATTATAATGGTGGTCAAATATTTGTAATAATATTTCAACTGGATATTGTTAAATATACCTACCATATATTGATGAGACTATCGACAGCTCAGGTCGAAATCAAGCACTTACAAATTTCGTCGACTTGGTTAAACGCGTTCAGTGGTATAATTGGTTAGTACATTCACCCGATTGTGGAAGGTGTGGGTTCGAGTCCCCGCCTGAACGCGAGATGAAATTTTTGAAGTGTGTTATTTACTTAAAGAATAAATCGCATAAGATTGCTATAAAAATATCAACTAGAGATTGAATTTATTTAAAAATAATTTTAAAATATTACTGCTTGACAAATGCTATTATTGTATAAATGACTTCTTATCGGATAACATTGCATTATGTTAAAAAAAAAAAGTAAAGTTTCAGCCTATAAACTGTCACACTGCAGGGCTAAGGCATCCATCATAGAAAAACAAAAAAAAAAAAACAAAAAAAAAAAAAAAAACAAAAAAAAAAAAAAAAAACAAAAAAAAAAAAAAAAAAAAAAAAAAAAAAAAAACAAAAAAAAAAAAAGGTTTTATGATACTTATGATGGGATTAGGGCATTAATCCCCACACCGCGAGGCTTGTCAAATTGCGAATTTGGTTGAATCACAAAAAAACCCCGAGCTATGTTTCGAAAAAATTTCGAACAACATACACTCGGAATCGAACCCAGGGACCCCGAGATCCAACGACCCGGTACTTAACCACTAGCACCAAAGGGCATTTATTTTTTTGTATTGTATTAATATTATCAGCCATTTAAAATTATTAATGAATGTGCATGCTAATAAATTTAAACAAATCTTTTAATTTAACTGTCTGTAATTCCATTTATGTAATAATAATAATGTGTATGCCATTACTGGCAAAACATATATAATAATATTTAAGAACAATTGTATTTTTACCTATGTTTGACAAATAAATCATCTTTATCTTTGTCATTATGAAAAAAAAACAATGCTTTGCAGATTTTTCTTGTCAAAAAGTGGACCAATGTTAGAATACATACATTTTTAATTTTTTCGCTGTGTAACTTACTAACCTTTTTGGTAATTTACATAGAGTATTTACCATGATTATTTAAATTTATTCTTTTTCAGTTAGTTAGACATCTTAATTCTTTTGTTAGTTTTTTTTTAACCTGCACTTTTCTAGCCATCAACAATGAGAAATATGTTTTAATGACATAATAACTTAAGGTGACGGGAGGACACACTAGCGACGCCAATCGATTTTAATGTTTGGCTTCTAAACCGGATCTATTTTAAACAATTTCGGGGTTACAATCTCTCGCAAAACGCTTATACTATTTATTAAATAACCATGCACAAATGTTGGGTCCGTTTTTGTACACGAAAAATTAATTCACGCCAAAAGCGGCCACTTTTGGCGGTAATCCGAAATTCTGTTCAAAAGCAGACCAGTTAACTATAAGTATTAAATAAATAGTATAGGTGTTTGTCGAGAGGTTGTAACCCCGATTTTTTTTAAAATAGATCCTGTTTAGTAGCTAAAAATTATAATCGACTGGCGTCGCTAGTGTGCTCTACCCGTCACCTTAACGTAATTTTTAAACGAATTTAGGCTAAGACAATGTGATGTAAAAAAAAATTGGTTTTATACATTTCGTTACAATTTAGCGCACAAAAATATATACAGATATTCTTTACTACTTATTTATTTAAATTGTATATGGTATAGGCGAACTTAATGCCGTGGCGCATTCTCCACCAGTCAAAGTCATGCAGAAAGGATAGTGTATTTTGTTGACACAGGTACAGGGTACAGGATAATGCGGTCTTATCTTTTTTTTTTTTTTTTTTTTTTTTTTTTTTTTTTTTTTTTTTTTTTTTTTTTTTATTTATTTTGGCACAAACAGTCATTACAGTAACAATTAGGTAAATAATTATTTATACATATTTTAACAGACAACGAGTGCCGAAACATACATTAATTTTATAATTAAATTAAAGTGTGCTTGTTGCATGTACTACCTACAATAGTTGGTTCTTACAGATGTTCTAGCACGAAATACAGAAAACAATAAAATCATAACTAATAGTGTACAAGAATACTTTAAGGAATTGAAACTAAAACTAAAAGAAGTAAGATACATCCCATCACCAAACCCCAAGATATGCATATCTTCCCTCAGTGTATGAGGGAAAACATGCACACCCCACAGTTCAGCAAACAAACATTTTATATATATACACATACACACATACATACATATACACACATATATATATACATACCTACACATATATACACATATACACACATACACATACATATATATATACATATATATACATATACATACACATATATATATACACACACATATATACACACATATATACATATACATACACACATACATACATATATAAAAGTAATCTTAGCTTTATGTATTATATAACAAAGAGAAGAAATGCGATAGTCATATGCATAACTCACAGGTTATTAAAATCAGGTTACATTAGGAATATTTACTAAGATACGTTTTAAAAATAGATCTTTTAATACTATACAAGGAGCAATTAAAAAGATCGCGATTCAGAAATTCTTTATTATATAAGTTTATTGATCGGGAAAGAAAACAATTCTGTGTATATTTTTTTCGAAGAATAGGTGGTACGAATGTTTGAAATACACGTTGGGGGCGAGCTGGGAGGCGGAATTTGCTTTTGAAGTTTATTTTAGCTAATAGAGAAGGACAATCATATTTATTATTCAGAATTTTATATAAAGTTATTATGTCAAAGTATTTACGGCGATCAAAGAGACTTAAAAGTTTATACTCAAAGAGGGAGTCAGTGTATGACTCATTGTAACGCATGCAACGATAGTTTATAATCTTAATAAAGGTTTTCTGGACCTTTTCTATTCTGTCAATATGGATTTTAAAGAAGGGCGACCACACTATACAACCAAAATCAAGAATAGATCTGACAAATGAGAAATAAAGTATTCTAAGAGTTGAAAGTTTATTAAAAGGTTTGGTTATTCTATTAATGAAACCTAGGCTTCTGAATGCTCTTTTGATAATAGTATCTATGTGATGGTTGAATGTTAGCTGATCATCTATGTTGATACCTAAGTCACGAATATTTTTGACACGATTGAGGGGATTCTTATTAAGCGTGTAACTATTGTTTAGGGGTTTCGATTTTCTAGTAAAGGAAATCACAAAGCATTTGTCTGCGTTTAGATAAAGTTGATTATAAGCACAATAAGTAGATAGGCTTTCAATATCAGATTGTAGTTTGTGACAGTCATTGACACATTTAACTTTCCTAAAGATCTTAGTGTCGTCCGCATATAGTAAATGATGGCTGTTGTGCAACACTTCACACATGTCATTAATATACAGTGAAAACAGCACTGGGCCCAAATGTGAGCCCTGTGGGACTCCCGACGGTACCTCTAGGAAAGAGGAGCAATAACCATTCAAGCAGACTGCTTGACTACGATTCCGTATGTATGATTCTATCCATCTGAGCAGGCTGCCGTGCACACCAAGTCTCAAAAGTTTATTTAGCAACATGTCATGGTTTATCTTATCAAAGGCCTTTGAGAAGTCGGTGTACACGACATCTACCTGGGCATTTTCATCCATAGCATTAAGGAGAAAGTCAGTAAACATGACCATATTTGTTTCAACACTGCGCGACCTTATGAAACCATGTTGATTTTCGTCAATATGATTACGGACAGCGTAAGATAATTGCTTTGTGACGATCTTTTCAAGAATTTTCCCAAGTATACACAGCTTAGAGATTGGTCGGTATTGATTAATCTGATCCTTACGTGAATTCTTAGGTATTGGTGTAATGAGAGCCCGTTTCCATACGCTGGGGAAGATACCAGTTTTCATAGACATTTGGAAAATGTTTGAAATTGGCTTTAATAATTCTTTAGCACACCGAGATATGAGAACTGGGTGCACACCATCTGAGCCGGCACCCTTGTTAACATTAACTGCATTAAGTTCTCTAATAATCACTTCATCATTGAGATAAATTCCATTGATATCAATTTGCGAGTCAATATTACAGTTGTTGTGATGAAATGAAACTTGGCTGTGACTAGAAGGTACAAAAACTGACTGAAAATAATCGTTAAATGCCGTACAAATATTATTACCATCTGATAGAATTTCATCATTGTAAATCATCTTTTGAGGAATGTTACCGGTTAATTTTTTAGATTTTACGTATGACCAAAAATATTTAGAGTTTGAATTAATCTTATTTTCAGATAGAGCGATAAAGTTTAAGTAGCATTCACTTTCCATTTTTCTGAGTCTTGACCTAAGCATAGAGAAAGTATTGTAGTCTGCGCTATTATAATATGTTTTCCACTTCTTGTGATACTTCCGTTTCTCCTTGTGGAGCTTGATTAGAGGACGGGTGTACCATGGAGGGTATTTATTTGTCTCGTAAACTGTGCGTGATGGTACATGTTTGTTGATAAGATCGTCGAGAATTTCATAAAAATATTTCACCCTGGCTTCTACATTGTGCATTGTGGAGAATTGTGCATCCCAGTCTACGGCGTCTAGACCCTGTTTAATACTCTCAAAGTCCGACATGAAAAACATCTTTTTGTCAAAGGTTTTAGCGTTAAGATATTTAGGTAAATTTATAGGAAGTTCTATACATAAAGACTTGTGATGAGCGTCCTCGGGTACTAAAGGGTTCTCACAGGCTGCTAAATTACAGTTATTGGTACAAAAGACTAAGTCCAGTAACCTATTGTTTGTGTTAAATTTACAATTTATTTGTTGCAAATTAGTAAGGCTCATAAAGTCACTTGTGAGGATCGTAAACTGATCACTACTTGTCTTTAAGTTCATACTACCTAATGACTCGTCATAGAACCACTCTGCATGTGATACGTTAAAATCGCCCAGTATCAAGAATAAATCGTTTGGTTTGGAGTTAATTAAATCGCTAGTTTTATCGTAAAAACATGTCAATAAAGACTCGTGACGCGTTCCGTGCGGAATATAGGTGCATCCAATGTGTAGGTGTGATGATGACGTATCGGAGGTGGCGGCCATAGATGCCGTTCGCGCGCATAGTGGAATGCTAACCCACAACTCATCAGCAGGCGGCGGGGCGCACCAGTGCGAGTTCAAGCTCGGACTCAGCGCGCGATTCACCGCGATGATGACGCCGCCACCACGTACACTCTGCGTGGAAACAGGGTCCCGATCGCATCTAAATACCTCGAAGCGGTCATCAAAAAATTCGGAATCAAAAAAGCTATCATTCAACCATGACTCAGTGATACATATTACGTCGTAATTACAATTTAAGATATTTTTGAAAAAGTCTAAAGATTTTGTTCGCAGGCCCCTAACGTTTTGGTAATAAATAGTAATAGAATTATCAGTAGCCATTTTCATAGGTAATATAGTCCTAATAGAAATGTTAGTAAAATTATTATAAGTGATTCGTACCACATTCGTTCGATTTTATTAATGTTCAGAGGGTAGGTATTTAATAAGCTGATTTTGATCAGGGAATTACGATACTTATTAGTGACTCCTTTAGGATGATTTAACATTAAAATATATAATATAATATAATAAACAAATGTAATAATGTAGTGATATGGTGAGACACTACGTAATAATGGCGAATATGTATCTTTGTATTTAATAATATATCTATTAATAATGGGGATGGTACATAGAATAATATGGTTATTCTCTTTAGGTAAGTGATACAACATAGTAAACTGAAAGAGGTATACAAAGATTTTAAATAGTACACAAAGTCATATTATTTTATTTAAATCACATTCATTAGCTATAAGTATGATTCTAGATGTATCCGTTTTACGTAGAAACATCTTGCAATCTCTAGACCATATATACCTATAGCCTAGTTCTTTGCCCAGCTTACGCGCTTTTCCAAATAACGCTTTATTGTGTGGTGCTAAGTGGTCATTGATGAAGACGGATCTTGAGGGCCCATCCATGTTCAGGTCGGCTGTGGTGAGGCCGCGGCGGGCGCGAACTGAGGCCAGCATATCCGATTTTCTCTTTCTTTGCGTAAACCTCACTATTATATTCGGGATGTCTGATACCTGCTGGTTAGATTCCGTAGGTTTTTTATTATCACTACGAGGATATCGCCTGACTCTGTGAATGTAGTCGATATCTGTTTGTGATAATGAGAATCCGATCTTGGTAGCGATGCAAGTCAAAATAGTATGGAGGTTTTCACCTTTTTTTAAAGGAATCCCGGAGATTTCTATATTATTCATCCGACCCTGCTGCTCCCTTTCACCTAATTGTTCAGAGAGAGAAAAGATAACCTGTTTACTTTCCAACAATTCCTTCTCTAGGATAGATACTTTGGTGTTTGTACACTCATACTGTTTATTGATTGATGCTATGTTCAATTTCAACTCAGAAATCTCACTAGATAGGTTTTGCGTCGTTTTATTCATAGTGATCACCTGCTGCTTCATATCAATGACATCCTCACACAGTTTGGATAGTTTATCGCTTTGCTTATCGAGAAATACCTGTAATGATGCCATCATTTTTTGTTCAAAGTCGGCTAACTTTTCTGTTATTTCTCGACGATTTGTAGAAAGTGACTCCGACAACTCCTTTCGGAACTCGGCAATATCGCTGGGTGGTTCTTTCCTTTTCCTTAGATTGTAATCCTGCGACGTTGTGAGGTCAGGATACGAACCAGTGGGTGGGCTTCGCTGTAAGCTCATATTTAGAGAATAAGTTTAAAAGAGCGACTGGTATAAATCACAAATTCGCAAATAATATTCGCGGTGCAAGCCGTAGGATTCCAAGCTGTGTTTGTACACGAGTAGACCGCGTGCGTAATGAAATTATCACTTGAATTAAATTCCTTCCAGACAACCTTTTTGTAGAGGAAACTGGAAACAAGCGCTTTTCAAAAAAATATCTCAATACGTGTAATATTTTCTATTACCCAAATGATATAACATGATTGTTAAATGCAGAATATAAAAATAGTCTATTTGTCTTTGTTTTAATAACACAATTTTTATATAATTAAATTAAAATTCTGCCTTTCTTTTCCGCATCCTAATTAATTTTTATGCAACAAAATGCATTTGGATTAATCCAATGAATATCAATATTTTAGATATATGGCAAGCAAATTTTGGATTGAAAATAATATGAGTAGGTATCAAAATTTTGAGGTGTATAATTTTTACATGTTTATACATATAAAAATTATACAAATTTATTAACTTTTAGTTAAACTATTTTTGAATTTCTATGAACCTACTAACTACATAGTTCCATCAATTATTGAGGTATTCTAATTTTAATAAAAAAAGGTAAAATTTAAAAAAAAACAGTTATGTTTTAAAATTAGCCTGTCCAAATGAAAATGTCAAATTCATAAAACGAACGCTCCATCGTTTCGCTCCAATTTAAAATTAAAAGTCATCTTAAAAGAGCTAACGAAACTCCGGCATACAGCCTCCGCATCTTAAGATCACTTTCGGTGTCCCACTGCCCCCAATCTCCCCCACCTGTCCAGTGAAAGCAAAATTAGTAAAAACCAATATAATGACATAACTCTTGCAATACTACATACCTCAACAAATATCCAATTTTGTCAATTCCTTTTGAACAACGCACTAACACATTGGCACAATAAAAAAAAATTATTTACGAAAATTTTTAAAAACACAGTTTGACACCTGTCAAAAAGCGCGCGAATGGAAAAGGCAATGGCCGCCGCGCGCGAACGTATATTCCAAGCGGGCAGCGAGACCCGACTGCATCAAAACTTGCCATTCACCGCTGTGATGTGCTAATATTTTATCATGCAGTTGTAAATGATTACTTTAACAATTTTTTATTGTATGACTAGTGTCTTTTTAATTGTAGAGATAATTATTCATTCACATTTAGTCTGGTTCCCCTGTCATAGGGTTACGTACGAAGGTCGCGCGATCTTTGTAAAATGTTGGATCGTACAAGCGTGCCCCGGGTTCGAAGCGCGAGGGCTTTTGAATGTGTCAGGGATTGAAACGCTAAGGAAATATATTTTAACACTGTCATTTTTATAATCTGTCATATTGTGTCTAATTTTGGGTGTGATATTGTAAGTTTTTATGAGAAAATCTAAAAAGCATGTTTAAAAATAGAAAAACAATGGAAGTTATGCATTTTTTGCAGACAATGAATTCGAAAAAAAATTCAAAACTTTGCTCCAAAGTTTTTTTAGGTGGAAGACGAGCAGATTGATAGCCTTATTTTTTTATGTCATAGGTGGCAGACGAGCAGACGGATCAGATCAGATCAAGTGCGCTGCCAACCTTTAAACTACCCTTCCCTCGGATTGGGCCTCTGGTACCCTCACTCACGCAGCGAAACACAGCACAGTGCTACTTCACGACGGTTTTCTGTGAGGCCGTGGTTTCACTCCGGTCGAGCCAGCCCATTCATGCCGAAGCGTTGCTCTCGCACGGTCAATGATCCATTTTCAATGACAATTACATTGAAAAAAGAAAAAAAAATCAAAACAGGTTCTAAAGTTTCTTTAGCTGGCAGACGAGCAGAAGGATCACCTGATGGTAAGCGATGGCCGCCCGCACAAGTGTGCTGCCAACCTTTAAACTCCCCTTCCCCTCCCGTATTCTGCCTCCAGGACCCTCACTCACGCAGAGAAGCACAGCATATTGCTGCTTCACGCTGGTTTTCTTTAAGGCCATGGTATCACTCCAGTCGAGCCAGCCCATTCATGCCGAAGCATGGCTCTCCCACGATCAAGCGCGAAGCCCGAGCGCGAGTCGCTTGTGTTGTGGTGTTTCACGCCCCATTTGGGGGGAAGTGACATTGAGATGGGACACAGACACAGACTTTGTAGGGAGTGAAGAAACGCACCGGGGAAAGGGCCTTTAGCAAGTACCTGGTGAGCGTCTCACAAGATTCGGGCCGTATGCCGAGATGGTAGGAAGTACCATGGGCTGGTGGAGGGACTGTGTCTCCCACGATCAAGATATAGTAAGCGATGATCGCCTCCCATGGACCTGCACCAGATTTCCGCTTTTCATGAAGTTTTCTAGGGTTCCGTATCCGAACCCGAAGGGTAAAAACCCATGACCCAATTAGCAAGACTTCGATGTCGGTCCGTCCGCATGTCTGTCTGTCACCAGGCCGTATCTCAAGAACCGCAATAGCTACACACTTGAAATTTTCAGGAACAATGTATTTCTGTTTAATTATTATTAATTTATTTATTACGAATAAGAAATAGGTACACATTAAAACATTATAAATTACAAAATATCTAACACCGCTATCCACAGATTGTTAATGGTTCTGGTATTGTTCTTCCAAAAAAAAAACCAGTGTGAAGCGGCGTGAGAGAGGGTACCGGAGTCCCAATCCAGAGAATAAAAAGAAAGAAAGAAAAAAGATATTATTTTGGAAAAAGTAAGGGGGGTTTAAAAGTTGGTCGCGCATTTGTGACTTCACTGGTGTCGCGGGTGGCCGGCGTCAATTGGGTCAATTCGTTAGGTGATCCGTCTGCTCATCTGCCACTTATCATATAAAAAAAAGATTTAATCTAAGCCGGTGTCCATGGCGGCGCCAATCATTTGCCATCGGGTCCGTCTGCTCGTCTTCCAACTCAGGTTTACTTTAATAATAAAATCAACATTGAAGCGGGGCTCTCAAAAAAAAACCTTTTTTCGGAACAGAATCCTTCATGCGCATTTTAGGGCAAAAAACGGAACCCTTATAGATTCTTCATGTCTGACTGTCTGTCTCTCTGTCCGTCCGTGCGTCCGTATGTCACAGCCACTTTTCTCCGAAACTATAAGAACTATGCTATTGAAACTTGGTAAATAGATGTATTTAGTTTACACAAAAGGAAAAAAAAATTTTTTGGGTTGTCCCCTTAATTAGAACTGAAACTCACTTTAAAACTTTTTTATTCATCAAACCCAACCCACCCATACGTGTTGGGTATCTATGGATAGGTCTTTACAAATTTGTTGAGGTTTCTAACATATTTTTTTTTCTAAACTTAATACTTTGCGCAAGAGAGCGTCTTTTAGTAAAAACTAACAACGAAAATTGGTTTGAACTAGATCTAGTAAGTTGTTTTTTTTAATACGTTATAAACCGTAAACCGCAATACCTTCCATATATCTTTCTTGCTGCTACGGAACTTTTCATGGGCCAGTCCGACTCGCACTTGGCCGGTTTTTTTTTTATTTTGAGGTCGTAGAAAATATTTCAAACAATATCTTAAAACGTATCCATTCTATATATAATCTCTTTCGTTCTGGTTTGTTAAACCCTAGCTAAAACGGTGTTAAAAGCAGTTTTTATTCTCTATTCGAAAATTGTGTATGAACATTCTTTGTTTCAAAGGTCAAAACTGCTCTATAACACCGTTTTAGATAAACTAGGTTTATTGAATAAAGCCCAAGATCATTAAGGTGACGGGTAGGGCACACTAGCGATGTCAATCGATTTTAATTTTTAGCTACTAAACCGGATCTATTTTAAACAATTTCGGGGTTACAACCTCTCGGCAAACACTTATACTATTTACCAAATAACGATGCACATATGTAGAGCCCAACGCGTATGCGAAAATTGATTCACGCCAAAAGAAACAATTTCTCGAGTACAATAACGGACCCAACATTTGTGCATGGTTATTTAATAAATAGTATAAGTGTTTGCCAAGAGGTTAAAAATTAAAATCGATTAGCGTCGCTAGTGTCACCTTAAAAGCAGTTTTCATTCTCTTTTCAAAAAATTTGTTTGAACATTCTTTGTTTCAAAGGTCAAAACTGCTCTATAACACCATTTTAGCTAACAAAGGTTTATTGAATAAAGCCCAAAATCATTAACTTTTGGAGTCGCTGTGTCTACGAAGCAATCTTGCGGTATTTAACCTCTTCTGGCCTACATTGGAGAATGCACACGTAAGCTTTATGGTTAGCTTCGTATTCTACGATTTTGTGTCGCAATAATAATGAATAACATTAGACGATGCATATTTTGGTGTAAATATTAAGTATTTACCTATGATATTGACGTTCTGCATGGCGATTTTCTTAGAAGTTCTATTTTCCATACTAACTTTTTTTAATTTGTAAAGTAACTAATTAATTAAAAAAATGTTGACGAAGTAAATAACACACTCTCTCAAGTACTACAGTGGTTCACTTATAATAACTTGAATCTTAATTCAAAGAAAACTAAATGTGTTAAGTTCACAATGCCTAATGTAAGGCAGGTCAAAATGAATATTGTCATGAATAACGAACCTATCGAAGTCATAAACTCCACAGTTTTTCTAGGTATCACTCTGGATACAAAATTGCCAAGGAGCCCCCATATTGCTGTCTTGGCAGGAAGACTTAGTTCAGCTGCATATGCAGTTAGAAAGATAAGAAATCTGACTGATATCGGGACAGCGAGACTGGTTTGTTTTAGCTATTTTCATAGTCTGATGTCATATGGTCTACTACTGGGGGGATCCGGTGCTGACTTACAAGCCATCTTCATTTTTCAGAAGAGGGCCATCCGTGCCATCTACGGTCTTAGATCACATGCTCACTCAGAGAAGTATTTTAACCGTATCATCTCAATACATTTTTGATTGTATTATGTTTGTACGCAAGAACTTGCATCTTTACTCGCAAAAATCAGATTTTCATAGCTTTAACACGCGAAATAAACATAGGCTTGCTGTCCCACATCTAAGACTTCATAAAACTGGAAATTAATTTGTAGGATTGAGCATTAGAATTTTTAATAAGTTACCTCAAAATATCATTGATTTACCTGTACATAAGTTTAAGTTGCATGTAAAAAACTGCCTAATGTATAAAGTAGATAATTATTTGAATGATAAGGATTCTTGGACATGTTGATCTCTTCGCCTGTCCTCTAATGTATAATTCATTTCATACTTTTTCTTTTACGATTTATCAAAACAATATTGATTATAAGCATTGTATATCATACTGTCACTGTAATCATAATTTGTATAAGAATGAATATTGTAATTACCATATTATTTGAAATGAGTAACTATGATTCAGTTGGTCTGGTTCCCCTGTTAAAGGGTTGCGAAGGTCAGACGGCAGTCGCTCCATTGTAATTACCAGACTCCAAAACAAGAACGCCCTGTTGGTCTAGTGGTTTAAGTACCGGGCCGTGATCTCAGGGTTCTGGGTTCGATTCCCGGGTCGAGCGAAAAGTATGTTTCGAATTTTTCGGACATAGCTCGGGTTTGTGATCACCAATCCGCATTAGGCAAGCGTGGTGATTAAGCCTAATCCCATCATAGTAGCGATATCTTGATTTCTATGATGGAGGCCTTTGCCTGCAGTGGGACAGTTTATAGGCAGATAAAAAAAAAACAAGGACCATGGTCCAACCGTACCCCGGGCTCCAGAGCGACAGCTATGGACGTAACTGGGAATTACCTACACGCTAAGATGAGGAGCATGAGGACCATGGGAGAGCCACGCTTCGGTATTAATGGTGGGCTCGACCGGAGTAAAACCACGGTCTCACAGAAAACCGGCGTGAAGCAGTACTGTGCTGTGTTTCGCTGCGTGAGTGAGGGTACCGGAGACCCAATCAAGTGGGAAAGGGGTTTTTATAGGTTGGCAGCGCACTTGTGACTCCACTGGTGTCGGGAGTTTTTTTTTATATATGAGAGGTGGCAGACGAGCAGACGGATCACCTGACGGTAAGCAAGTTCGCCGCCCATGGACACCCGCAACACCAGTGGAGTCACAAGTGCGCTGCCAACCTTTTCCCCTTCCCCCCATTGGGCCTCCGGCGCTGCTTCACGCTGGTCTTCTGTGAGGCAGTGGTATCACTCCGGTTTCCATGGGCGGCGGCAATCGCTTACCATCAGTTCATCCGTCTACTCGTCTGCCACCTGTAACCTAGTTTCTGAAATGTGTAACCATGATTCAGTTGGTCTGGCTCCCCCGTTAAAGGGTTGCGAAGGTCAGACGGCAGTCGCTTCATTGTAATTACCAAACCCCCCAATTCCTGAATCATGGTCCAAGCGTACCCCGGGCTCCAAAGCGACAGTTTTGGACGCAAATGGGAATTACACGCTAAGATGCTAGGAACATTAGGCGTACAACCTGTGCGGATAAAGAATGGGATCAGAAATGGCGGCGCATCTATTCACTTCTCGCTCGCACACTATTTGCGTCTATATTCGCACTCGTGGGGTGCGAGTATAGACGGAAATATTGACGCATTCTTTATCCGCACAGGTTGTATTTATTACAATATTTAGAACATGGATTATTACGCCCGTATGCATGCGCGAAACATTGTAACTTGAATACACAAACCAAGTAGACACAAAAAAGTATGCAAGTTTCCATCAATTTTCATAATGATTTTCTTTGACGTTATGTCACGTTAAATAAATGACTCCGTAGACAAAATCAGTTTTTTTAGGGTTCCGTAGCCAAATGGCAAAAAACGGAACCCTTATAGATTCATCATGTCTGTCTGTCTGTCCGTCCGTCCGTATGTCACAGCCATATTTTTTCCGAAACTATAAGAATAATATGGAAACTTGATAAATAGATGTAATTTCTTAACCGTATTACGATTTTTACACAAAAATAGGAAAAAAAATTCTAGGGGTCCCCATATTTAGAACTGAAACTCTAAATGTTTTTTTATCAAAGTCTTATCTATGGATAGTATGTATTTTGTTGGGTATCCGCAGAATATCAGCGTCGAGGCTCTGTGTCTCGACAAATATATATGTAATTTGCTTAATTTTATTCTTAATTCCAAATGTTCAATATGAAATTTATTCAATTAACTATTTTCGTGTACCCAGTTTTCTTATTTAATGAATTATTATGTTAAAGCATGTAATTAATGTTAAACTGCGATGCTCTTACAGAGTCATGTACTGGACTCAAATATACTACCACCATCTTATATACTATACATGTTATGCAAATAAAAATCTGAATCTGAAATAACTGAGATAAATAGAAAATGTAAATTAATAAGTAATGTATAGATCTCTATTTTATATGTCTTTTTGGTGCCAAATAAACATTTTTCTATACCTATTATTTCTATTTCTATTTCATACGTTTTATATAATTATGGGGTATCTATGGATAAGTCTTTAAAAATGATGTTGAGTTTTCTTATATAATTTTTTCCTAAACTTAATACTTTGCTCAATAGACGCTCGCAAAGTGGTAAAACGTCTTTAATATAAGAATAATAAAATTGCTCCTACGGAACCCTACATGGTTTTTACATTTTAGCGGGCAAAACGGTTAATCGATTTTTAACGGTTTACAACGACATAATTTTGTTAAAAAGACTAACAAAAAGTTTTAATGACAAAATCCTAGCTGTTTGAGCTGAAAAAAATTACAGAGAAGCTACAGTCCAATCACGGTCATTTGCCACGTGCAAATAGTAGTTCTGACTTTTAACTAATGCTATTTTTGACATTTTCGCATAGAAAAAATGTCTTACAACGCCCCCTGTCAATGTCACTGAGGTGCCTTCTGATCGATTAATTTCTCTCTTTATATCTGAAAATTCTGTATGATTTGTCATGGTGCAGCTTATGGGTAAACGCATTGTTTAGGCTATTCTATTAAACACATTATACTTAGGTACTTATATTAATTGTATGAATAAGAGAAACCAGTTATTAGCTTTACTCTTTGTAACTTAAAAAATAATGTTTATGCAACCTGTAATGCTGTTGGTTTTCTTAATAAAAAAAAAGTCGTGGTCGCATTGTATTTAAGTTTATAAAAAAGTTAAAATGACATTATCTGTTTCTTCATAATATTTTCCGGGGTTACAGCCAGTTCAATGTAGAATACCAAAGAGTTTTTGATATTACTATCGAGTGGCCCGCCCTCGCTTCGTTTTGGGACATAAGTTTCAAATTCAAAATTTCAAAATTCTAAAGTACTTTATTTGCATAGGCTTATATACAGCTCTTTCAAATCATTATACATGAAAAATATAAATTATAATTATATATATTATACACGTAATTAAACATATAAGTCGGTACAAAAAATATACTAAGAAATGCATTAATATAATGTGATTCTACCACCGGAATCGGAAAGTTGATTCTGACGAGAAGATCCGGCAAGAAATCCGCCAGTTACCTACTCTTTTTAATCGCCAAAATTTTTGTAAGTACAGTATCATGGGTGTAGGCGAACAGTTTATCATTTCCACGAATTCTTGTCATTTAAGTAATCATTCACTGTATGATAGGCTCTTGCCATTAAATAATTTGTAACATGTGTTTTAAATTTAACCCCACTGTAATTTTGAGTCTAACGTGACGCCCAGAAATACTATAGAATTAATTACTTCAACATTTTGACTATTCATACTAATCCTAGTGCTGACCTGTCTTACGTTGGGCAATGTAAATTTGACACATTTAGTTTTGTTGAGCATTGAGAAGTAAATTATTTACAGTAAACCAATGTAGCACTTGAGTGAGAGCATCTACATCGTCAAAGTTGTCTTTATGTCTATTAAAGACGTATCATCTGCAAATAATACTATGTCACACAAGTTTTTAGTAAAGTAAGGTAGGTCATTTACATATATTATAAACAGTAAGGGCCCCAATATCGAGCCCTGGGGCACTCTCATCTGTAAATGGGTGCCAGAAGAGTTAGTTACATTAACATTGACTTTTTAAATTCTATCACTTAAGTATGACCGTACTAAGCTCAGAGAGCTTAGTACGCTACGGTAAATCATACCAATAGATGACGCTAGGTGTTGATTACATCACGCAAGCGTGTCTTGTTTTCGGATTACCTATAAACATTCGAGGTCTTCAGAATTTGCCTCACAAACTAAGAAGAAGATACTATTTGTCTCATTATAAATAATATACTTAAATAAACCATCATCATTATTTCAGCCAATAGACGCCCACTGCTAGACATAAGCCTCCCCCAATGCTCTCCACACAGATCAGTCCTGTGCCGCCCGCATCCAATGGATTCCCGCGATCTTCACCATATCGTCGGTCCACCTTGCGGGGGGCGCCACGGCTACGACTTCCTGTACGTGGCCTGCACTCGGACCTTTCCGCCCCAACGGCCGTCTGTTCTCCTCGCTATGTGCCCTGCCCATTGCCACTTGAGCCATGCAATCCTTTGAACTATGTCTGTGCCCTTAGTTCTCTTGCGGATCTCATCATTTCTGATATGATCAAGGAGATTCCGAGCATAGCCCTCTCTATTGCTCTCTGATTGACTGTAGGCCTCCTTGATTGGCACGTTGTAAGCGGCCACGTTTCGGTTCCGTATGTCATCACTGGCAACACACACGCATTAAAGACTTTCGTCTTGAGACACTGCGGTAGATGGGCAGAAAATATGCTGCGTAGCTTCCAGAACGCTGCCCAGCCGAGGTGGGTTCGTCGATCGACCTCTTTCTAGAAGTTGGACTTTCTTAGCTAGACTTTTTGTCCTAGGTGCTTGGTTGGTCCACAGAGTCGTTAAATATTGTATATGTCACCGGAAAATAACAAGATCCGTAAGTTTATCAATTTACTAGGAAGTTTATAAACTTTCGCAGGATTCTAAACGGGAGATAAATTGTATTATCTTACGTCCACACTTTCGTAAATTTATCAATTTCCAACGTCGCATGGTAAATTTATAAACTAACGGATATCTATTCGTAAAATTTTATACCAATCACAGAAACTCTTTTAAATATACGAATTTTTGAAATACGTAAAATAACACACTACTCTCTGATTGGTCAATGTTAATAGTGGGAACGCCAATCAGATCGCGCGTAGTGTTTGGATATTGCTTACTTATTATTTTATGATTGAGTTCAGTAAGTTTATCAATGTACGAAAATGTGGACGTAAAATAATACAATTTATCTCCCGTTTAGAATCCTACGAAAATTTATAAACTTCCTAGTAAATTGATAAACTTACGGAGCTTGTTATTTTCCGGTGACATATACATTCAAAACACCTAAACGATATTCGACGGAAAGGAAAATCATCGTAACTGAAACTGCCTACCGGGATTGTCCAGTCACGGTAAATAGCCTTCATTATAAGTCAAAGGTCTTTATTACCTCTCCCCCCCCCCCCCCCCCCCCTCTTTAGTAAAGGGGAAGACCGGAGTCTGTGTCTAATCACCTTGATTGTGAATTGCGTTTAATTGACATAGCATTGTTTGGTCCGTTTGTTTGTTCTTTGTAATGCAAAATTGAGCTGAAAATATGACTTCGAGAAATGCTGAAAGCGACTAGCTCATTTATTTTTAATTATAAATACTATGAATTTTATCTACAAATGCACCGTCAAATTTATGCGGATCTTTTAAGTTTGTTGTTACTGAAACTACCGCGATTAGTAAAACTATGGAATCAGCTACCAACCATTTTATGGTGTTTTCGAACAGATACGACCTGGTGATCTTAGAGATAAGATAAGATAAGAAACAATTTATTGACCTCAACACATTACATATAGAACAAAACAGAGAAAACAAGGTACAGAGACAAAGAGTTGCGGCCAACAAGGCTCAGCCTCAGCATATGCTGCAACTGCCACACAGAGCAGCTGCAGCGCTGGTTTTCAGGCTGGACCTTGGGTGACGCCTTTGCATTGAAAAAAATATTATAAAAGATTGACATGCAATATATACAAGTAAAAAAAAATGAAAAATGACATATACAAAACAAAGAAATAATAACACAGAGATACATACATAATCAATTTAAAAACATTAAAATTATATTTAAAAAAACACTCCAAAAAAAACAACAAAAAAAATGGCATTCGCGGGTGTCAAACAATATTATCATAAGCGACAGTGGCGCCATCAATTGAAGAAAAGAGCTTATTCCTCCCTTAAGAGCCGGCAACGCATCTGTGATGCTGTGTGTCGCAGATGTCCATGGGCGACGGTAATCACTTATCATCAGGTGAGCCGTTTGCTCGTTTGTCCGCCATAATGTAAAAAAAAAGTGTGATGGCAACCATAACACTCTTAGATTTTTTTTTAATCCAAAGTCACTTTGAATTTTTTATGTCCAAATCTGTCGCTTTGTAGCCCAGGGTACGGTATTGTTACAGGGGAGCCAGACCAGTTAAATCATACACATTTCAGGTATACGACACACATGTGTCGTGAGGAAACGTACATACGTTTGCTCACGATGTTTTCCCTCACCACCGAGCTGATGGTAGCAAGCACATAGATGTGAAAAGTCCAGAGGTGCATGCTCGAATCACGATCACGGCGCTATCTTAACCACTCAGCATGCATCGCTCTTTTATTTCATCATCTTCATCATCAGCAACCCACACTCGTCCACTGCTGGACATAGGTCTCCCCTAAAGCGCGCCACTGCTCCCGATTTTCGGCCACTCTCATCCAGCCCACACCAGCCAGCCTTCGAATGTCATCATCACATTTATCCTTTATTTATCTTACCTTTAAGTACCAGGAGAGCAGAAATAATTCCCCTGGATTGGGCCTCCCTGACTGAACTCCCTGGGACTGAGGGTACCCCTCACTCACGCAACGAAACGCAGCGCAGACTATAGATTTTTATTAATTGTGGCGATTATAAGACATTTAAAAATAAGAATGTTTTGTGACAAAATTTTATTGTGTCATTATTTCTTCCTGTAAGTAACCATTTTCTTTGTAATTGCTAAAAGTGACCACTTTAGGCAATAATAAGAATTTTGTTTACTTGTGCGAATAATATTATTACACAAGTACAACTCAAAAATTCCTTATACTTTTCTTTACGGATTCACCGTTGGGTTTTTTAAAAAAAAATCTCAATCTACAGATAGTTCAACTCACGAAGATGCGTTCCACGACTCTTGGGCAAGGCGCTTATTAATCATTTAAATAATTTGAACACTGCTCACAAAAAAAAAATCAAGTAGAGCATCTTTTCAGCTACCCCGTGACGTTCTGTCAATTTATTATAAAAAAAAAAAAAAATACAAATTAAAAAAAAATCGTTTATTGCAGGTAACAATATAACCCATATCAATACAATGATATTAAATTAAAAAGTGAAAAATTGTCAAGTGATAACATTATTATTATTATTACAATTGATTAATTAAATTTGGAAACAAATAATATAATTAAAATTAGATTGAAATCACATTAAAAAAATCAATTATAGTGTGCGTGAGCACTCAATCTTAGCATGTTCTAACCTATAGATAAGAAAACAATTTTGTTAAATATGTATGCTGATGTTGTTTTTCAATAAACTTTTCTTTCTTTTCTTTCTTTCTTTCTTTCTAATTTGTAAGCGAAAATGAGAAAGGGTGCGACGCGTCTTCGTGGATTAAACTATCTGTACTGGCGGCGCTAGTTGGCGATGCGTCACCTTGGCCTTTGAACGACTTTTTATACTTTTTTTTATTGCAAAAAATAGGCAGACGAGCATCCGACCCACCTGATGGTAAACGGTAACCGCCGCTCATAGACATCAACAATGCCGGAGCACACTCATGCCGCTGTAACCGTGAAACAAGAACTCTTTTCAAACCTCGTTCAAAGTACCAGGAGAGCAGAAATAACGTGAAAGTATATGGAAAGTGACCGATCCTTCATTGGTGTATGGTGTACCACAGTCAATGAAAAGCCGCCATACAAGCCTAGTATCGTCATCACGTGATACCATTGCCTCTAAGTGGGCAGTAATTACACGTGATCCGCTGAACTCCGTTGGTACCTACTCGCCTTGCTCTTTCTAATCGGTGTCACTGTTTATTAAGTCTTGGAAACATACAAAGTAATAGACCTCATGTAAGTTACTCTCTACCGTACGAGTGCGTTAAGGGCGAGGGTACGGATGCGAGGACTTTGAACAAACATAACAAAAACAATATACCTACATATTGCCGTGTGGTCCCCGGCAGAGTAGAATAGGCCACCCTCACTCTTACCGAGGTGTCGTAAAAGGCGACTAAGGTAAAGCTGCTGGCATGATCATCAGCGCCCAGAGAAGGAAAACTCTGCATTTATATCAAAACCCTCGCCAACCCGTCTGCCAAGCGTGGTGAGTATGGCAATTACCCCTCATGTGTTTGAGGGAGGCCCGTGCCCCAGCAGTGGGGACTTAAATGGGCTGATGATGATGATACCTACATAAAATAGCTCACAACCTCTCGGCAAACACTTATACTATTTATTAAATAACCATGCACAAATGTTGGGTCCGTTTTTGTACGAGAAAAATTGATTCACGCCAAAAGCGGCCACTTTTGGCGGTAATCCAAAATTTGAGTGCAAAAGCAGACCAAACAGTTAACTATAAGTATTCAATTCAATTCAAATTCAATTCAAAAAAAATATTTATTCAAATAAAGGTTTTACATTTTTAAAAACTACCTTGTTTATGCTAAGCCGAGGCTTGTGTTACAGGCAATAGTTGTCTTCCTAAATGTGTACAGAATATTAGAAAAATATAGTTTCAAGTTGGTATAAAGGAGAGGATTAATTATGTTTATTGGTTAAGAACTAAGAACCAGCTAAGAGTAAATATTTCAGTTATCAATGAAGAATTTATTAATTGCTGAGATATTCACTGTATATTACGTTTAATAATTTTATTTAATTTATTTATTTTATTTATTTATGCAATGTTATACTCGTTTATCAATAATTATATTAAATATGTGCGTGTGCGTGTGCGTGTGCGTGTGCGTGTGCGTGTGCGTGTGTGCGTGTGTGTGTGTGTGAATGGGCGCGTCTGTATGTAGATGTTTGTACGATGTTTCCCGTGGGTATATATTATAATAACAATTATGCTTTCTTACTTTATAATGTGTAGCAAGCTCTCGGTTTGGTCATAATTTTTTGTAAGTAACCATTCGTGGATCATATTTCTACATTTGAATGGACAACATTTCAAAATTGCTAAGCTATAAAACAAAAAATACCAATTCTCTATTTACTTCTCCGCTGCTCGAATGTATATTTATTTATTTTTTATATTGCTTATTTTCAGAGAAAAAAATTAAAAACTAAAAAACGTAAGATGACGTCATCGGACGGCAGAATGTAAAATATTTCTTTGCTTAGCACATTATAGTTTTAAATTTACGAAATGCCAAACTTATGACATGCAACTGTAAAAAAAAAACAACTTGTCAACGTTGAATGAATGAGTGACGTTGACAATGTTGACACTAGTATTATTTACCTTTGACAGTAGTACCTTTTTTTATTAAAACAATGATAAGCAAAGGAATATCGCTGTATTCAGCCGTCCGATGACGTCATTTGGCGCTTACGTCTATTTAGAATATAAAGAATTTCAATAATTATTTTACGCATGAAAATGGCCAAATTTTGAAAAAAGAAAAAATAAGGGTCCGTTAATTTTATGTCTATTTTCATATAAAAAAAACAATATGGACATGTTAAAAATATGAAATGTTGTCCATTGTGTTGCTGAGTGTATGTCTACGTTTTCACATGTCTTATTGCATAAGAAATTACTCAGAAAGGAATAATGATGCTGAGCAAATGACGTTCGAAATAATTCTGTGGTAAAAACTTTATCCTTACGACGTTTGTTATGATGAATGACCAAACTACCAGCACCTTTCTTTTTTAATAAAAGTCTACTAATGAAAAGTTGCCTCACAGATAAAACTCTCCATTCTTTGTATAGAAGCTCAGTGGAAAATGTAAAATTTTTAAAGGAAGCCAATTTTAGTATACCTCTATGGGCCCTTTCTAAATTAAGTAAAAGCGACTTAGAAGTTTCGCCCCACGTAACTATGCAGTAATTTATTATTGAGGTGCAGAGAGCGTAATAAACCATTTTTATTGTTTTGAAATCAGCTATATGTCTAAGATTTCTAAATATAGGCATTAATTTTCTTACGCGATTTGTGACGTTAAAAACATGGTCTTTAAGTTGAGATTTTGATCTAAAATAACTCCGAGTATTAAATAAATCGGTGTTTGCCGAGAGGTTGTAACCCCGAAATTGTTTAAAATAGATCCGGTTTAGCTAAAAATTAAAATCAATCGAACTGACACTGGCACTAGGCATGTTAGTACAACCTTTGCGGATAAAGAATGGGATCAGAAATGGCGGCGCATCTATTTACTTCTCGCTCGCACACTATTTGCGTCTATACTTGCACTAGTAGGGTGCGAGTATAGACGCAAATAGTGTGCGAGCGAGAAGTGAATAGATGCGCCGCCATTTTTGATCCCATTCTTTATCCGCACAGGTGGTTACTCCATTTATTTATAGGCCTAGGTTAGTTATTTTTTTTCGGTAAGTTAGATTATGAGATAAATCTATACTTACTAATTTGAAAGAGATAATTTTTTTAGCAGCGACACAGATATTATAATAATAGTTGTATGGCAGTGCCAACGGAAGTGATGCCTTGACATCGCTTCCGGTGTTATTGCAACGTGGGCTCTCTTCTTGCTAACCATCCAAAATTAATTAATTTAATCTGGGAGAGCCACGCTTAGGCATGAATGGGCCGGCTCGACCGGAGTGATACCACTGCCTCACAGAATACCGGCGTGACGCAGCGCCTGCGCTGTGTTTCGCCGTGTGAGTGAGGTTACCGGAGGCCCAATGGAGGGGAAGGAGAAAAGGTTGGCAGCGCAATTGTGACTCCACTGGTGGTGCGGGTGTCCATGGGCGGCGGAATTGCTTACCATCTGCTCCGTGATCCGTCTGCTCGTCTGCCACCTCTCATATAAAACAAAAAAAAAATCTGTGCGTCCTGTGATAAGCGGTACAAGTCGACTTTTATCGAATTTGATTGTCTTCTTGCTACTTCATCACAAAAAAATCCTCTATTATTCCCTCTGATCAGACAACAAGAAGAAAATCAAATTCGAAATAAGTCGACTTTTTCACAGGACGCACAGAATTAGGCTTACCACCCAAATGCACAATAAGCTGACAACCAGAAATTGGATTTGTTATGTTGTAAGTTAGCTTTATTGTTGTGGCACTCAAAAAGATAGTTATTTATTAATAATTATAAGAACAGTTGCGATTTGACCCTTTGGGCCGGTGGCCGTGAGACCTATTGTCCAAGTGACAGGTTAAATTATGTCGCGAATGCCTATTTATTTATAAGATCACCAAAAAAATTTACATGAAACATTTACAGAAAATTTATAAATCAATCTAAACGAAATCTTATTTATAGGTGACAACGGCATGCAGTATTGACAACAGTATCAGTAGGTAGTGTTGAAGAATGAATTAAATATTTCTAAAATCCATTTCACTACAAAGAGAGGTGTTTTTGACACCTTTTGGGAAGAACCACAACTTAAAGAACCACAACTTATATCGACATCAGTATTTTTAGCTTTTATGTTATACTGGCGAATCATTCTGTTTAAGGGGGAAAAATTACCAACATTTGATTTGGAGCTCCTCAAGCCGAATAAGTTAGACCGAGATGCTCGCGGCAACCTCTTTGGGACATTAATATTTAATTTAGACAGCAGCTCAGGGCAATCCAAGGCTCCATTTACCAGTTTGTATAGAAAAACGTGGTCCAACATATCTCTGCGATCCTTCAGAGAGTCCAGTTTAAAGTATCGCAGTCTGTCTTCGTAACTAGGTAGCTTCCTAGCCAGACCCACACTGTAGGAAAGATGCCATAGAAATCTTTTTTGGACTCGTTCAAGTTTCTTGATATATAGGTACATCATAGTGTGGGTTCCAGACTGCGCTACAGTATTCCAAACCACTGCGTACCAGGGACTTGTACAAAATTATCTTAGTTTGTGGTTTTTTGAATTCCTTGCAATTACGCAACACGAAACCGAGCGATTTAAAGCCTCTGTTCACAATATTTTCGATATGGGTGCTGAAGCGGAGACTAGAGTCCAACAAAACTCCTAAATCACGCACATTGTCCAGTTCATTTAGTTTTTCGTGACTTATGAAGTATTCTCTAAGTAGTGGCCTCTTTTTTCGAGAAAACTTGACAACCAAGCATTTTCGAGTGTTAAGAGTAATTCTATTTACATCGCACCATTCAACTAGACGATCTAGATCTTTTTGGAGTAGTAACACATCATCAGCGTTTTCAATCCTTTCGAGAATTTTGACATCATCAGCAAACATGTAACTCTTAGAGCTTCTGAAGCGCAAGTGAATATCATTAATAAAGATATTAAACAGTAAAGGTCCAAGGTTAGATCCCTGTGGGACTCCGGAGAGCACATCGATAGGGTTTGAGGCGTAACCATTTATTACAACAGTAGACTTTCGTTCTTGAGATATGATCTATACAAATGACAGGTAGCTTTTCTGTTGAAATCAGCGCCCCATGGCGTATTTACATTCATTTACGCATATGTGATACCTCTGGTGTTGCAGATGTCCATGGGCGGCGGTGATCACTTTCCATCAGGTGTGCCGTCTGCTCGTTTGTCCGCTATAATGTAAAAAAAAAATAAAAAAAAAAAATACCTACCGAAGTGTTTAAGTGTAATTTATCACCATAACAGTAGGTATTATTAGAGTTGCAAGCATAGACACATAAGTAGGTACCTAAGCTAAAGTGCATTATTTACATATCTACTTACTTAGCCATAGGTACATAATGTGTCTAAATAAGATCAAATGTTTCTATGAATGAATTATAATGTAATGCTGGTAAGAAGGTGACGCCAATATCAACAATTTCATGTCTTTTATGAAGCATCTCGACCAGCTGTCAATAATTCTCTAATTATTATGTATTGATAAATTGCATTTATACTCAAACACTGAGGAGATATAATACTGTGTCATTATAAGAAAACCTCACCCATCCATTTTTCTGGGTAACAGACCCTGGAAAAATGATCAATCCAGTCGAGCCAACCCATTCATGCCGAAGAGTACCACGCAAAAATCAACAAAAAATTTTCAATATTTCCATCCACAAACAAACTTTTTGCATTGTAGCCAGTTTATAAATGCCCAGTATTTTAGAATACCAGCCTGTTAACCAGAGCCGAGTGAGTTGAGTCAAAAACCTAGTTGTGAAATAATGAAAAAATAACGCCCACTGAAAATAACGTTCCTAGCAGAGCCATCTAGTTTAGCTTTGAGAAAATATGTACTGACATTTCAGCACACTATTGACATTACAGAAAGCACATAGTACACTAAGATTTAGATAGATGGCACTGTTAAACAGAAATCAGCAGTATCTTATCGTGACATCTAGTAATAGTTTTCAGTACTTATTGAACTGTTCCTCAATGTAAGTAAAGCATATACATAGTACAAACTAATTTACATAGATGACGCTTTTCGGAAAAGTTCGGATAAAAAATTTCATGTCATTTTGTCGCTTCAATTTATTTACAACTTCTTTTATGTTTCTGTATTATAGCAGATTTTATAAAAAAAACCGGCCAAGTGCGAGTCGGGCTCGCGCACAAAGGGTTCCGTAGCAGCAAAGTCCAAAATTACAGTTAAATCAACCTATCTCAAAAACTATAAGAGATACTTTGATCAAACCAAAAATCGTTGAAAGAGTTAATTAGCATGCATCACCTCTATTTTTTTTAGAATTTTATACCCCGTAGTTATAAAAATAGAGGGGGGGGGACATACTTTTTACGACTTTGAGAGCTGATATCTCAAAAACCGTTCACTTTAAGAAAAATGTTTTTTAGAAAACTTTATATCATTTTAAAAGACCTTTCCATTGATACCCCACACGGGTATGTACATCGAAAAAAAAAATTTCATCCCTCAGTTACATGTATGGGGGGCCCCACCCCCAATTCTTTTTTTTACTATTTAGTGTCATATTTTTGTAGCGGTTCATACAACACATATTCCCATCAAATTTCATCACTGTAGTACTTATAGTTTCCGAGTAAATCGGCTGTGACAGACGGACAGACGGACAGACGGACAGACGGACATGACGAAACTATAAGGGTTCCGTTTTTGCCATTTTGGCTACGGAACCCTAAAAAAGGGTACATATTCACTTTATGATATTTCAAGTAAAAGAAAAGAAATGAATCCACGTTTATGAATCATACAAGGCCAAAACAAAGCAATACGATACATACTTTTTGTTTGTAACTATGGATATCCGAACATGTGTGTAATCAGCTGCTGCAAATTTCTAACGGTATGGTGGCAATTTCCCATTTTTAAGGCAAATTTTCAATTATAGGAGAATCTTAGTAAAATTGAAAGTGGAAACATTATTTTCAATAAACATTCGTTTGGTTTATAGTTTCTTTACATATTTAATGAAATATAAACAATTTTAAAATGTTTTTTAGCTTGGCTTATTTGTTTTGCTGTCACATGGTAGTATTCTATTAATTTAGATAAATTATTTAACAATAAAACACAATTAGAGACATATCAAAATACATTCAGCTTTGATTTTCAGCAAAATCATTGTGCTTTCTACTTCGATCATCATAATAGCCTTAATGTTAAATTGTCTATGATAATAGCTTTTAAATTAAGATTTATAGCTTACTAAAGAAGATTAACATAAACAAAAAAATCATCGCGAAGCCCTAGCCGTAAAACTTCAAAACAATTACTTTGAAGCTATTAAGATAATTTAAAAAGATTTATTGACATTCATCGTTTAAAGGCTTTCACAATACTTTTTCCATGCGTTACAGCCAGTTCAATTTAAGAAAGACTTAAGAGTATTCAGTATACCTACTGGCGATTGTAAATTTTTATTTCAACATTTTTAAAAACATCTGTGTAGGTAGTACCTAAATAGGTGAATATAAAATGTATTGACAGATTGTGACATCATTGTTTCAGCCAATAGACGTCCACTGCTTGACATAGGCCTTCCCCAATATTCATCACACAGATCCATCCTGTGCCGCCCCATCCAATGGATTCCCGCGACCTTCACCAGATCGTCGGTCCCCTTGTGGGGGGCACCACGGCTGCGACTTCTTGTACGTGGCCTCCACTCGAGGACCTTTCCGCCCCAACGGCCGTCTGTAACATGTATATTTGAAAATTGTTTCCATAAACTTTTTTCACAATCATTCATAGATATTTACAAGCAATTTAGGTAGGTAATCGCTTACCATCAGGTGATCCGTCTGCTCGTCTGCCACCTATATCATAAAAAAAAGGTACTCGTAGGTACATAAACTTTCTTCACAATCGTTCATAGATATTTACTAGCAATTTAGGTAGTTATTCTTTTTTAGATGGTACCATGTCATACGGAGAGACAGCGAGCATGTGGTCAACTGGCAATCCAAGAGGGAAAGAAGGGAAGAGACCGGGCGCCCTTGACCTGGTGGACTAGTACACTCAATCTGGTTAGGATATCCCTACTACCTGACCCGACAACCCAGGACAGATTGTACTGGCGCAGAAAGTTAAGAAGAGCCGACCCCACTAATCGTGGGAAGAGAGAATGGGAAGAAGAAGAATAATTTACTCTTTTTAATTAAGGTTAAATCACAAATACGAGTTGGTAAGTTCCTGCCCGTTTAATCTAAAAAAAAAAAGTTGTATAAAAGATTTATAAATAAATAAAGTTTCCTCTAAAAGGCTCCATCTTTCTCGTCGTTTCAGCCAGTTTAATCTTATAATCTTAGAAATGCCAAAGAATTTAACCTATAATAATAATCTTCAGTAAAAAGTCATAATAAATTATAATAAAAATATATGAACATTTTTGTATGAGAAAAATATTAAAAATTTATATTACTAGTTAGAAATAACTTTTATCTACAGCAAGTTGATAGACTTATTTCATGCATTACAATCATGATAATGGTTGAATCGAAAAGATTTTTGTTTGTTCAAATTAAAATGAGTGTTCGAATCATAGAATTACTAGCAGAGCGCGGGCGGCATCCTAAGTAAGTAATTGGTTTGAATTGAATGATAGCTACAATTAAAATGTTCAAGTTTTCATCGTTTTTTGCATACGGACTTAAATTATTGAAATAGATAAGCGATAAGTACAGTGGCGGACAGGTCAAGCTTTACAAAACTATCAAATTTCCTCAATCGATTTCGAACTCTATGAGTAACATTATAAGGTTTATAATCGAATGAAGAAATTTGACAGTTTTGTATAGCTTGATGTGTCCGCTACTGTACATAAAATAATGTCTACAATTTTATTCAAACATATAGCGAGACAGCGCCCTCTATCGCGCCCTAAGCGCAATGCATTGCTGCCGGTTAGGTACCGCTAGCACTTATTTTCTGTTATGTTAGTTCCGTAAACGCCCGCAGGCCAATACTGGTTTGATTGGTACGGGAGTTCCTCTCCCCCCACACCTACCTCACTCTCTCGCTAACCAACCGCGTCCATGTTAAGTTGTTGCTCCGATATAAATAATTATTATCTTGTGTTAATTTGAGACAATATACGAAAATATATCTCCATAAAGTGTTTTGGCTACCTACCAACCAACCCTCACAGTACTAACACTACCCACACCCAAAGTAGCTACGCTATAAGTGATCGCCCAACGTGTGTTAGTGAGTGGTGTGGACGCGAAGGTCTGCCGCCATTTTGGGTTTGGAAAACCGAATTATTAGGAAAATGCCAAGAACCAGGAGCCGAAGTTCGTTGCCGAGGGAGGCAAACCTCAATGAAACTATTATTCCGGCCGAAATTAACGCCGAGGAGTTGGTCAATGAAGACGCCGCGACTGAAACAGCAACCGAAGGTGCCACGGGAAGCAGCGCGGGCGCGTCCATCTTAATGACTCAGGAACATTTCGCCGCACTGATGGGACAGTTGCAGCAATCACAAGCAGAATTTTGTCAAATTCTATTACAAGAAGTACGATCATCTACACCAGTAATGCATCAGGTACAAACGGAGCCGTCGCTTACTATGAGGAGTACGAGCTGTCCGACAGACAGGGCCGCAGCCCCGGTTGGTGCTAATTTCATTACTTGTAGTGCAAGGTTTAGTGGCTCGCAGAACGAGTCTGTCGAGAATTTTATCGATGCAGTCGAAATTTTTAAAACTGCCGCCAACGTTTCCGACGAAAAACGCACTGAGAGGACTTTCATTATTATTATCACATTCCGCCGCAACTTGGTGGCAAGGTATAAAACAATATACGAAAACATGGAGCGAAGCAATAGATCGCCTGAGGAGCGCATTTGGGGAACGAAGAGCACCGTTTCAAATATATAAAGAATTATATAGTATGCAGCAAGGAAAGTTAAACACAGAGTTATTTGTCGCACAAGTACGCGCTTTATTTGCTAAATTACCAGAAAACGACATCTCACAGAAGGTACAATTGGATATGACGTTTGGGTTGTTAGACGTCCGTATAAGAAAAAGAATAGAAAGGGACACATTGTCTTGTTTTGAAGATCTTATAAGGAAGGCTCGAAGCATAGAAGATGCGATGCAGGAGCGCTTGCAGTCGCCGGGTGCACCGTCGCGTGGGCCATTCTCCGCGCAGTTTCGTGGGTCGTCCGCAGTGCCACCGCCGGGACAGTCTGCCGCGCCACCGCCGATGCGGGTATCGCAGCCGCAAGGTTCGCACTGGGTGCCGCCGTCGGGTGGGCCATTGCCGCCACCGCCGCCACAGTCGCGTACGTCGCAGTCATATGGACCGCCGCCGCCGAGGTCGCGTGCGCCGCCGCTGGGTGGGTCGCCGCATTTGCCGCCACCGCCGCATCATGGATCCCTGAAAACAGACAAAAAGGAAAGTAAAAATTTGTATTGTTATGGCTGTGGTGAAATAGGAATAATAAGAGCAAGATGTCCAAATTGTAGTAGTTATAAGTACAATAAGTTTTATGCGTGTGAGACCACCAATGTTAATATGCAGGGGGAGTCAACTGTATGTAACAATAGGGGTTACACTAATGGTAATAAGAGACCAATATTAAATATCGAAATATTAGGTGGGAAAGGTATTGCATTAGTGGATTCAGCCGCTAAAGGCTGTGTAGCTAGCCAATCAATGTATAATTTTTTAATAAAAAGTGGTCAATGTTTTGATAAGCAAATTAGAGATGTGAAGCTTGCAGATGGTTTATCTAGGAAAATGGAGGTTTTAGTTACCTCAGTGAATGTGAAAATGTTACATAAAATAATTGAAACTGAATTTATTGTTTTTCCAGATGCTTGTAACAATCAATCTTTATTAGGGATAGATTTTTTGAACAAAGCCAAATTAGTTTTTGATTTTGGTAAATCATTATGGTACTTTTCGGACACGAAGCACCGGAAGTACAGGTTGTTTTATGAGGATTTAGAACAAGGTTATAATGAGGTACAGTCAACACCAAAAAACTGTGATAATGATAGTATGTCACTTAATGATTTAATAAACTCTTTCAGTGATGTGTTCCGAGAGACTGGTGAAGCCACGCAGTATGCAGAGCATTTCATTGATACCGGCGAACACGCGCCAGTTGCTGTTCCGCCGTACCGCATGACACCAGCGCGCGCAGAGGTTATGCAGCGCGAGGTAGAGAAGATGCTTGCTGAGGATATCATTGAGGAGTGTGAGTCAGCATGGTCAGCACCAGCACTATTAGTGCCTAAACGTGATGGAAGTTTTCGTTTTTGCGTCGATTACCGTAAGTTGAACAGTATTACTAAAACAGATACTTATCCAATGCCGAAGATTGATGAGCTGTTACAAAGGACAAAACAGGGTTGTGTTATGAGTACTTTAGACTTAAAATCTGGGTACTGGCAAGTTGCCGTTAACCGGGATAAAGATAAGACTGCCTTTTCGACACCGTCAGGCACTTATCGCTTCAAACGCATGCCATTTGGGTTAAAGAATGGACCAGCTACATTTCAGCGTTTAATTGATCGCCTTTGCTCATGCCCGAAGTTGCAGAATATTACTATTTTAGCTTTTTTGGATGATCTTTGCATAATATCGGCTGATATGGAATGCCACATAAAGGATTTGCACGCTGTATTTGAAAGACTGCACGAATTTAAATTAAGGGTGAATCGGGATAAGTGTGTTTTTGCACGAGACACTGTCAAATATTTAGGTCACGTGATATCTAAAGATGGTATATCACCTGATGAAGAAAAAGTGAAAGCTGTATTAGATATGAAGAAGCCGTCATCACTTAAACATCTAAGAACCTTCTTACAGACTGCTTCTTGGTTTAGGAAGTTTATACCTGGATTTTCTAAAATTTCAGAACCACTGTCAAGGTTGACTAGGAAACATGAGCCATGGAGATGGGAGACAGAGCAAGATCAAGCCTTCGAGGAGCTAAAAAGGTTGCTGACGTCACCACCCATCCTCATCCAACCTGACTACACCAAACCGTTTGTGCTCAGAACTGATGCCAGTAACTACGCTCTGGGTGCAGTACTTCTACAAGGAGAAGGTAATGATGAAAGGCCTATTGAATATGCGAGCCGATTGCTCAATCAAGCAGAAAGAAATTATTCAACAACAGAGAGGGAAGCCTTAGCCATAGTCTGGGCTGTGGAACGTTTTCGTTCTTATATTGATGGTCATAAGGTTGTCGTAGGTACCGACCACCAGCCGTTGAAGTGGCTAATGACTGTAAAATCACCATCAGGCAGATTGGTAAGATGGGCACTGAAATTACAAGCATTTGATTTGCATTATGAGTATACACCAGGGAAGGTAAATATAATAGCAGATACCCTGAGCCGTCCCAACTGCGATGAGAACTCCGCAGAAGCATGTGGGATATGTTCAGTAACGATTGACTTACCTGCGAAGAGTCCCTCCGAGTTAAGATCAGGTCAGCTTGCGGACCCTGAACTTGCTAAGATAATTAAGAATCTGGAAAGTGAAGAGGAAATTGATGTTCATCGTTGGACGGGAAGAGGTTATATTATGGAGCAAGGAGTGCTCTATCGCTATAATCCGGATGCGGATACAGAAGAACCGCAATTAGTTATACCTGTGGATCAAAGAGAAGAAGTATTAAAAGAATGCCATGACTCTCCTCTGGCAGGTCACCAAGGGATCGAGAGGACATATCAAAGAGTTGCTCAAAAGTTTATTTTCCAGGGATGCGTCGTGCCATTGTCGAGTATGTCAGAACGTGTACATCGTGTCAGCGCTACAAGGCTGCCAACGACAAGCCACCAGGGTTGTTGCAGACGCCGATCCTGAATCAGAGAAATGAGGTTATTGCTATAGATTTATTCGGACCCTTACCTCCAGGTGATAAGGATGAAAAATGGATTTTATTGGTCGAGGACACCGCAACTAGATGGGTCGAGTTATATCCGCTTCGAGAAGCGACAGCTGAGGCGTGCGCGCGTACACTCATAGAGGAATATTTTCTACGTTTTGGTCTACCGCGTCGCATTATTTCAGATAATGGTGTACAATTTATTTCAGCTGTAATGCAACAGTGTATGTTCGTGTTAGATGTGAAGCAGGAATTGTTACCGCTGTATCATCCTGAGGGGAACCCTGCGGAAAGAAAGAATAGAGATTTAAAAGTACAGTTATCACAATTAGTAGGTAATAAACATAATTCTTGGCCTATATACTTACCGTCTATACGTTTTTCGTTAAATTCTGCACGCTGTCAAACTACAGGAGTTTCGCCAGCGTACTTGATGTTTGCCAGAGAGCTGAGATCGCCTTTAGAAGTAAGAAATGATCCTCGTTTGGTTTTGGAGAAAGAAAATTTCGTTCCACAGATAACACCATACCTAAAACGTTTTCTCAATACGCTAGCTGCAGTTCGCGAGAAGGTCGAAAGTCAGCAGGATAAAAGAAAGGACTATGGTGATCAGTCACGTCGCGTAGGACAAAGTTTTGTTGCAGGTGACTTGGTATTATTGAATTCGCATGTACTTAGCAACAAAGGAAAGGACCTGACATCGAAGTTCGTACCAAAAAGAGATGGACCATACGTGGTTACTAAAAAGGTAAGCCCTACAACTTATATCATAGCACCCGCACAGGACTCCAGTAGGTACTTAGGGAAGTATCACATTAAACAGTTAACACCTTACCTGGGTCGCGATACGACCCTACCTCAACCTGTAGTTCCGGTGCGGAAACGTGGCCGTCCCCGTCGTAACTTAAATGAGAATAAATGTAATAATGTGTCAGATAGGGAGGAATGTATGTACTCGCCTAATCTTTATGTAACCAAAGTAGTGTTTCTGTAAATGTATGTAACAATGATAATGTATGGCCAGCGAATGAGCGAGGACGCTTTCATCCTCTGGAGGGGGAGTATATAGCGAGACAGCGCCCTCTATCGCGCCCTAAGCGCAATGCATTGCTGCCGGTTAGGTACCGCTAGCACTTATTTTCTGTTATGTTAGTTCCGTAAACGCCCGCAGGCCAATACTGGTTTGATTGGTACGGGAGTTCCTCTCCCCCCACACCTACCTCACTCTCTCGCTAACCAACCGCGTCCATGTTAAGTTGTTGCTCCGATATAAATAATTATTATCTTGTGTTAATTTGAGACAATATACGAAAATATATCTCCATAAAGTGTTTTGGCTACCTACCAACCAACCCTCACAGTACTAACACTACCCACACCCAAAGTAGCTACGCTATAAACAGGAAATCACTGTATTTTTTTTGCACACAACATTTTCGGTGAGTAACAGTCTTATAATACTCGTAATATAGGTAATATCTGTGCTAATAAAGAATCAAAAACATCCGTACCTACACACACGTGCGCGACCCCATGATTCAAATTGTTTTATTACGTATCAGATTGATACGTTGAAAAGGAAAAATGCAGATTTTCCTTGAATTATATTAACGCATAGTTGTTTACTCAAATCACTTCCCCTGTGCATGTGTCTATAATTGGACTTAGTCGTGCACTATAAATTAATATCCCACCACAATAATAAATTACTATTAGGTGGTGGTACTTTCAAATCGAAAGCTGGCAACACCGCCAGTGCCATGCCCTCCGACTTGCAACCGACACGAATCCCCTGTTTATGTAAACTTTGTGACAGTGGAGTGTTTCTAAATTAGTTAACTTCATGTAAAACAACAAACTACGCGATCGTGCTTCCGTGATTTCTCAATAATTTACGCCCAGTGACTTAGAACCTCTTTTCTCGCGTGAATTTGTGAAAAAGTAAACAAAAAAAGTTTGATTTCCTGTGCTACAAAAACCAGTGCTACTGGTTTAAAAAAATACGAATTTTGTTTTTGTTGTTGTGTTGAATTCGAAAATGTTTAATTTTATGCGAAATTAACGCGTCGAATGGTGTTTTTAGGTAATAAAAAGTGCTATTACGAATGTTTATATCTACCAGTGCAAGTGCAAATACGATCAGATGACAAACAAAACTTTTACGTAGGATCGAAGTGTGAAAACATTTATGTATTAACAAAAATGTGTATAAAATAATGATATCTCAAACAAAAAATAGAGTTCAAGCGATTAAGAGTAAATTTGAGAACTTAAATTGCGAGACGGAGAATATAATTTTGCGTAAAGTTGAAAAACATCTGTGTAAACAAGATGTTTCCTCGGTTTTTGTCGATGAGGTTAATTTTGACAACGAAAATGACTCAAAATGCGTCGAGATTGAATCACCGGAGCCTAACTCGAGTTACCTGTACAGCAGAGTTGACTCAAAGGCATTATCTGATGGTAAGAAGTCTTTAACTCGGCAGATATCTGACCCAGGGAAGAAGTTACATAGGAGCCATGCGTTTCGCTGTGACCGGAGTCAGAAAATAGTCAGTCCTAAACGGCACGGTAGTTGCAACGGTAGATCTGAGACCAGTGACTTTTCTTTAAAAATGGGGGAGAAAAAGCTCAGTAAAGAAAGGTTGAAACGACTTGGCAATCTTCTCGAAGATCAAATGAAGAAAGAAAATTTTGTTGTCAACCCTGAAAAAGTTGAGGTAAAGCCAGTGAGTCCAGTTGATTCTATTCCTGACAAAGATGTCCCGAAACACATACTAGACCAGTATGCTAAAGTATTAAAACCCAAAAAGAACGATGAAAAGCAGGAAACGATGACTGATAGTGGAGTAAGCTCTGAAACTGAGAATTTAGAGGAAGAAAAGGGTGCTAAAATAAAAAGGCTAACATCCCAATTTGAAAAGACTGAGTCGGAAGACACAAACCTTGAAGGGATGAATGATTTGTGCGCTTCCAGTGAAACTATGAAGTTAGAACGTAAGAACCCAAACATGATTCTCACGGATACGTTGAAGAAAGCCCTAAAACAGCCACTACCACCAGGTCCACCACCGAAAAAGCCTCCACGTACTTTCGGTACCATTCCAGAAAGTGGAGATAAACAGAAAAAAGACACTAAAAAAATGCTTGAGAAACTTGAGCAAGTTTTACATAAACGTGAAACTCAATCTCATAATCAAAACCAAAATCAAAACATTTATGATGTTGCTGAAACAGACCTCAGCTTAAAACGACCAAAAGAAATACACTACCTATGCACTGAAATCCTTGACATCACCCAACGTACATTACTACCAAATCATAACGCAACTGATACATTAGCCAATTGCTTCAATTCCTTAAATTGTGCTGTCTTAACCAACTCTACCGCTAGTCTGCCATACACTCGTCTCAGTTCCGGTATAAACCAAGAACCGTTAAGAAATTGTTGCTTAAGTAACGATAGTTTAAACAAGGAAAGGCCGTTAAGTACCTTTGGGACTGCTAATAAATGTTCTAAATGCATGCTGAACGATGAAAAGGACGACAGATTTAAATGTCATTTGAATTGTAAGTGCAAGATACAGAATTCAGAGTTCTACGTAGAAAAAGAGCATATTTATGATGAGCCGTTCAACGAAGATGCCAAGGAGAGTTTGAAGAAGAGTCGTTATGGAACGATCAACAGTCTGAAAATGAATGGGAACCACAGCAAAAGCTTGGAGGATCTTCGGATGATTGAAGAAGTGAGTATTATTCGTAATATTTTATTTATTATTCTAATATAAGGGTATTCCTATATTTCTGCGACAATGGTTTTATATAAAATACAATAAGCCTTTATTTAGGCCCTCTCCTAATTATACAACGAGTGTATGTATTACATTTATATCTCCTATTGATTTGCACCTAATTTCAAACATTTTTGGTTCAATATTAATTGAGGACAACAGAAAGGAAAAAATAGAGCAGATCAATAATATACTGGTAATAAATAAATAAATAAAATAAAAAGCCTTTATTTCTAAAATTAACACATTTATAATTATTAGTGTATACTAGTATAGTAGTAGGATAGTATATAAATATTTCCCAACATCACATACATTGATTTGACTCCGAGATAGGTAGCTCAAGCACCTGTGTTACGGATATCAGAATCAACAGTGGGATTACAAATATATACATATAATACTTTTCTTTTGTAAATACATACTTATAATACATAGGAAACACCCAGACCAATACAAACAGACATGTTCATGCACACAAATATTTGTATTGTGCGGGGATTAATCCCGCAACCCTTGGACCAAAGGCAGCACTTCACTATCACTGTTCCCAATGGGTCATCAACTTGACTTGTTTGCTCCATTTGTCTTGCTTGCACCTTAGCATATGACCCGTCCAGCTCCATTTAAGATGATCTATTTGTGTCAGTAAGTCTACCAGATGAGTTCTCAACCTTATTTCGTAATTTCTTATCTCGAATTTGAACCTGTTACTATATTGTTATTGTATGTATTTTCCATATAGTTATCATCACCTTTTGGGGTTTCGAGTTAAATTTAGTTTAAGGAAATTCAGTTAAAATTTAGTTTAAATGGTAATTTAATAGCTACAGATCAAAGTACCTATACTTTTCTTCAGTTAATTCTCTCCATATTATCAAACACGTTAGGTTCCATATCAATTGGGACATTTTGACATATTGTAGGAACCGGATGTCTGGCTGTCTGTTCTGTATCCTGTTTGTTTTGTACTTTTTGTCTATTTTTAGGTAAAGCGGTGAATAACAATCCGTGTTAGTGTGTCTGTCTGTCTTTCACGGCAAAACGGAGCCAAGTATTTACGTGTTTGGCAACTGGTTGAGTAGCAAGGTTTTTTTTTATAGAGTATCAGTATATTGGCTCTCCTCAGCCTGATAGTAAGCAATAGAAGAGCCCAAGTTGCAAAAAACGTAAGAGATGTCAGGTATCACCTCCGTTGGCACCGCCATATTGGCCCGCGAAATGCTTTTTCATGCTTTGTTTGAAGTAATCCATATTGTTAGTTCTTCTTAGGCAACTGGTTGTGAATCTCAGTTGCCAATGTGGCCGGCGGAGGGGATTTTCAAATTGAAAATTATTTAAAAGTTATTACTGTACCAAAACTCATGCCATCTTGTTCCAACATGTAATGTTAAAAGGAGCTGGAACCAGTTTAGTCTGTGGTTTAGTTCTGCAACTTTTCAAATCTCTGTATGGAATCTATAGGGGTTCCATTTTTTGCCTTTTGGCTAGGGAACCCTAAAATCACAATCACTTTATCTATGGACTATTATCTTTCTCTCCCTCTAAATATTCATACCTCACTCTATGATTCATACAATTACTTAAGGCGCAACATCGACGACACTAGCGCCGCCAGTGGGTTAATATTGATTGAGACATTTAAAAAAAAATTACAATGGTCAATACATAAATACTGCTGCAGTTTTGAAAAAAGATTCAAAAAAATGTTTTGAGGGTGCCCCTCCTTTTTTTTTAGGATCCTATCATCAGATCCTGATATGCTTATCATAGTACCAATCCGGGACTATCTAGTTTCCAACTAAAAAAGAAACATCTAAATCGGTTCATAAATGGCAAAGTAATCGGTGAACAAACAAAAAAAATATATATACAACCTATGCGGATAAAGAATGGGATCAGAAATGGCGGCGCATCTATTTACTTCTCGCTCGCACACTATTTGCGTCTATACTCGCACCCCACGAGTGCGAGTATAGACGAAAATAGTGTGCGAGCGAGAAGTGGATAGATGCGCCGCCATTTCTGATCCCATTATTTATCCGCACAAGTTGTATACATGTCGAATTGAGAACCTTCTCCTTTTTTTTTAAACTCTGTTAAAAACTGTTTTAATCCTCCACATAATATTTAAAGCTGCACTTTTTTATAAATCTCTCATAATCGCCACAATAGGCTTGTGTACCATTTTTTTTTATTCTAATTAATCAAGGATCACCAAAAAAGAAACATCAGTGAAAGAATGACGGTGTTAGCTTGAAAACTCTGCGAGATATCACAATTCAAAAGCCACATAAAATAGACCTTTTTTATGTGGTGGCAGACGAGCAGACGGATCACCTGATGGTAAGCGACACCAGTGAAGAGAAAAGTGCGCTGCCAACCTTTAAGATGACGGGTGGGGCACACTAGCGACAACTATAATCAATTTTTCGCGTACGCGTTGGACCCAACATTTGTGCACGGTTATTTAATATATAGTATAAGTGTTTGGCGAGAGGTTGTAACTCCCAAATTGTTTGAAATAGATCCGGTTTAGTAGCTAAAAATTTAAATCGATTGGCGTCGCTAGTGTGCCCTACCTTTCACCTTAAAAAATAAAATAATCATAATGCGATTGTACTACCGGCTCGGAAAGTAGTTTCTGGTCGAGAAGATCCGGCAAGAAACTCGCCAGTTACTCTTTTTAATAGCCAAACTTTCATACAATGTTGTATCATCCTCATACCAAGTCCTACAGTTTAATTGTAACACCGGCCCCCTTGGCCGTGTGGCCGTGTGGCAGAGTAGAATAGGCCACCCTCACTCTTACCGAGGTGTCGTAAAAGGCGACTAAGGTAAAGCTGCTGGCATGATCATCAGCACCAAGAGAAGGAAAACTCTGCATTTATATCAAAACCCTCGCCAACCCGTCTGCCAAGCGTGGTGAGTATGGCAATTACCCCTCATGTGATTGAGGGTGGCCCGTGCCCCAGCAGTGGGGACTTAAATGGGCTGATGATGATGATGATATCTGGCTATTCTAATAAAAAAAAAATTAATGAAGGAAATATTGGCGACGCTAGTGTCGCCGCGGTCTCGCCTTAACATTTACCGCGAGACAATTTCGGTTCATTGTTCTAAATTAAGGCATCTATTATTAAATGTTTTGTTACACAACTTTGAACCTTATTACTGTTACTATGGATCTATTTCAAATTGACCGCTTAACTAGGTTTTAAAGCTGGGTTTCAAAATGGTAGATAGTTTAAAATTACAGTAGTTGGTATGAATGAGGTTGAATACGTCATATTTTAGTTCCACATCATCTCATCATTCTCAGTTACAACCTGTGCGGATAAAGAATGGGATCAGAAATGGCGGCGCATCTATTCACTTCTCGCTCGCACCCTATTTGCGTCTCTACTCGCACTTGTGGGTGTGCGAGCGAGAAGTGAATAGATGCCCCGCCATTTCTGATTCCATTCTTTATCCGCACAAGTTGTACGTCCAAATGCCATATGTATGCATATGTGATACCTCAGGTGTTGCCGTGGTCCATGGGCGGCGGTGATCACTTTCCATCAGGTGTGCCGTCTGCTCGTTTGTCCGCCATAATGTAAAAACAAAATACATACCTTCTGAGCGAGGGGTACGCTTGGACCATGATCCAGGATTTGGTGGGAGAGCCACGCTTCGTGATACCACGGCCTCATAGAAAACCGGCGTGAAGCAGCACTGTGCTGTGAGGGTGAAGGTTGGCAGTACACTTTTTTTTTATATGAGAGGTGGCAGACGAGCAGACGGATCACCTGATGGTAAGCAATTCCGCCGCACATGGACACCCGCAACACCAGTGGAGTCACAAGTGCGCTGCCAACCTTACTTCACGCCGGTCTTCTGTGAGGTAGTGGTATCACTCCGGTCGACACGGCCCATTCATGCTTAAGCGTGGCTCTCCCACATTTATCCCACATTTTACTTGTGACTCCACTGGTGTAGTGGGTGTCAATGGGCGGCGGCAATCGCTTACCATCAGGTGATCCGCCTGCTCCTCTGCCACCTATCACATAAAAAACAATTGGCATCACTTAGACATGGTAACAACTGTAACAATAACAACCTGGTTAGTTAAAATCTGCAAGTTTTTCCTCTTTGTTTGCTGGGAACATTTCAACCAACGTGAACAGTTTAATCGTATAGTCTTAGAGCCCACGACGACCAGACTTTAGTTATTTAAGGTGACGGGTAGGGCACACTAGCGATGCCAATCGATTTTGTAAGCCACAAATTCATTCACGCCAAAAGTGGCCGCTTTTGGCGTGAATCTATTTGTCGCGTACGCTTTGGACCCAACATTTGTGCATAGTTATTTAATGAATAGAATAAGTGTTTGCATAGAGGTTGTAACCCCAAAATTGTTTAAAATAGATCCGGTTTAGTAGCTAAAAATTAAAATCGATTGGCGTGTGCTAGTGTGCCCTACCCGTCACCTTAATAAAACGCCGGATTTTTGCGTTTTATCGACCTACGGATTCTACCGACCACTCTAATCACAATCGTAGGTGTTAAGGCGTCGCTAGTGTGGCCTACCCGTCACCTTAACATTAAGTCTCTCTGTGTGCATCTCCTTCACAGTTGAGAACTACCAGCGACTAAATTATGCTCTGTCAATTAAGTCTTTAAATTTATTCTCGAATACCTAAGTAAAACGGAGTTCCTTCAATTTATAACCAATGAGGTTACCATGTCCTATGTATGACGGAAGCGGCAGTGGCGCCATTATTTATTTTTTGACATGATGATACTATTTTTACTAAGAAAAAAAAGTACACAGTATTAAAATAAAAACGGATTACTTTCCACAGTTAGTCATTTTCATAAGCTTAATTTTTTTTATATTCTCCCCGATATCCCCAAAAATGTAGGTTTTTAAGAGAAATTCCCCCAAACAAACTGGCGCGGGGTGTCGCCATAGATGGACGCCTTAGTTTCAAGCAATAAATACCTCCTTCGCATCTGTGAAATAAATCTCGAGGCGTCCAATTGGGTGACTATTTACTAGATGACTGCGACATCCTATATCACATCCCGAGAATTTAGGCTTTGTTCATAAACGTTAAATAAACCTTTGTTAGCTAAAACAGTTTTTGACGTTTAAAACAAAAAAAAAACGTATAAATATTTTGAAAAAATAATGATCAGTGCTTTATGGCACCGTTTAATAAGCGTTTGTGAATAAGCTCTGCCCTTAGGCTCCTGTGTTGGAGACATGCACATAGAAACTTTCATAAAATGCTTTTATACAATGACGAAAGTCTGGCAGTCGCAGGCTCTTGGTCTATAATGTTACTAGGAAGAGAAGAAAACTATGATTCGACAAAAAGTCGCTCTTACTATATTAAATTACTGTACCGGGAAATAATTATAAGAAAATATTACACCTTAAGATAGTGGGAATGTTATAAGTAAGGAGACATTATATTATTTATAAAGAGGTAACTTCCATTGATCAACATAGGTATATACTGAGACGGCATCAGTCGGCTCTAGCCAGTGCTAGCGCCATCTAGAGGAAAGCGACCAAAACTCAATAGCTATGTAGTACGGCCCCTTACGAGAATCAGTCAGTCGATTAAATTAAATATCAGAATTAATTTTATCTGCAATATACTTGCCGTGTGGTCCCCGGCAGAGTAGAATAGGCCACACTCACTCTTACCGAGGTGTCGTAAAAGGCGACTAAGGTAAAGCTGCTGGCATGATCATCAGCACCCAGAGAAGGAAAACTCTGCACTTATATCAAAACCCTCGCCAACGGTCCAGGTTCGAATCCGAGCATGTCGATACTGCTTCAGCGTATATATCTCTACTGTGCTCATGTCGAGTTACCCTTGATGGCCTTCGGACCGTCCTTATGTCGGGGGCACAAGTGCTATATTTCCACTGCATGGGGGTAACTTGATCTGACGCTGACTGTACACTGGTCGCACTGTATGTTTACGATTATAGTTTGTCATAGTAATGTCATGACATGTCACTTTCTCCGCCCATTAGGTCGATGGCGGGCGATCAACTTTCCATAGGTCTAGAAGTGAAATGCCCCATGCATTTCACTCGTCCTAGGGACGTTAGTTTATAACGACCGTTTCAAATATTTTTTATGTGATAAGTGGCATACGAACAGACGGATCCCCTGATGGTAAGCGATTGCCGCCGCCCATGGACACCCGTGACAACTGACACCAGTGGAGTCTTAAGTGTGCTTTAAATCCCCGTTTCCCCCGGATTGGGCCTCCGGTACCTTCACTCACCCAGTGAAACACAGCACAATGCTGCTACACGCCGGTTACAACTTCTCGGCAAACATTTATACTATTTATTGAATAACCATGCACAAATATTGACGACCCGATTGGAACAGTGGTAGTAAACGCTGCCTCTGATACAAGGGTTTTGCGGGTTCGATCCCCGAACAGTACAAACATTTGTGTGCATGAACATGTTTGTTTGTATTGGTCTGGGTGTTTGCCATGTATTGTAAGTATGTATTTACAAAAGAAAAGTATTATATGTATATATTTGTAATCCCACTGTTGATTCTGATATCCGTAACACAGGTGCTTGAGCTACCTATCTGGGAGTCAGATCAATGTATGTGATGTTGTGAAATATTTATTTATTTAAATATAAAGTCGGTTTTTAAACGCGAAAAATTGATTCACGCCAAAAGTGGCCGCTTTTAGCGTGAATCAATTTTTCGCGTACGCGTTGGACCCAACAATTGTGCATGGTTATTTAATAAATAATATAAGTGTTTACCGAGAAATTGTAACCCCTAAATCGTTTAAAATAGATCCGGTTTAGTAGCTAAAAAATAAAAACGATTGGCGTCGCATAAGTGCATTATTTCCTTCAGAATCTTTTGACTTTGAATCGGGTGATCCGTGTGGGCGTCTGGCACCCATCACATAAAAAAATCTTCCATCAAATCAAATATCTTATAAGCACAGTCATCAACCGAAAGAAAATCGTCATCAATTCAAAGGTTGTCATTATAAAGTCATTTGTCAGATGTCAGCTTTCTCCACCCTAGGTCGGTAGAGACAGGTAGCAGCTCTCTAGGTTCGATCACTTTCTAGAACTCTCATTAACATGGGTAATCATCGTACATATGTTATTATCATCAGTGGACCGCCTTCACTATTCGTTTCGGGACAGTAGTTCCAATATTATACCAATAGATGGCGCTAGGTGTCGATTGAATCGCGCGTTTCGTGTTTTCAGATTACCTATAAGCGTTGCTGCTGTCAGTAAGACTTACCTCTTTATAAATAGAATAGACAGTATATTGACCGTGCGAGAGCCACGCGGTATGAATGGGCCGACTCGACCGGAGTGATACCTAGACCTGGCAAAACGTATCTTTCAAAAGATTGGAACATTTGCAACTGGAACAGTGCAGAGATGCGAAACAGTGAAACGCTTCATTTGGAACATCGACTGTCAGATAGATCCGTGATTCAATCCGCTCAGTCAGATCATTCGAATCGTTTAGCTCATCGGATCATTCCGCTCATTCGGTTCATCATTTCAGTTGTTGTATCATTGATAGGTAATTTAATAAAAAGGTATAGTCAGCATCACAGAATAATTTATATATACTCAGATAGAGGCATCAGTCGGCCAGCCAGTGTAGCGCCATCTAGAGGAAACCGACCAAAACTTATTCTCAATAAGTTACGTGACATTGACAAGACATCTTCGGGTAAAGCCTTCAAGAAGGCAAGCGTAAGCAAGGCGGACCACTCCTTCGGTATAAGGGTGTGCAAAAGCGCCACATGAAGATCAGCGGCATTGATCCTAATACATGGTAATCTTAGGCAGTAAATAGAGCTGAGTGGAGACGTTTCCTGATGCGGACCATCGACGCTTTTGAAGACAAGCCCAAGGAGGATCTGGACACCTGGGATGAGCTTAAAACTAGACCACCTGCGGCTATCCCATATAATTACCGTGATGGTGTCACCTGCCCGACCTGCAACCACACATTTAACGCCAAGATAGGTTATGATGCCAGCTAGTGATGCGCACAAGAGGGCAGTCCAATAGGCATTTGATCTGGATACCCTGAGAATTCAGTATAATAATGTGTTTAGGATGATGTTGGGTCTGCCGCGCTTCTGCACTGCATCGGGGATGTTTGCGGAGTACCAAACAGATGGGTTTGAAGCCCTCGTCCGCAAAAAAACAAACTCCCTGATCACTCGATTAAGAGACAGTCCCAACAGCATCCTCAAAACATTAGCCGATCGATGGACATCACCGCTCTGGAATTTCTTTCTGCAGAGAGTGACTGTCACGGGAACATACCCGTTCTCATGATCGTCATTCTGTGCAGAGGGAAATGAAAACTTATTTTATTAATTAGTTTTATATAACAATAAATTTAGGTACCATAAGTTAGTGTCATACTAACATAATATGGATGTAATATCTGAAATAAAATTATTTGAATTTGATTCGTAATAGGAGTCCGCACAGTGTCGCCCTCTATTATGTTTGGAAACGTCAAGGGACTTTCCTTGGGTGGAGTCGATATAGCGACGATGTTGATACTTTTTGGTTATTTTCCATTGCCATAAATTTTGATTTTAGCGAGCTGTCACTTTGACGTTTGAGGATTCGGAGTGTTTTCTTAGTTCATGTTGGTGTTTGCTTTGGTTTTGTGATGGGATTGGATGGTGGTGATACCAGAACGGACTGTGGGATCGCGCAGTGAACAAATGTAGATGTAGAATAATCATCGCTATGTCGAACCGGCCGACTTGTGTACTTTCGCCGTGTGGTCTCCGGCAGAGTAGAATAGGCCACCCTCACTCTTACCGAGGTGTCGTAAAAGGCGACTAAGGTAAAGCTGCTGGCATGAACATCAGCACCCAGAGAAGGAAAACTCTGCATTTATATCAAAACCCTCGGCCAAACGTCCAGGTTCGAATCCGAGCATGTCGATACTGGTTCAGCGTATATATCTCTACTGTGCTCATGTCGAGTTACCCTTGATGGCCTTCGGACCGTCCTTATGTCTGGGGCACAAGTGCTATATTTCCACTGCATGGGGGTAACTTGATCTGACGCTGACTGTACACTTGGTCGCACTGTATGTTTACGATTATAGTTTGTCATAGTAATGTCATGACATGTCACTTTCTCCGCCCATTAGGTCGATGGCGGGCGATCAACTTTCCATAGGTCTAGAAGTGAAATGCCCCATGCATTTCACTCGTCCTAGGGACGTTAGTTTATAACGACCGTTTCAAATATTTTTTATGTGATAAGTGGCATACGAACAGACGGATCACCTGATGGTAAGCGATTGCCGCCGCCTATGGACACCCGTGACAACTGACACCAGAGTGGAGTCATAAGTGTGCTTTAAATCCCCGTTTCCCCCGGAATGGGCCTCCGGTACCTTCACTCACGCAGTGAAACACAGCACAATGCTGCTTACACGCCGGTTACAACTTCTCGGCAAACATTTATTACTATTTAGTGAATAACCATGCACAAATCATTGACGACCGGATTGGAACAGTGGTAGTAATCGCTGCCCTCTGATACAAGGTTTTTGCGGTGTTTCGATCCCGAACAGTACAAACATTTGTCGTGCCATGAACATGTTGTTTGTATTGGTCCTGGTTGTTTGCCATGTATTGTAAGTAATGTATTTACAAAGAAAAGTATTATATTATTATATTTGTTAATTCCACACTGTTGATTCTGATATTCCGGTAACAACAGGTTGCTTGAGCTACCTCTCTCGGAGTCAGATCAATGTATGTGATGTTGTGAAATATTTATTTATTTTATTATAATATCAAAGTCGGTTTTTAAACGACGAAAAATTGGATTCACGCCAAAAGTGGCGATTTTGAAATCAATTTTTTCTCGTTACGCGTTGGACCCAACAATTGTGCCATGGTTATTTAATAAATAATATAAGTGTTTACCGAGAAATTGTAACCCCTAAATCGTTTAAAATAGATCCGGTTTAGTAGCTAAAAAATAATAACGATTGGCGTCGCTAGTGTGCCCTACCCGTCACCTTAAGTGCATCATTTCCTTCAGAATCTTTTGACTTTGAATCGGGTGATCCGTCTGGGCGTCTGGCACCCATCACATAAAAAAATCTTCCATCAAATCAAATATCTTATAAGCACAGTCATCAACCGAAAGAAAATCGTCATCAATTCAAAGGTTGTCATTATAAAGTCATTTGTCAGATGTCAGCTTTCTCCACCCTAGGTCGGTAGAGACAGGTAGCAGCTCTCTAGGTTCGATCACTTTCTAGAACTCTCATTAACATGGGTGATAATCGTACATATGTTATTATCATCAGTGGACCGCCTTCACTATTCGTTTCGGGACAGTAGTTCCAATATATACCAATAGATGGCGCTAGGTGTCGATTGAATCGCGCAAGCGGTTCCTGTTTTCGGATTACCTATAAGCGTTAACGCTGTCTGTAGGACTTGCCTCTTTATAAATAGAATAGACAGTATATTGACCGTGCGAGAGCCACGCGGTATGAATGGGCCGACTCGACCGGAGTGATACCTAGACCTGGCAAAACGTATCTTTCAAAAGATTGGAACATTTGCAACTGGAACAGTGCAGAGATGCGAAACAGTGAAACGCTTCATTTGGAACATCGACTGTCAGATAGATCCGTGATTCAATCCGCTCAGTCAGATCATTCGAATTGTTTAGCTCATCGGATCATTCCGCTCATTCGGATCAATCAGCTCATTCGGATTTAGCTCATCGGATCATTCCGCGCATTCGGATCATTTCGCTCATTCGGTTAATCATTTCAGTTGTTGTATCATCGTCGTCAGCCCATTTAAGTCCCCACTGCTGGGGCACGGGCCTCCCTCAATCACATGAGGGGTAATTGCCATACTCACCACGCTTGGCAGACGGGTTGGCGAGGGTTTTGGTATAAATGCAGAGTTGTCCTTCTCTGGATGCTGATGATCATACCAGCAACTTTACCTTAGTCGCCTTTTACGACACCTCGATAAGAGTGAGGGTGGCCTATTCTACTCTGTCGGGGACCACACGGCCATTTTGTATCATTGTTGTTGTATCATTGATAGGTAATTTAATAAAAAGGTATAGTCAGCATCACAGAGTAATTTATATATACTGAGATAGAGGCATCAGTCGGCAAGCCAGTGTAGCGCCATCTAGAGGAAACCGACCAAAACTTAACGGCCATGTAGTACGGCCACCTTCTTATTCTCAATAAGTTACTTGACATTGACAAGACATCTTCGGGTAAAGCCTTCAAGAAGGCAAGCGTAAGCATGGCGGACCGATAAGATATTTAATATTTATGTAACTATATCAAATTGTATAATATAAGATTATAGTAACAGTTTCTATGAATCTCCCAATTAACAAAGTTTGTGTTGTCTAAATGTGTATGTCAGTGTACGTTCTGTTTGTTTTAGGTGATGTTTAATAAAAATCCAAACTCAATCATCTGAAGAGAACCAGCTCATTTCTCAACAAATTTTCTAAGGAACGTGTCTCTTTAATCACTTGACATTGGCAGAGTTGTCTCGTAAGAGCAACAGCAAGCCATAAAAAAAAAAAGAAAAAAAAGGCGGACCACTCCTTCGGTATAAGGATGTGCAAAAGCGCCACATGAACATCAGCGGTATTGATCCCAATATATGGTAATCTTAGGCAGTCAATAGACCTGAGTGGAAACGTTTCCTGATGCGGACCATCGACGCTTTTGAAAACAAGCGCAAGTAGGATCTGGACACATGGGATGAGCTTAAAACTAGACCACCTGCGGCTATCCCATATAATTACCGTGATAGTGTCACCTGCCGGACGTGCAACCGCACATTTAGCGCCAAGATAGGTTATGATGCCAGCTAGTGGTGCGCACAAAAGGGCAGTCCAATAGGCATTTGATCTGGATACCCTGAGAATTCAGTATAATAATGTTTTTAGGATGACTTTGGGTCTGCCGCGCTTCTGCAGTGCATCGGGGATGTTTGCGGAGTACCAAACAGATGGGTTTGAAGCCCTCGTCCGCAAAAAAACAAACTCCCTGATCACTCGATTAAGAGACAGTCCCAACAGCATCCTCAAAACATTAGCCGATCGATGGACATCACCGCTCTGGAATTTCTTTCTGCAGAGAGTGACTGTCACGGGAACATACCCGTTCTCATGATCGTCATTCTGTGCAGAGGGAAATGAAAACTTATTTTATTAATTAGTTTTATATAACAATAAATTTAGGTACCATAAGTTAGTGTCATACTAACATAATATGGATGTAATATCTGAAATAAAATTATTTGAATTTGATTCGTAATAGGAGTCCGCACAGTGTCGCCCTCTATTATGTTTGGAAACGTCAAGGGACTTTCCTTGGGTGGAGTCGATATAGCGACGATGTTGATACTTTTTGGTTATTTTCCATTGCCATAAATTTTGATTTTAGCGAGCTGTCACTTTGACGTTTGAGGATTCGGAGTGTTTTCTTAGTTCATGTTGGTGTTTGCTTTGGTTTTGTGATGGGATTGGATGGTGGTGATACCAGAACGGACTGTGGGATCGCGCAGTGAACAAATGTAGATGTAGAATAATCATCGCTATGTCGAACCGGCCGACTTGTGTACTTTCGCCGTGTGGTCTCCGGCAGAGTAGAATAGGCCACCCTCACTCTTACCGAGGTGTCGTAAAAGGCGACTAAGGTAAAGCTGCTGGCATGAACATCAGCACCCAGAGAAGGAAAACTCTGCATTTATATCAAAACCCTCGCCAACCCGTCTGCCAAGCGTGGTGAGTATGGTAATTACCCCTTATGTGTTTGAGGGAGGCCCGTGCCCCAGCAGTGGGGACTTAAATGGGCTGATGCTGATGTCGAACCGGCCGCGTTTCCTTGTGTACTTTCGCATTGAATATTGATAGTTTGTTCAACAGACGCTTGAGACTTCTGAAGTGACTTCGTTTTATGATTTGTGGACTCTAATTTCAATATTGCCATCTTGCACAACCCTTCTGATAACGAAAGCTCGGACCAGCCTCCGTTAATATTATAAAAAAACATAATACTTTTTAATGTAAATCAATATCTTTTATTTGTTTTATTTAGTGAGTTACTTCTCGTATCTATCGAGATATCGAGAACAGAGATTCCTAATGCTGACTCATATGTTAAGTTCAGTGTCTGATAGGTATATGGACTATGTCATAAATGCTATTCACATTACTATAAGTCGGTAAAACTACACTAGATTGCAATTAAATCGACCCTTTTTTTAAAACTGAACTAAATTGGAGAATAGTTTCTCTTTATTTACAAAAGGAAAAAAACAATTTACTCTAACTAAACAGAACCCGCATAAAACAAAAAACAGATTCGTTTTAAAAAAAATGATGTTTCTGTACAAGGCAATGCGATACTGTTAAGGTATTTAGGAAAGAAATACTATAAATATGTCTTCTAGTTTTTGTCCGGGGCTTCTCTCTCGTTAGACCGACAGACACACATTTTCACATTTATAATATTAAGTATGGATGGTCATGGCTGCCAATCTTAACAACCAGAAAGAAACTCAGGACCTATATAGTGCACAAGTGTCTATGGTAGACATACGTGCCCATAGACATGCACACTAAACAGACTGTGATTTTCCTTAGAAAGCCATACTTAAAAAATGCGCGAAGCCGGGCGACGTTATTTCTCTAGTTCTCTACCGCACCGTATAGAATCTGCGTCAGGGGCCGGTTGGATCTCTTTCACACTCTATGACTTTCTTTCCCAAAATGGCACATTATGTTGACTTCTAGTTCCATAAAGTGCCCTCTATTCCTTTACCTTCATACTTCGATGGGACACTATAGTCTTTAAAATGTAGATAGGATTAAAATGACAGCCATTGGTGTGACTGAAAAATGATCTTTAGTCTATAGTAATACTAATCTATGAAATGAAACTTGGTGTTTAATGTCTATTGAAATAAAGGTACTGTTACATGCTTATTTTCATGATTAAAGCATGCTATTTTGTGTAAACAGGTTTGCTAATAGATGGCTAATAGCATGCTTATTAATAGTAAATGTGGACAGTTCATTAAACAACTCATATTTGGCATGCATTTGTAACAGTATCTTAGAGGTAAAGTGACAGCTGTCATTCTAATCCAGCTATATTTTACGGAGTATAGTGTGACACGACCGTAGAACCATCGGGTGTAAATAAGATCAACGACTAGATGTGCATTCTGAGTCATGGGACGGGATTTTTTTGATTCTAAGCTCAAAATGAGAGTTTTGAAACAAAAACTGAAATTCTTAATTACAGTTTTGGTCGCATTAAAACGCGACTGTCGATTGTAAAATGCGGGATCCCCTACCCTATGCTACGGTCAAAATATAAATTAAAACTGCAAAGTTGATAAATAAAACGAATTTTGAGTAAATTATTTTGAACGAAGTGTTCATTTCTAACAAATTGACCGATAAGCTTGAAGACTTTAAGAGGACTCTATTCGATAGATAACTATGGTTGAGTCCAAGGTGGCTTACATAAAGTAGTTTAGAAATTGATTAAAAAGATAAGATTCAAAATCTGATGTTATTAACGGAAGCATAATGTTAGACCACATCCGCCATTTTGCAAAAAACCAGATACACTCTCACTAAAAATCTTATCTAAATTATGTAATAGATCTTATCTAAAGAATGACTATCGATTTGCTATGAAATTACTTCCTATGATTGAAAAGATTTATACGGATTTAAAATACTACAACGGAAGTTGAAGAAATCCTTCAGCCGCCATATTTGACAAGTGACAATCAATATAGGTCGCTGTTTAAATCCTAGGACAAACACTTGTATTCCATTTTAAGCTTAAGCTCCTTTGTTTTGAGTCTGAAATCGATTAATCACAGTTAACATATTCTTTTAGCACCTGATTCAGTTAGTCATCGTGAACGACTGCCCTCATTCACATGTCAACAATGTCAACCTTATACCGCTTATCTCAATTGCATAAGGTTTACAATCGTTTAGCGTATTTTGGATTAGTAGCCAGTCACCTAGTCTTATCTTAAGACTTTATTTTTATACAGATAAGGTTGAAATTATGTGAAAAGTTTTAACGGTTTTAATAGATAAGTAACTAAGTATGCTAAACAAGAGTAATTGAAAACAATTTTTGTTAGTCATTTTAGTTGAATATGTAGATTGTCTATTTTTAAGAATTCTCACAGATTCTACCTCATTCTTAGACTTAGAACATGTAACCAGTGTTGCATAACTAGTGGCTTTACTTGTGCTTGTCACCATGTAAAACCCCGTAAAGTAGTTTTTCGATTAAGAATTTCTCTGTGTCTTGTGCCCGCGAGTCTTGGAAAGCTCGTTAAGCCGTTAGTCTTGCGTTCCATCTCTACACATGTCACATAATAGAAATATAGAAATATGACTTAGCTTTTGACGTTTAATTTCAGACAGTCAAAATCTAAAACTGTTAAATTTCGGAGTACCCCAAGGTACTATTCTTGGCCCTTTACTTTTCCTAATCTACATTAATGACGTGGCTACTCGCAGCACAAGCTCCAACAACACCCAGACCTGAACAGGCCTGGAAAAAATGTTCGCTAGTTCGTAAATTACGAAATCCGTATTTTTATCATATATTTACTCGTATGTCACACTTCCCTATAGCAAAACCATAATTTTTATCATATCGTCTAATCGAGACTCGATTAACTAACAACACGTAACATAACGTTATTGGTTAAGCGAAAGTCTAGCGTGTGTGGGCAGCGAAAGCCGGGGGGCGGAACTGGGTTTTTGCTTCATTACAACTTGTATAGGTCGTGACAAGATTGAGTGGCGTGGCGACGGGGATCCGTATGATATGATAGGCTGTTTGACAGTATTAAAATTAGGGCTTTGTTCATAAATTCTTTCTCCCGAATGGGGGAAAGCCGTATCTATGCTAAGACGAAAAATATTACTCATGAGTGTATTATACACCTTCTACCTACCTCCCATAAATGTGTTTTCCTGGTTCTTAGATGTTAAGGTGACGGGTAGGGCACACTAGCGACGCCAATCGATTTTAATTTTTAGCCACTAAACGGGGTCTATTTTAAACTATTTCGCGGTTACAACCTCTCGGCAAACACGTAAACTATATAATAAATAACCATGCAAAAATATTAGGTCCAACGCGTACGCGAAAAATTGCGGCCACTTTTGGCGTGAATCAATTTTTCGCGTACAAAAACGGACCAACATTTGTGCATGGTTATTTAATACATAGCATAAATGGTTGCCGAGAGGTTGTAACCGCGAAATTGTTTAAAATAGATCCAGTTTAGTAGCTAAATTTCAAAATCGATTGGCGTCGCTAGTGTGTCCTACCCGTCACCTTAAACCGTGTTATATAATATACAATAAAATATACTAAAAAAATAAAATAATAATAATGCGATTGTACTACCGGCTCGGAAAATAGTTTCTGGTCGAGAGATCCGGCAAGAAACTCGCCAGTTACTCTTTTTAATCGCCAAACTTTCATACAATGTTGTGTCATCCTCATACCAAGCCATACAGTTTAATTTACCAAGTCCTACAGTTTAGTCATGTCTCTAGACGCACTGATAAAAGATGGAGTCGACACGTACTGGAGTGGAGTGGTAGACACGTGGACAAACGCAGTGTTGGATGCCCTGCGGCGCGATGGACTGACGATTTGAGAAGGATGGCTGGTGTGAGCTGGATGCGGACCGCTCGGGACCGGGTTGGTTGGCGCTCTTTGGGGGAGGCCTACGTTCAGCAGTGGACGGCGATAGGCTGATTGATTGATTGAGGGAAACTGGGAATACACCCCTTGTTAACTAATAAATAAATATTTTATAACATCACATACATTGATCTGACTCCGAGATAGGTAGCTCAAGCACCTGTGTTACGGACATCAGAACCAACAGCGGAATTACAAATATATACATATAATACTTTTCTTTTGTAAATACATACGTATAATACATAGAAACACCCAGACCAATACAAACAGACATGTTCATGCACACAAATGTTTGTACTGTGCGGGGATCGAACCCGGAATCCTTGGACCAAAGGCAGCGTTCACTACCACTGTTCCAAACGGGTCGTCAAGACCTAAAACTGTGTTAGAGCAATTTTGACGTTGGAAATAAAAAATATCACACAAATTTATTGAAAAAAACAGCGTTTTAGTTAACAAAGGTTTAAAAAACATTTATTGACAAAGAATAAATAGTAATAAATATTTCACAACATCACATAAAACCTGTGCGGATAAAGAATGGGATCAGAAATGGCGGAGCATCTATTCACTTCTCGTTCGCACACTATTTAATAGAAGTGAATAGATGCGCCGCCATTTCTGATCCCATTCTTTATCCGCACAGGTTGTACATTGATCTGACTCCGAGATAGGTAGCTCAAGCACCTGTGTTACGGACTCAGAATCAACAGTGGGATTACAAATACTTTTCTTTTGTAAATACATACGTATAATACATAGAAACACCCAGACCAATACAAACAGACATGTTCATGCACACAAATGTTTGTACTGTGCGGGGATCGAACCCGGAATCCTTGACCAAAGGCAGCGTTCACTACCACTGTTCCAAACGGTCGTCAAGACCTAAAACTGTGTTAGAGCAAATTTTGACGTTGGAAATAAAAAATATCACACAAATTTATTGAAAAAAACAGCGTTTTAGTTAACAAAGGTTTAAAAAACATTTATTGACAAAGAATAAATATAAAATTAAAAAAAATTAAATTTCACAACATCACATAAAACCTGTGCGGATAAAGAATGGGATCAGAAATGGCGGAGCATCTATTCACTTCTCGTTCGCACACTATTTAATAGAAGTGAATAGATGCGCCGCCATTTCTGATCCCATTCTTTATCCGCACAGGTTGTACATTGATCTGACTCCGAGATAGGTAGCTCAAGCACCTGTGTTACGGACATCAGAATCAACAGTGGGATTACAAATACTTTTCTTTTGTAAATATAGACATGTCCACGCACATAAATGTATACTGTGCAGAGATTGAACCCGCAACCCTTGCTCCAGAGACATTCACTGCCACTGATCCAAACTGGACGGCATGTTGGTTGGATGTGGGTTCCACAGAAATATGGCTTTTGCTTCGTCACAAGGAACCCTAAATATAGATTATTACTTAAAACAATGGTTCAACACGAATCGAGAGAATAACAGTCCTCTAATAATAACAGAACGTGTAAGCACATGATTGTATACAAAGTTAATCAAAAATCAGCCTTATTCCTTTGCAATAAGGAGTTTATGGATATACTTTATTGAGTTGCAAGTGTACAGTATGGTACTGAACATGTAGTATATTATTATTGGATTATGAACTTTGTTCCTTTGATATAGAGTCTAGGTGTTTTAAGTGTTTAGTACTAATAAATCATTCGTTAGGAATTTCTGTAGGAATTGCTCAGAAAGCTGGTTTGTCATGATGACAATAGTTTTTCGCGTTTTTCGCGAAACTTTCTACCATTTACCTCAGTTTTGTGGAACAGTTTACCTACGGGAGTATTTCCCGACGGCTACGACTTAGCGACCTTCAAGAGAAGAGCATACTCCTTTTTAAAAAGGCCGGCAACGCATTAGCGATCTCTCTGATTTCGCGGATGTTAGTGGGCGGCGATGATTGCTTTCCATCAGGTGACTCGCTTGCTCGTTTTTCGCCTCTAGCATAAAAAAAAAGAAAAAAAAGGTTGGCTGATACAAACTGTTACAGGTGTTTTTTATGTGATAGGTGGCAGACGAGCAGACGGATCACCTGATGGTAAGCGATTGCAGCCGCCCATGAACACTTGCGATACCAGTGGAATCACGCGCTGCCAACTTTTTAACCCCCATTTTGCCTGAATTGGGCCTCCGTTACCTTCACTAACGCAGCGAAACACGGCACAGGGCTCCTTCACGTCGGTTTTTAGGGTTCCGTAGCCAAAATGGCAAAAACGGAACCCTTATAGTTTCGTCATGTCCGTCTGTCCGTCTGTCCGTCTGTCCGTCTGTCACAGCCGATTTACTCGGAAACTATAAGTACTACAGTGATGAAATTTGATGGGAATATGTGTTGTATGAACCGCTACAAAAATATGACACTAAATAGTAAAAAAAAGAATTGGGGGTGGGGCCCCCCATACATGTAACTGAGGGATGAAATTTTTTTTTTCGATGTACATACCCGTGTGGGGTATCAATGGAAAGGTCTTTTAAAATGATATAAAGTTTTCTAAAAAACATTTTTCTTAAAGTGAACGGTTTTTGAGATATCAGCTCTCAAAGTCGTAAAAAGTATGTCCCCCCCCCTCTATTTTTATAACTACGGGGTATAAAATTCTAAAAAAAATAGAGGTGATGCATGCTAATTAACTCTTTCCACGATTTTTGGTTTGATCAAAGTATCTCTTATAGTTTTTGAGATAGGTTGATTTAACTGTAATTTTGGTTAAGTTATTGTGCTTACACTGAAAACGATGGCTGAACCTTATAAGATAGATCAAAAAATATACTACAGTATTGTACACCTTTAAAAATCCGCGATGATATAAAATCTTTATAATGTATATTTGCTGCTACGGAACCCTTTGTGCGCGAGCCCGACTCGCACTTGGCCGGTTTTTTGTGAGGCCGTGGTATCACTCCGGTCGAGCCGGCCCATTCATGCCGAGGCGTGGCTCTCCCACGGTCAAATAGATGAGCACAATTATTAAATAAATAGTATAAATGTTATAAATAGATCCGGTTTAGTAGCTAAAAATTTAAATCGATTGGTGTCGCTAGGTAGGCTACCCGTCGCCTTAAAGGGTTGCAAAGGTCAGACGGCAGTCGCTTCATTGTATTATTATCTATAATATTATCACTTTGCCGCATTTCACTGCACAAATAAACACCAAATTTGAACAGTAAAAACCCCTAGACACTAATTTAAAACCTTTGAATTGCATCAGCCCATGCGGCTTGTTTTAGCCCTACCCGCCGAATCCTAAGTAATATTTCTGATTATAAAAAGAAAAGACAAAATAATGACAGTGACAGTTACTTAAAGTCGCCTAAACTTTTTTATTGGACATATAGCATCACAATACGTTGAGCCTCAAGATTATATTTTAATAAAAACACACATTTAATGATAACTAAAAAATACGGGTCATCTTTTTTCTCTTTCTTTATTCGAAAAGCGTATAAGAATGCAAATATTTTTTTTGTCGTATTGTCAATTCGTGTGTGCAGCCAGCGTCCATTGATTTGTAATAATCATCCCTTGATTCGGCGGGTAGGGCTAAATTATTAATTAAATTAGTGTCTAGTGGTTTTTAGTGTGCAAGTTTGGTGTTTATTTGTGCAGTGAAGTGCCGCAAAGTGATCCTAATAATAAGAATCGTTGGATTGTATCGTTTTTAACACTGCTATTGTGTGTCGAGTGCGTTGTCTCGTGACAACTTGCTTGGACCTAATAGAGTCTTAAAACCCGCGATTGCTTTTAGAGTGATATCCGCTGAATCCGTAGGTCGATAAAACGCAAAACACCGGCGTTTTATTGAGTGACTGTGACTTTGACTGACTTCGACTATTGACTACCTGTTCTCAATAAGTTACTTGACATTGGCGAATTATCTTCGGTTGTCCCGCTTCATAATGCCTAAAATCTAAAACATGATAATGGCAGGAGTAATTCTCAGTCGAGAAGTTGATTGCCACAAATAAAATAAAAAGAAGGATCATCACTTAAGAACAAATATTTTTTTGGAGAGCCAATCTTAGCGGTCACGCAGGAAGGGTAATGTGACTCCGAGGGTTGGTGTCCAGCACCGTGACGCGTGACGGCCTTCGCCATGGTTCAGCGGACGTTGAGAAATGCACGCCTCGAACTCACTGTCCTATGAGAAATAATTATTGTCTTTTAAGGTGGTAATTATCGCCTTGTGGTCCCCGGCAGAGTAGAATAGGCCACCCTCACTCTTACCGAGGTGTCGTAAAAGGCGACTAAGGTAAAGCTGCTGGCATGATCATCAGCGCCCAGAGAAGGAAAACTCTGCATTTATATCAAAACCCTCGCCAACCCGTCTGCCAAGCGTGGTGAGTATGGCAATTACCCCTCATATGATTGAGGGAGGCCCGTGCCCCAGCAGTGGGGACATAAATGGGCTGATGATGATGATGATGATGATTTAATCCCCAAAATATAAGCAATGCCTATTCATATTACTTGGGAACCTTACTTATTACAATATTTTAATTTATTGTTGCTTAAAAACATTTCTAGAATGTTAAACCCCCTTTCTAACGGATTGGGCCTCCGGTACCCTCACTCACGCAACGAAACACAGCACAGTGCTGCTTCACGCCGGTCTTCTGTGAGGCCGTGGTATCACTCCGGTTAGGCCGGCCCATTATGCTGAAGCTTGGCTTTCCCACAGTTAAACGATTTACTCAGATATAAAAAATGGAAATAAGTAAATTTATTACAAAGTTTTGATGATAATCTTCATATTAGTAATTATATTTGACATTTTTCCTGGACTAGGATGAACTGTGTTTCGGGCTAGAATAGGTCCGAGAAAACTATATTGGTAAAAACAATACAATTATTGAATCTATTTGAACTGAAAGTCCTCGAACAACATCAAAGAGAGCTAATTATTCGTCAAGTTTCAAAACAAACCGACGGACAGATGTTTAATTGAAGTAAGGAGTGGAAGAGTCTTTGTTATATATATAGCCATATATCCTGTTTTGCTCCATAAATAGATGCATAAAAATGGGGTGGCGTTTATAAATATACTTTAGATGCGGTTATAGCGATGAACTCAGTAGAAAATATTGCACAACATCACATACATTGATCTGACTCCGAGATAGGTAGCTCAAGCACCTGTGTTACGGATATCAGAATCAACAGCGGAATTACAAATATATACACATAATAATTTTCTTTTGTAAATACATACTTATAATACATAGAAAACACCCAGACCAATACAAACAAACATGTTCATGCACACAAATGTTTGTACTGTGCGGGGATCGAACCCGCACCCCTTGTATCAGAGGCAGCGTAATACTAGCGTAATAATACACAAATAGGACAAATTCTGTACCCAAGAAGGCCCAACCTCAGCATTTGCTGCAGTGGCCGAAGCCGCTGCAGCGCTGGTTTTCAGGCGGAGCCTTGGGCGATTTACGTACGAGATGGATTTGGAGTTGCAGTTACGTGGACAATGTTTGGCATTCTGCGCCGGAGTCTTTGTATACAATGTTTGTTGTTGTCATACCTAAACGTAGAGTATGTACTTGGAAATCTACTTCAATTGCTCTTACTGTCGATTCCATCAATCACGAAATAGAAACAGATTCGCGAGCTAATCCTGAATCGTGGTTTTTTTTATCACCCTGGTGAAATGCCGCACGCCAGAGATGTTGATGGGCCGACTACTTTAAGCATACCCGCCACTGAGGGCCGGGCGGATTATGTGGGGCTCTCCTTTCGCAGTGGCCCGAGGTCGTCATCATCGTCAGCCCATTTAAGTCCCCACTGCTGGGGCACGGGCCTCCCTCAATCACATGAGGGGTAATTGCCATACTCACGACGCTTGGCAGACGGGTCGGCGAGGATTTTGATATAAATGCAGAGTTTTCCTTCTCTGGGTGCTGATGATCATGCCAGCAGCTTTATCTTAGTCGCCTTTTACGACACCTCGATAAGAATGAGGGTGGCCTATTCTACTCTGCCGGGAACCACACGGCTTCAGCCCGAGGTATACTCACTAAAACATAAGGGGTGCTCCTTTTTACGCCTGAGTGGGGACGAGACCCGAGAACCGACTAAAGAGCCTCGTCTTCATGTCCCGCTCCAGGCGGAGATCCGATTACATAGTGGACCCGACACTACTCCCCCCAGATGGGATGGGGGAGTGATTGAGACAGCCGGGAGCACCGAGCCGTCTCCAACAGGCTGCAGTAGAGGCCCGTGCAATATCGCAGTCGATGCCCACGCACTGACTGTGGACTGGCCTCCCCTAAAGCGCGGGGTAGGCTACGCTAAGGTTTTGAGCCAACCGGGAGTTAGTCTTTTCATAATCGAAACGAAATATCTTTATTTATTCTAGCACACTAGATTCCAATCGAAGAAACACATTGTTAAGGGAATGAAATTGTACATAAAGAGATTGTAATCGTAAATCATGTATGCCTAGGAGCTTACAAGTTCATTAACACAACTACTAAAGAGGGCTTATTCGGTCAAACAATAGTGAAATTAAAACATAAAATTGAATTACATTTTAAAAATCGGCGTGGTTAGGCATAATGGGGCTGAGACAACACGATATACTGCCTAGCGCGTAGGTCAACCGATATGAATATCGTCTAGAGCCGACCGTCTGCGTTTTTTCGCGATTTACAAAAAAATACTCTTGATACCGGCTTTAATCCTAAATTAGCAAGTTCATGATTATTACGGAATAATGTTAGCTCTTACATTTTTATTACAAATCCGCGACTAACCATAGACTACTTAGTACCGCAGGATAGTGTCAAAATTGATCGAATCATTCAATCATTCGTTCAGTGACGTTTCGTTTTACATAACCTTGTTTTGTTGTCCGAAGTAAAATTATTTTAGAAATGTTTTTAAGCAACAATAAATTAAGATATTATATTAAGTAAGGTTTCTAAGTAATATGAATAGGCATTGCTTATATTTTTGGGATTAAATCCAAAAAATAAATTCACTTCTTTATCTTAAATAGGTAACTTAAGTGTAAAACGGAATGAACTGTCACAGGGACAAGCTATCATTGTTATTGAATCGATATTTTGAGGTTATTATTTTAGTACTCATTTTAAACTGGGGGTCGAGGTGGTTTAACTTGAGTATTATAGTTGATGTACTAAGTAACGTTAAACTTAGTTTTATAATAATGTTCATTTATTTTGCCAGTATTACGCCCACTACTTATTTTAAATCTCGTTTTAGAATAAGAGGGAAGAGGTTTTACACTATTTCGTAAAAAAAAGACAAAAGAACTTGTTTCTACATCTGTGATGTAACTTTATTAATCGATATCATTATTATAATGTACTAGACCACACGAACAATAGTAGTTAGGTCATTGGTCCCACGGTATGAAGATTTTTTTTTATTGTGAAAGTATTTATGATACTGTGAGATTTTAAACAACGTTTGCCAGGATTGGCAGATAATGGATAGAAAATTGATTATAAAGTCCTCCGGTAGATCTCTACTGTCAGCCCCGTATACTTATAGAGGGCACACGTGTGTGCGTTTATTCTCTTACCGATAGGACACTTTGGTAAGAAGAAGGCATATGTTCAAGTATCTAAAATTGTTGATGTGTTACTATCATCCAGTCGGTCTGGTTCCCCTATCCAAAGTTTGCGTAGGTCTGATAGCAGTCATCATTATTTCAGAAAATAGACGTCCACTGCTGGACATAGGCCTTACCCAATGTTCTCCACACAGATCGGTCCTGTGCCGTCCGCATCCAGTGTCTGTCCACCTTGTGGGAGGCGGCACGGCTGCGACTTCCTGTACGTGGCCTCCACTCATGGTCCAAACTTACCGCCGAGCCAAAAAAAATCCAAGTTCTAATGACTTCCTAAATGTTTTGTCTTATTATATCTCATCACCAATCTCGGTTGCCTCCGCTTTGCTATGTCTCCTCCAATTTTCTGAATCTTTAGCATCCATAGTGGTAAGGCTATTGGTACGATGTACATCCCTTACGACGCTGCTGCTGGTAGTGGTATGGCCAGACATTGTTACCTACCTATACCCAAAACTGGAATTCAAGACCAAAAAATCTACTACAATGTTGCCACTGGCACTGCAATAAAATGATCGTACAATAGTATATAGCTATTTCTTAAAAACATACGCCAGCATAATTTGTTTATTGGTAATTTTAATTCTATAATATAAAGAAGTTATTTTATTGACTTATATTTATATAAATACAAGACACATTAATATAAACTTAATCATCCGTAATGTTTGGTAGAAAAGCTGGTATTGAGCTTGTGTCACTTCAGGTGTTAATAACATTTGGTACAACATTTGAACTTACATGTTGTTTCGTGCAGCGAGGTGCCGCAAAGGGATATTAATATAGGAATCTTTGAATTTTAATCGTTTTAAACAATGCTATTGTGTGTTGAGTGAGTTGTCACCTGAACCACTTGCTAGGACCTAAGAGAGTCTTAAAACCTGCGATTTCGTTAAGAGTAGTCTCGGCAGAATCCATAGGTCGAGTGACCGATTCAGATTCCATAGTCAGAGATTCTGACATTAGTGATGGTTAAGATGAAGATGTAATTAAGTTTCTATTTTTTGAGAAAATCCTTGTCATGAATTATGCCTGCCTATACTAAGAAAATAAGCATATAACAAAAAGGTTGAAAAAACCTGAAAACTTAATTTAGCAATGACATAAGTGACATTGATAGATTTGACACTGACGTATCTGTCGTAGTTTTTTTGGTTTCGAGTATAGGTAACTACCAGTTCTGTCCTACATCTACTAATTAGTAGCATAAGAGTACTTTTTTTATGCTTGAGGCGACAAACGGGCAAGCGAGTCACTTGATGAAAAGTAATCATCGCCGCCCATGAACATCCGCGAAATCAGAGAGATCGCTAATGTGTATTCGACCTTTTTAAAAATGAGTACGCTCTTCTCTTGAAGGTTCCGAAGTCGTAGCCGTCGGGAAATACTCCCGCAGGCAAACCGTTCCACGGAACTGAGGTACGTGGTAGAAAGTTCCGCGATAAACGCACAGTATTAGACCGCCATCCATCGAGATGATGGGGATGGAATGACGATCGCATGCGTGTGGTTCGATGGTTCCAATTCTTGCAGGTCCGTGTTCACAACATCCCGCCAGCGGTAGCGTGGACGCCCAACTGGCCGACGACCAGTAAGGATTTCATGAAGGAATATCAGACAATGAGATATGTCTTCTTGGCGCTCCGATCTGAGACCATCCTTTTGACGTGGCCGAGTCATTGCAGTACCCTAACATAATGGGAGAGACAAAGGCTGTGAGAGCCGAGTGTTCCCGGCAGAGTAGAATAGGCCACCCTCACTCTTACCGAGGTGTCGTAAAAGGCGACTAAGGTAAAGCTGCTGGCATGATCATCAGCACCCAGAGAAGGAAAACTCTGCATTTATATCTAAACCCTCGCCAACCCGTCTGCCAAGCGTGGTGAGTATGGCAATTACCCCTCATGTGATTGAGGGAGGCCCGTGCCCCAGCAGTGGGGACTTAAATGGGCTGACGATGAAAGGCTGTGAGCCTTTTTGTTATTCCCATTATGTTAGGGTTCGCCATCAGTTCTTCAATTTCAGCGTTCTTCGGAATCTTCCAACTGCCATCCGTTTTGGCCTACATCTAAGATGACCAAATGAATGAAAGGGTATGAACAGATCAAGTCTGTTTGACCACATCAATACGAAATTGTGTCAGAAAACTGAATATTGTGGACGTTGCGTAATCTGTGGTCGACCACAGTGACAGATTCAATGATTCTTAATGATATATTAATAGTTTAGGCTATTCTGAGAACTTCTTAATGTGATTAGTCAAAGAACTCCTTATAGGGGCATTTTCATTGGTAATCATCATCATCAGCCCATTTAAGGCCCCACTGCTGGGGCACGGGTCTCCCTCAATCACATGAGGGGTAATTGCCATACTCACCACGCTTTGCAGACGGGTTGGCGAGGGTTTTGATATAAATGCAGAGTTTTCCTTCTCTGGGTGCTGATGATCATGCTAGCAGCTTTTTACGACACCTCGGTAAGAGTGAGAGTGGCCTATTCTACTCTGCCGGGGACCACACGGCCACTTTTCTCCGAAACTTTACGAACTATACTATTGAAACTTGGTAAATAAATGTATTTTGTTAACCGCATTACGATTTTTACGAAAAGAATTGGAAAAAATAAAAAAAATCATTCGGTCAATAAACCCAAATTCAGCGTAGCTCTTTCCCGTTCCATCCTATATTGTGGCGTGCATTTCTCGTTGTCAATATGAATTAACGAACGACCAATGTAAATGTTCCATTCCTTAGCCATCCGCATTATGAATGTCGAAGCGAATCGTTTCGTTCGGATAAGGGGTAGTTTTATCACATAAGGATGAAACCCTTGGCCGCGTCTTGTCGTCCGGTGATGGAATGGGCTAGGGGGATCAAATTATGTAGAACTTCCGCACACTCCCCGAAATGAATCTGGTAGAAGACCGAGAGGTATGCCACATGTCGACGGTGGTCCAGGCTCTGCAGGCCAGCCTTGGAGAGTGCGTCATCACCGATGAGCTTCTTCGCACGTCGCTCTATCGAGTTCAGAACTGATACCAGCCAGTACTTCAAGCAGGAGCGAACCTGAGCTCGATATAAACTGATGACATGTTGAGATGATGATGATTATTGAAAAGAAAGTGATTATTGAAAGCTGAGAAGGTTGTTAAGTATGGATGGTTTTATCCTCCAATCATTAGTTAATCTATGAAGTCTCATTTCCTGTTCCTATTTTTACTTTTGTTTTAATTTCACAAGTTTTTTTTTATTCTTTATCTGTAATCTTGTGTGTCGTGTGTCTTTAACAAAATAAGTGTTTTATCTTATCTATCAATCATAGTTTAACACGACATTACGCAGTTTTATAAATTAATCTACAATATAATAATATCCTCCAACCGATTACGGCTACTGCGGCCAATCTCAACGATCGGCCAGGTACGCAGGATATATTGTGCGCAAACACAAGTGCACTCTCTATTCCCTTCCCCTAATATTCCGATGGGACACCAGGGTGACACGACCGGAAAGGGATCGGGCGCAGGACCAACGGCTTAAGGTGCTTTCCGAGGCACGGGGGTACAAGACCGCCAACTTCCAGACTCCGGGCTGACACTGAGAATTTCTTACCGAAAACTTGGGTACAAATTTTTGGCCTGACCCGGGGATCGAACCCGGGACCTCATGCGCAGCCGTCGCTTTAAAGTGCGACCCACTAACCCACCGAGGCAGTCAATACCATTGTGTTGTATAGTAATAGTAAACAGAATGATCAACAAAATATGTGCGTTCCCATTGAGGGTCCACATTGGAATTTTGAGCTTTTGAATGTGTCAGGCTTTAGTAAAAGTTCTCAAATGATTGTAAATTCAACCTCTAATTTGTAAAAGTCGGCACTCAAAAGTTACATTCGGTTAAATGTGGACCCTAAGTCGTGACTGACAGGTACCCGTATCTTATTATCTAGTTAAAATTTACTACTCCTGTAAATTACTATTCTTAGTAAAAGATTTGTAAAACTCATTTTATAAAATGTCACCCCCCCTATTCACTCAATAATAAAAAGAAGCAATCAGAAAGTGGTCCCTCAATCGATCGCGATAAGTTCAGATTAAGTGAGAAGCACAATAATATTTAAAATACGGGTGTGTCTAAGAGTTAGTAAAAGTACTTAAACCATTGTAAATTCAATCTTTAGTTTGTAAAAGAAATCATTCAAAGTTTTAATCGATTAGAGGTGGTCCCTCAATTGAGTAGACTATAATAAAAATAAATCAATTTACGTTGCTTGTAGAAGCTAAATAGACGAATGCTGTAGACTATCATTTAGTAATTTTTTTTACTAACTATTACTTTACCGAACAGTATCAAAAAATGTACCGTTTTATTTCAAATAAAAATCTAACTCCTGTGATGAAATACTACGGTCGAGGTGACCACACATTAGGATTTTGTAGGATAAGTAAATAAAAATAATTGCTGTTTGTTGACATTATTATTTATTTATTTTTGTTTGACATCTCTTGCCTGATCAAATCACGATAATAACACATAATGCGTAATTATAATAAATTAACAAAATATAAAAAAAAGCGCTGACAATTTAACCCTAACCTTTTTAATTCAAACATAATTACTACTAATAAGACAATAGCTTAGCGTGTGTATAAAAATTTGTTCGTTTCGAGGACCTTTGACAAATTTAAAGCGTAAGTGTGGTCACCTCGACCGTACTATTTCTTCCCAGGAGTTAGATTATTATTTGAAGTAAAACGGTACATTTTTAATACTATTCGGTAAAGCAATAGTTAGTTAAACAATTTTACTAAAGAATAGACTATAGCAATTGTCTATTTAACTACCAAATGTTACGTAAATTGATTGATTTTTATTTCAATTGAGAGACCACCTTAAATCGATTGAAACTTTTGAATGGTTTTTTGTACAAACTTAAGTTGGAATTTAAAATGGTTCAAGTACTTTTACTAACTCTCAGTCACACCCATATTTTACATTTTTTTGTGGTTCTCACTTAATGTGAACTTATCGCGATCGATTGAGGGACCACCTTCTGATTGCTACTTTCTATTGTTGAGTAAACAGGGGGGCGGGTGACATTTTATAAAATTAGTTTACAAATCTTTTACTAAGAGAAGTCATTTACAGAAGTTGTAAATTTTAAATAGATTATAAGATATGGGTACCTGTCAGTCACGACTGAGGGTCCACATTTAAACGAATGTAACTTTTGAGTGCCGACTTTTACAAATTAAATGTTGAATTTACAATCGTTTGAGAACTTTTACTATAGCCTGACACATTCAAAAGCTCAAAATTCCAATGTGGACCCTCAATGGGAACGCACATCAACAAAATCGATAGTTTACAAACAGAAAGAATATCTTTAGAAATTAATTACTATTTATAACATTGGACCCGTTATACTGCCTTGGGGGAGCCGGTTCTATATCCTGCGCGATAGCTGTTCCTTTCACAATCGTGTTGTCGCTGATAATTTTGTTTAACGTCCTTTTGAGTACAGCATTTAACGAATATGCTCGAAACTTAAAATTTGCTTTTAAAATATGAATGAAAGAATGATTACTTTTTTTTTATGGGATAGGGGGCATACGCAGCAGACGTATCACCTGATGGTAAGCGATTGCCGCCACCCATGGACACCTGCGACAACAGTGGAGTCACAAGTGCGCTACCAACCTTTACACCCCCTTTTTCCCGGATTGAGCCTCCGGTACCCTCATTCACGCAGCGAAACACAGCACAGTGCTGCTTCATGACGGTTTTCTGTGAGGCCGTGGTATCATTCCGGTCGAGCCAGCCCATTCATGCCGAAGCGTGGCTCTCCCACGGACAAGGATCCAATTTTTTTTGTAGACAATTACATTGAAAAAAGAAAAAAAAATCAAAACAGGTTCTAAAGTTTTTTTAGGTGGCAGACGAGCAGACGCATCACCTGATGGTAAGGGATTGCCGCCGCCCATGAACACCTGCAACGCCATAGGAGTCACAAGTGCGCTGTACGATCAGCCACGTAGGTACAAAAGTGCACTCTCTATTCCCTAACCCTCATATTCCGATGGGACACTACTGGGACACGACTAGAGAGGGATTGGGCGCAGGAGCAACGGCTTAACGTGCTTTCCGAGGCACGGGGGTACAAGACCGCCAACCGTATTGTTCCGTATTGTTGGAGATTATGAGGTGACTAAGTCCCTAGATTCTAGGGCCTAGAACCTCTTCAGCTACGTAGAGACATTGCCAGTCTAAGTGTTCTCTACCGCCTCTATAACGGGGAATGCTCTGATGAGTTATTTCAACTTATCCCATCCTCCCCTTTCCACTTCGGAACAACACGTGCTGGACAGCGTTGCCATCCGCATACCATCCAGACAATGGCGGCGCGCACCAAGAGGTTTGGCTCCTCGTTCCTGCCCCGAGCCATCAAAGCATGGAATGCCCTCCCAGCTCATGTGTTCCCTCCTTCATACAATCCGGGGTCTTTTAGGCGGGGCGTGAAACGGCATCTCAGCAGGCCATTAGGGTGAGGATGGCAGACACTATGGGTACTTTGTTAGTTCTTCTGTGCCTGTCAGCCTCATTTTTGGATCTCACGGCCGCTTACCATCAGGCGGAGTGAGGTCATCCTGATTGGCCTTTCTATAAAAAAAAAAAAAACCTTCAGACTCCGGGCTGCCATTAAGAATTTCTTACCGAAAGCTTAGGTACAAATTTTGGGCCTGACCTCTTGCGCAGCCGGCGCTTTTAAAGTACCACTAACCATTGCGCCACCGGGGCAGTCACCTTGCAAATATCAGATTGTTGTCAGCTTAATGGAGACTATCCCGTGTGTTACATCCGCTTGATGACGCACTGTAGGTTCAGACATCATCATCGTCATCGTCAGCCCATTTAAGTCCCCACTGCTGGGGCAAGGGCCTCCCTCAATCACATGAGAGGTAATTGCCATACTCACCACGCTTGGCAGACGGGTTGGCGAGGGTTTTGATTATGCAGAGTTTTCCTTCTCTGGGTGCTGATGATCATGCCAGCAGCTTTACCTTAGTCACCTTTTACGACACCTCGGTACGAGTGAGGGTGGCCTATTCTACTCTGCCGGGACCACACGGCACGGGTTGAGACCTAATCTCTGAAAATAACCTAAGACCTCATCAGCAACCCATACTCGTCCACTGCTGGACATAGGTCTCCCCTAATGCACGCCAATGCTCCCGATTTTCGGCCACTCTCATCCAGCCCACACCAGCCATCATCCCATCTTGTCGCACCTAAGACCTAAGATCTGGAAATCGCGTTCTTTAAACGGGGAATGTGCCATAATCGAAAAAAAAAACAGATTTATTGTTAGAAACTTTTTCATATCGGAAATCCCGAGAACTGGGTCACTTCCTGGTATTCATTGGTGGATGTAAAATAGATAAGCAAATACTGATCATCTGAAATATGAAAATTGCGTAGTTGCGTGACATTCTGATCCGGCATTGGCCTATGTCAGCTTATCTGGTGACATTGATAATTCAATAAAGATGTTGATAGTGAAATATTAATTAACTGTTTATCTAACTTGTTTGCCTAACTGTCATTATTGTATGCTCTCATATATTGCAGTAGAAATAATCTTTTGTCGTGATCTTTTTTTTTACGTGATAGGGGGCAGACGAGCAGACAGATCATCTGATGGTAAGCGATTGCCGCCCATAGACACTCGCAACATCAGTGGAGTCTCAAGTATGCTGTCAACTTTTAAACCCCCCCTTTATCCCCAGATTAGGCCTTCGTTACCCTCACTCACGCAGCGAAACACAGCACAGTGCTGCTTCACGCCGGTTTTCTGGGAAGCCGTGGTATCACTACGGCCGGCCAATTCATGGCGAAGCTTGGCTCTCCCATGGTCGGTTCTTATACCATGGCGGACAATATGAATACGCCATCATGACACTAATACTTACAACCCATAGCGCCATGAAAACAACCAATCATTGTTAATTGTCGTGACGTATCCATGAAGCTTATTGTATAAGCATGTCGAATTAATTGTACAAGGACATTGTGAGGCAATTTTCGTGTTTTCTTTGTTTTTTCTTTATCTTTCGAAACCGGTTTCTTAAGGTGACTGCTAGGGCACACTAGCGACGCCATCGATTTTAATTTTTAGCTACTAAACCGGATCTATTTTTTTTATAGAAAGGCCAATCAGGATAACCTCACTCCGCCTGATGGTAAACGGCCGTGAAATCCAAATATGAGGCTGACAGGCACAATAGAACTAATAAAGTAGCCATTGAGTCTGCCATCCTCACCCTGATGGCCTGCTGAGATGCCTCTCGGCAAACACTTGTACTATTTATTAAATAACCATGCACAAATGTTGGGTCCAACGCGTTTGTAAAATTGATTCACGCCAAAAGCGGCCACGTTGGCGTGAATCAATTTTTTGCGTACAAAAACGGACCCAAAATTTGTGAATGGATATTTATTAAATTGTATAAGTGTTTGCCGAAAGGTTGTAACCCCGAAATTGTTTAAAATAGATCCGGTTTAGTAGCTAAAAAATTGGCGTCGCTAGTGTGCCCTACCCGTCACCTTAAGTGTGACTGCGTGTTCACGGTTGGTGTATAAATGGTCTTTTTTAACCGACTTAAAAAAGAAGAAAGTTCTATGTTCGACTGTATGTATGTTTATTTTTTATGTAGGTATACCGATTTCTCCACCCATTATTAATCGATTTACAGAATTATTTTTTTATTTGAAAGAACATACTCCCAAGTTGGTCTCATTGTCATCATGTCAGTAACTAACTAATGATTGGATCCGAGAAAAGTCGAGGGCAACCCTCAAATTTTATTTTCTGTTTTTGTATTTTTTTTACGGCCTAACTTATAAGCTTAATCCCATCATAGCCTAATCCTATCATAGTAGTGATGACTTGATTTCTATGATGGAGGCCTGTGCCCTGCAGTGGGACAGTATATTATTATCTGATATTTTTTACCAATATTTACTCCTTAGTGTTATTATTACGGTATGGAGTTAAAGGATAACTCTTTAAATGTGCATTTAGGCTGTTAGTTATGTTAGAGGGGGGGAAGCGACAGCTCGGGACGCAACTCGGGACAATGATAATGATGAGGACCATCATGCGAGCCGTTCGCTTGTTTGCCACGTTGAAAAAAACCAAGCATCTACCTCAACAGGGGCACATTAGACAAATACGCTAAAGCAGCATCGACACTCCAAGCTCCGCCATTTTGGACAGAAAGTTACCTACCATATAGGGTTGTCCTCTTATTTTTGTAAAATATTATTCTTACCTTGGGACTACTGGTTTAAGTACCGGGCCGTGAGCGCGGGGTCCTAGGTGAAACAAGGATCATCTAGGGCGTGTTAAATTAGAACTAATGATATTTCTAAAGAAATAAGCATAATACTAGCATACAATATTCGTACACAAAGGTACACAAAATGATTCCTAAAATTGCAAAAAGCTACTCAAAGATACATAAAATTAGACATACTTTTCAAAACGTTTTGTTTCGTTACTTGAAAACCACGTGTTAAGGTATTAGTCATGCACCCGATCGCTCGAGCCAAGACCCAGTAAGGTCCCACTATCCCCCCCATATTAATCTCCATCTCCGACCCCCCAAAATGTAATTGTGACCTTAACTCGTAAATTACAGCAGACAACTGTAAATTTCGACTAAAATAGAAAGAACGCTCCTTAGATACACCACTTACCTACCGCCCCCCCAATCATATCACTTTAAAATCCGAAACCATTTTTTGATGACATACATAATCTTACCTACTTATTTTCTCTACCAATATAAAGTAAGCGGCCAGTAAGCAGTCGAGTAAAACCGACAACCCTGAATTTTGTTCCTACGTTGTACTCCGATGGGACCTTAGAATCCGTGTAAAGTGTGCGTCTGTGCGCGTGCGTAATCGAGCGTTTGTTCGTAGTGTCCATACTGCTTGCGTATATATCTACTGTGACTAGCGGCCTCAGTTACGAAAATATACGGTACGACCGACTCCATAGAGTTCGACAGAGACGTTTCACAATCGCGTGTTACGCTACGCCTGTTTCGCGTTCGGTTTCCGGTCAGGGCATTGTAAAAAGTAGTAGCTTGGCTATAGCTACTTACCTACTCCAGTACCTTAATTATCCATGGGTACATACAGCCACAGATCTGTACCCTTACCATGAGTTTATTTATTTATTTATTAAAAACACAAAATCCACAGCTCTTAAAATTAGTATAATTATCTTATACACTAAACATACAGCCAATAACGGATTTACTTTTTACAAACAAAACCCTTAAAATAATTCGACCATCACTAACAACACCTTTGCATATCCAAAAAGAAAAAGTTAGGTAATTACTTAAACATGAAAAAATTTCATATTCTTATATAAGCAAGAAAAGTAAAAAAATAAAAAAATAAAAAGAGAAATATTGTATAAAATAGCCACATAGTTATTGTCAATTTACTACTCCGTCTGCACTGGCTTGTAATTACTAGCACTTGAAAAACTGTTCTCGCTATCGAAAACTATCGCTTTGTCCCTTTCGTTGTGGTGCATGTGAAAGAAACTAAACTACTAAACCGGATCTATTTTAAACAATTTCGGGGTTACAACCTCTCGGCAAACACTTAAACTATTTATTAAATAACCATGCACAATTGTTGGGCCCAACGCGAAAAATTGATTCACGTCAAAAGCGGCCACTTTTGGCGTTGATCAATTTTTCGCGTACAAAAACGGATCCAACATTTGTGCATGGTTATTTAATAAATAGTTGGCCGGGAGGTTGTAACCCCGAAATTGTTTTAAACAGATCCGGTTTAGTAGCTAAAAATTCAAATCCCTACAGTGTGCCCTACCCGTCGCCTTAAGTTTACTCTCAACCGCTAATATGTATCTACCTAGCATACCACGAGGTAAAACTACTTTTCACTTTCTATGTCTGCATGTACACTAGGGATGTACTTTTGTGGGAGGTTGTCAAGATATACTTGTTTAGTATGTACAAACGTGACAGTTCATTCACCTGGAGCCCAGTTCTCAGGATTTTCGATATAATAATAATAATAATGGTCACAACATCTCATACGTTGACCTGATTCCGTACTAAGTAGCTTAAGCACTTGTGTTACAGATATCAGACAACAGAGGAACACAAATATATACCTACTTAAATACATATATTACACCCAGACACCGAACAAACACAAGTGTTCATCGCACGAATGTTTGTCCAGGGTGGGGATCGAACCCACGACCTTTGGCGTAAGAGGCAGGGTCACCACCAATTGCGCCATCCGGTCAGTCAAAAAAACACTTGAAAGCCATACAAAAAAAACTATGTTTTAGTGATATACATGTAAAAATAAATATCCTTACTCCTAAATTGATTAAAAAATTTAATACTTAGATTAAAAAATATGATAACATTAGTTAGTAAAAGTTAGTATTTGATTTTTTTTTTGGTAGTTAGTAACTCAGCCGTGTGGTGTGGCAGAGTACAATAGGCCACCCTCACTCTTACCGAGGTGTCGTAAAAGGCGACTAAGGTAAAGCTGCTGGCATGATCATCAGCACCCAGAGAAGGAAAACTCTGAATTTATATCAAAACCCTCGCCAAGCGTGGTGAGTATGGCAATTACCCCTCATGTGATTGAGGGAGGCCCGTGCACCAGCAGTGGGGACTTAAATGGGTTGATGATGATGATGATGATAGTAACTCAGTTATTCACTACTATGTGTTCTGTAGATTATTTTGCTTCCAACTACTTCTGTATTGTACTTTCCGTGGCAGGCTATAAATAAGGCAACCCTATGTACACGTAACCTACAAAATGCAACATTAGTTTGTAAGGTGTATTGTTGCTTGGTCTAAATAAATAAATAAAAATATCGTATGATGACAAATTATCACGTTCCGAGAATTGAGCTTCATGGAGTCCAATTCTCGTGCTCGTGATATTTTGAAAACATGGCCGGATATCACCTGAAAACCATACAAAAAAACTATGTTTTAGTGATATATGTCGTATGAAAATAAATATTCACGTGCACGAGAATTGGGCTTCTGATATTTTACTTGCGGCACCTGATATTTGACTTACCTCGGAGGCGTAGGTGGTTAGTGGGTCGAATTATAAAGCGACAGCTGCGCAAGAGGTCCCTGGTTCGATCCCCGGGTCGGGCCAAAAATTTGTACTTAAGTTTTCGGTAAGAAATTCTTAGTTTCAGTCCGGAGTCTGGAAGTTAACGGTCTTGTACCCCTGTGTCTCGCCGTTGGTCCTGTGCCCAATCCCTCTTCAGTCGTGTCACGCTGGTGTCCCATCGGAATATGAGGGTAAGAGAATAGAGAGTGCACTTGTGTTCGCGCACGCACTTGAGCATTATAATGTATCCTGCGTATGTAGCTGATCGTTGAGATTGACCGCCGTAGCGGTAATCGGTTGGAGGATATTATTATTTTGCGGCTATACAGACACATCCCTTTTTTATACGTGACTAGAGTCAAGGAACATTAATTATACTTTATACCAATAGATGGCGTCAGGTGCCAATTACATCGCACAAGCGTTTGGCGTTTTCGTATTAGCTAAGTACAACCTGAGCGGATAAAGAATGGGATCAGAAATGGCGGCGCATCTATTCACTTCTCGCTCGCACACTATTTGCGTCTATACTCGCACTCGTGTGCGTTATCGTCTATAAGATTTACCTCTTTATAAATATGTAGTATAGATTATTTAGTGTGAAATGTGACTGTTAAATTCATTCTCCTAATATATTATACCTAGCTATACTGAGGCATCCCTTTTTTAAAATATCCTCCAACCGAATTCGGCTAAGGCGGCCAATCTCAACGATCAGCCACTTACGCAGGATATATTATAGTAATAGTTGAGATTGGCCGCTTTAGCCGAATCGCAAGATATATTGTGTGCGCAAACACAAGCGCACTCTCTATTTCCTTGCCCTCATATTCCGATGGGACACCAGCGTGACACGACCGTAGAGGGATCTGGCGCAGGACCCCGGGGCACAGGGGTGCAAGACCGCCAACTTTCAGACTCCGGGCTGACATTGTGAATTTCTTAACGGGAAAACTCGGGTACCAATTTTCGGGAATTTCTCGGGACCCCAAGCGCAACCGTCGCTTTAAAGTACGACGCATTACCCACTGCCGTGCGCCAACGAGGCAGTCATGCCTAAAATGAATCATAGATTTTGCGTCAATATCAATAAATGTGTTACTATTAAGTTGATGACGAAATCAGCGCCATTATCATTTTCCGGTGATACTTTCCTGTCTTGATAGTTTTTAGTTTATTATCATTTTTAACCGACTTCAAAAAAAAGTTCTCAATTCGACATGAATATGTATTTTTTTTATGTTTGTTCGCCGATTACTTTGCCGATTTAGATGATTATTTTTTAGTTGGAAAGTAGATAGTCCCGGATTGGTACCATGATCAGGATATCAGGATATGATGATGAGATCCTGGAGAAAAATGAGCCACTAAAAAGGCTCGAAAAAAACTTTTCTGTAAAAAAAAACCGCCGTTTTTGAGGGCGGTTTTTTTCGCAGAAAAAATAAATAAAATAAATACTCTCCTTCATCTTAGCGTCGAAGACGCACTCTGGGCAACTACCACATGTTCTTCTTCAGCAGCATGTGTTTGCCCACTGCAGAGCAGATGCCTCTCCAATTTCTCTCTACTTTCCTCTGTCGTCGGTTTTCCTGGACCACGCTACTCCAGCTTGAGCCTTGATGTCATTGGACCATCTGGCAGTTTGTCCGCCAACACTCCTCTTTCCATCTCTTGGTCTCCATTTAAAGACATCCTTGCTCCACCTCTCATCACCCCTTTGCACACATGACCGGCCCACGTCCATTTCAGTTTTGCGGCTCTGTACCCTTCGTCTATCACTTTTTTTTGGATGTTGCTGTTGCTTCTCTCTCGTAAGGATATACCGAGCATGATACGTTCCATAGCTCTCTATGCAACTTTAAATCTTCATATCAGTGTTCCGGTATCAGCTACCACATCTGCTTAGGATTGTATACGAGACATTTTTTTTATAATATCCTCCAACCGATTTCGGCTAAGGCCAATCTCAACGATTGGCCTTAGCCGAAACTTACACAGGTTATATTATAGTGCTCAAGTGTGTGCGCAAACACAAGTGCACTCTCTATACCCTTGCCCTCATATTCCGATGGGACACCAGTGTGACACGAGCGGAGAGGGATCGGGCGTCATTGTCTCTTCTCTATTGTACGGATTTAGTACGATATCTATCTATACTCGTGTAACAACATGCACTATCCATATTCACTATACTAGTTATAGTACTCCGGATCAAAGGCGAGTTTGCATACTGCGGTAGCAGGTGCAATGCGCACGCGCATACTAAGTGTACGGTGACCAGTAGGGCTAACATGCGCACCACGAGATAATTTTGTCTACACTCGTATTCGCTAGTTGCTTCTCGCTCACCAGACTGAGCGATGAGCGGGATAGAAGGATGCGCTCGCACGGACGAGAGTAGACAACATTTTGGCGCGGAGCGCATGTATGAAATTTGACAGCTAAAAACGAGATATTTGTCGTCCTCGCTAGTCTACGACGACAAATATCTCGTTTTTAGCTGTCTATCCCGCTCATCGCTCAGTCTGGTGAGCGAGAAGCAACTAGCGAATACGAGTGTAGACAAAATTATCTCGTGGTGCGCATGTTAGCCCTACAGGCTTCAATTTCTGCAAATGAAAAATTCGTTAGTAATATTATGGAAATAGAAAAAAAACCGTCTTTAAAAACCACGAATATAAAAGTGTAAAATAATATTTTTAACACATGCACCTCAAATAACATTTTAAAACAATACACTCGAGAAAAGGTGTTACCGAAGTCGGCGCCCAATCCGTTTTGAATAATTGAATGTTGTATTAAATTACAAGATAGTATTGGGCGCCGACTTCGGTAATACCTTTTCTCGAGTATAAATATACATGTTGAATTGAGAACTTCCTCATTTTTTTGAATTCGGCTAATATAAAAAGTTGGTTAGTTATTGTTCTGTAGGCATCAGCTCAGAGAATAAATTGATCGGTTTTTACATCAAACAAAAACACTGTGCTGTGTTTTGCTGCGTGAGTGAGGGTACCGGAGGCAAGGGAAATGGGGCTTAAAGGTTGGCAGCGCACTTGTGACTCCACTGGTGTCACGGGTGTCTATGGGCGGCGGCAATGTCTTACTATCAGGTGATCCGTCTGATTGTCTGCCATCACATAAAAAAGCAGCAAATACTGAGGCACGCTCACACCTCTCCTTTTATTGCTATCTTCTCTTTAGTAAATCATCATCATCATCAGCCCATTTAAGCCCACTGCTGGGGCTCGGGCCTCCCTCAATCACATGAGGGGTAATTGCCATACTCACCACGCTTGGCAGACGGGTTGGCGAGGGTTTTGATATAAATGCAGAGTTTTCCTTCTCTGGGTGCTGATGATCATGCCAGCAGCTTTACCTTAGTCGCCTTTTACGACACCTCGGTAAGAGTGAGGGTGGCCTATTCTACTCTGCCGGGGACCACACGGCGAAGTTTATATATATAGTCTTTAGTAAATAATACACTTAAACATTTTTCGGACAACCTTCGGGTGGGACATCGAAAACTGTCGACTGCGGATGGTCTGTCGAAAAAAAATTAAGTGCATTTTTTAATTAAGGTGACGGGTAGGGCACACTAGCGATGCCGATCGATTTTAATTTTTTACCTACTAAACCTTTCTATCTCTATTTTAAACGATTTCGGAGTTACAACCTCTAGACAAACACTTACACTATTTATTAAATAACCATGCACAAATGTTCTGTCCGTTTTTATACGCGAAAAATTGATTCACGCCAAAAGTGGCCCCTTTAGCGTGAATCAATTTTTCGCGACCCAACATTTGTGCATATTTATTCAATAAATAGAATAAGTGTTTGCCTAGAGGTTGTAACCCCGAAATTGTTTGAAATAGATACGGTATAGTAGCTAATAATTAAAATCGATTGGCGTTAGTGTGCCGTACCCGTCACCTTAAGAATAAATTGCAAATGATTGCTATAGTAAAAAAATAAAATAGGGGGGACGGGACGACACACATTTTACCACTTTGGGAGCGTCTCTTGCGCAAAGTATTGTGTTTAGAAAAAAAATGATATTAAAAACCTCATCATCATTTTTAACCTATCCATAGATACCCAACACGTATAGGTTTGATGAAAAAAATATTTTTGAGTTTCAGTTTCAATTATGGAGACCCCCATTTTTTTTATTTTTACCAATTTTTGTGTAAAAATTGTAATACGGTTAACAAAATACATCTATTTACCAAGTTTCAATAGTATAGTTCTTATACTTACGGAGACAAGTGGCTGTGACATACGGACGGATGGACAGACGGACAGACATAACGAATCTATAAGGGTTTCGTTTTACGCCCTTGGGCTACGGAAACCTAAAAACTATAAAAAAGTTCCCAAGTCTATTTTCACGCATGTTACCAATTTCCACACACACACCAAACATTCGCCTCGTACTTTCTAGCTAATGGCCCGTTACCAAAAGTTTACAAAAGGCGAGAAAGTCAAGCCGAAAATGTATGAATATATTAGCAAGCATGACTTTGCTTTTATTGGAAAGTAACAGTGTTTAAAATTAAGTAGCTAATATGGCGCAATTGCAATATGGGAAAGATTCCATATTTTTTATTTTTATGTAGGTACAGATGGTGTAGAAAGCAATCAAGCAGGCGGTTCGGCTTTGTTTCGGTAGATGTCACTATGCGTAATTGCATTGCGCCAGCAAAGCGTGCTAGCGAAGTGAGGGTACCGGATGCCCAATCCGGGGGAAAGGGGGTTTCAAACTCAAATTCAAAAGTATTTATAGCTTCATAGCGGACATAAATTATAAGTACATTTTTAAGTCATTTGCTAAGGTGCGATGGACAGTTTTTTTTTTAATAATAATAATAATTCTCACAACATCTCATACGTTAACCTGATTCCGTACTAAGTAGGTTAAGCACTTGTGTTACAGATATCAGACAACAGAGGAACACAAATATATACTTAAATACATATATTACACCCAGACACCGAACAAACACAAGTGTTCAACGCACGAATGTTTGTCCAGGGTGGGGATCGAACCCACGACCTTTGGCGTAAGAGGCAGGGTCACTACCAATTGCGCCATCCGGTCAGTTAATTAGTAACATTAAATTAATAAATAAATATTTCAAAACTTCACATACATTGATCTGACTCCGAGATGGGTAGCTTAAGATGATGGGTAGGGCACACTAGCGACGCCAATCGATTTTAATGTTTAACTACTAAACCGGATCTGTTTTAAACAATTTCGGGGTTACAACCTCTCGGCAAACACTGATACTATTTATTAAATAACCATGCTCAAACGTTGGGTCCGTTTTTGAACGCGAAAAATTGATTCATGCTAAAAGTGGCCGCTTTTGGCGTGAATCAATGTTTCGAGTACACGTTGGACCCAACATTTGTGCATGGTTATTTAATAAATAGTATAAGTGTTAGGCGTCTCTAGTGTGCCCTATCACCTTAAGGTTAAAAAAATTGATTACCGCCAAGAGCGGCCACTTTTAGCGTGAATAAATTTTTCGACTACAAAAATAGACCCAACATTGATGCATGGTTATTTAATAAATAGTATAAGTGTTTGTCGGGAGGTTGTAACCCCGAAATTGTTTGAAATAGATCCGGTTTAGTAGCTAAACTTAAAAATCGAATGGCGTCGCTAGTTTGCCCTACCCGTCACCTTAAGCACCTGTGTTACGGATATCAGAACCAACAGTGGGATTACAATTATATACATTTAATACTTTTCTTTTGTAAATACATGCTTATAATACATAGAAAACACCCAGACCAATACAAACAGACATGTTCATGCACACAAATGTTTGTACTTTTAACTACCACTGATCCAAACGGGTCGTCATTATTAGTATAGTATAAATTGATAATGACGTACTAAAATTAATATTATTACGTCATTATCAAAATATGGGTGACATTTTGGCAGCACACTTGTGACTCCACTGTTACTTTTTGATCTGATTTTGCATTCAAAATTTGGATTAACGCCATAAGTGGCCGTTTTTGGCGGTAATTAAAATTTCGAGTACAAAAGCAGACCCAAAAGTTAAATATAATTATTAAATAAATAGTATAAGTGTTTTCCGAGTGGCTGTAGCTTAGAAATTGGTAAAAAAACATCCGGTTTAGTTGCTAACAATTCGCTCCGTTTTGCCGTGAAACGCGGATAAACAAACAAATATCCTCTTATTGGTTTATAATAAATATTGGGATTAATACTGGGAATAACTGAAGAACTAGAATAAACATTATTACAAAACTAAGTTTAACGTTATTTAGGATATCAACTTTAATATTTAAATTAAACCACCCGGACCCCTAGTTTAAAATGAGTACTAAAATAATAACCTCAAAATTTCGATTCAGTAACCATGGCAACTTATCCCTGTGACAGTTCATTCCGTTTTACGCTAAAGTTATTTGTGAGAAAGTAATCCATTTATTTTTTGGATTTAATCCCAAAAATATAAGCAATTCCTATGCATATTACTTGGAAACCTTACTTGGGTCAATATTTTAATTTATTGTTGCTTAAAAACAAATCTAAAATATTTTTACTTCAGACAACGAAATAAGGTTATGTAAAATGAAATGTCACTGAACGAATAGTTGAATGATTCGATCAATTTTGACACTAAGTGGTCTATGGTTAGTCGAGGATTTGTAATAAAAATTTAAGAACTAACATTGTTCCGTAATAATCATGAACTTGCTAGTTTATGATTAAAACCGGTATCAGAGCAGTTTTTTGTAATAAGAGGGCTACACTTTCACATTTTTAATATAAATACGGATACGTACTTTGATCTGGTAAATATGCCAATGTCAAGTGAAAATAATTGATAAGTTAAAGTTTTTTTCCATATTAATGAAAAGGTTATCGCTTAATACTTAAAATTATACAAAATTGAGGACATTATTTGTTTACTTATGACGACAGTATTGGTTTGACACCCGCGAATGCCATTTTTTGTTGTTTGGTTTCTTTTGTGTTCTTTTTAAATATAATTTTAATGTTTTTAAATTGATTATGTATGTATCTCTGTGTTATTATTTCTTTGTTTTGTATATGTAATTTTTCATTTTCTTTTTACTTGTATATATTGCATGTCAATCTTTTATAATATTTTTTTTCAATGAAAAGGCGTCACCCAAGGTCCAGCCTGAAAATCAGCGCTGCAGCTGCTGTGTGTGGCAGCTGCAGCATATGCTGAGGCTGAGCCTTGTTGGCCGCAACTCTTTGTCTCTGTACCTTGTTTTCTCTGTTTTCTTCTATGTGTAATGTGTTGTGGTCAATAAATTGTTTCTTATCTTATTTATAAAATATTATGGCATTGTCATTATCACATTAACAGTCTTTCCTCCACATCTGAGAGGGTAATTCCCGGTTGCGTCCAAAGCTGTCGCTTTGATGCCCAGGTTACGTTGAGACCATGATTCAGGATTTGGGGAGTCAGGTAAATACTATGAAGCGACTGCCGTCTGACCTTCGCAACTCTTTTAAATGTATATACAGTCGCGAGCAAACAAATCGACTCAGGACCTAATTTTCATACAAACATACTAATGTCAGAGACCTCATCATCATCATCATCATCATCAGCCCATTTAAGTACCCACTGCTGGGGCACGGGCCTCACTCAATCATATGAGGGGTAATTGCCATACTCACCACGCTTGGCAGACGAGTTGGCGAGGGTTTTGCTATAAATGCAGAGTTTTCCTTCTCTGGGTGCTGATGATCATGCCAGCAGCTTTACCTTAGTCGCCTTTTACGACACCTCGGTAAGAGTGAGGGTGGCCTATTCTACTCTGCCGGGGACCACACGGCCGAGACCTATAAAAATGAAATCTGAGCTTCAGTAATAATTTTATTTAACAGATTATCAATAAATTATTTAACAGATTACAGAAACGTGCTGATATCTTTAAAAAGTCGGTTGAAAAAGGATATTGTGGTTGATTTTCGTATCCCATAATACTGCAATGAGGAAGACAAATAACTTGCTCAATCCTAATTTTAAGAAAATTGGCATGTTTCTGGAGGATTGTTTAGCGATTAACTAAAAGAAGAACATTTTTGACATAGATTTACATTAAAATACTGGAATAAAACTCGTGCCAGGTCCTTTTAACATTGCGTGTTAGAACGAGATGTTACGAATTTTAGGACGGTAGTAACTTTTAATCGCGAATTGTACGAAAATTAGGTTCTGAGTCGATTTTTTTGCTCTCGAATGTATTTGTAATTCCGCTGTTGGTTCTGATATCCGTAACACAGGTGCTTGAGCTACCCATCTCGATAGTCAGATTATGTGACGTTGTGTAATATTGTAACATAAATCTTAAGGTACACATTTCTTTAATTTCAGGACAAGAAAATATACGACATTCCATGCGACATATCCAGAGCTGAAACTCCAGATTTCACCACTTCAAGTCCGAAATCCGAGTTCCAGAAACTGCGAGAGAATTTTGAACACAAGTCCTTAGAGAAATCTGAAGTAGAAACTAGAAAAATTTGCTTTGATGAGAATTTCACGGAAAGAAAATTCATAGATAAGGATATAGAAAGGAGGAAGGTGGATGATAAAGAAAATACCGCAGATAGAAGACTCAGTACAGTCAGTGCAAAATCAGAAATTGTTGCCGCAAATATACGTAAGTTTAATCAAGAAATGAAAACAGATGCGCGGAGATCTGTACTCGAAAACATTTCTGAATTGCGAAATGTTGAGAATGATAAAAAATTGAGTGTAGAAAAACCAGTTTTGACTCCGAAACCGAATATATATTTGAAGAAGGTGTCGAAATCTTCTGAGAACTTAGCTGATGATTTCAAGACGGCTAAGAAGCTGGTGGAAAAGAAGTTTGGCACAGAAGCAAAGAGGAATAGAAATAGAATACAAGTTGTTAACAATCTGGGGTTTAGTTTGCCGAAGAAGAATTATAGCCAGCTGGATGTGGACAGAGAAAACGTAAGTATTTTTAATTTAAGCATGTTTTTTAATCATCATCATCATCATTTCAGCCAATAGACGTCCACTGCAGGACATAGGCCTCCCCCAATGTTCTCCACAGAGATCGATCTTCACCAGATCGTCGGCCCACCTTGTGGAGGCCTGCCACGTCTGGACCTTTCCGCCCCAACGGCCGTCTGTTCTCCTCGCTATGTGACCTGCCCATTGCCACTTGAGGCATGCAATCCTTTGGGCTATGTTTTTAATATACACCGTTATTATTTTTTTTAACGACTTAAAAAAAAAGTGGTTCTCAAATTCATAATTGTTCTGTATGGACCTAAATTGAAAAAATATCTTTATATCTTATAATACTTTTTGACGACCCGTTTGGAACAGTGGTAGTGAACGCTGCCTTTGGTCCAAGGATTGCGGGTTCGATCCCCGCACAGTACAAACATTTGTGTACATGAACATGTCTGTTTGTATTGGTATGGGTGTTTTCTATGTATTATAAGTATATATTTAGAAAAAAAAGTAATTTATGTATATATTTGTAATCCCACTTTTGATTCCGATATCCGTAACACAGGTGCTTGAGCTACCTATCTCGCAGTCAGATCAATGTATGTGATGTTGTCAAATATTTATTTATTTATATTATTTATTTTGTCTCTTTCTAATGCGAGCGAAGCCGCGGGCAAAAGCTAGTACAGTATAAGGCCTGAATTTTCCATACAAAGAGATTTATTACTATAGATTACTAAAACACAATTAATTAAAATGTGGACCAATTAACGTCAGTTTAAAATATGACATATCGCGATAGTAATTGGGTTCAAAGTTCACTGCAATGCAGTCATGCGTGAGAGGGATGGGCAATGAAATGTGAGATAGAAAGTGATGGATGATGATTTTATTGTATTGGATTTTTGTACTGTTGTTTGCAGAAGTGTCTACTTGGGCTTAACCCTTATAAATATAATGTCGAATTGATAACCTCCTTCTTTTTTTTTTAAGTTTTGTTTCACCACCACTTTTTTTTTGAAGAAAATTTTTTGTAGGTTTAAAATGGAATGTACTGATTTCAAAAGTCGGTGAGAAACAGTACGAAAAATCGGCCGGCTTTTTGCAGGTTCAATAAATCGGTCCGACAATAACTCTTCTTTTTTGGGGTCCGGAGCCAAATGGCAAAAAATTGTCCGCCTGTCCGTCCGTCCGTCCGTGCGTATGTCACAGCCACTTTTCTCCGAAACTATAAGAATTATACTATTGAAACTTGGAAAATAGATGTATTTTGTTAACCGCATTACGATTTTTACACAAAAATTGGAAAAAATAAAAAAAATTGGGGGGTCTCCATACTTGAAACTGAAACTCAAAAATTTTTTTTTATCAAACCGAAGTGTCTGTATGGATAGGTCTTTAAAAATGATGTTGAGGTTTTTAACATAATTTTTTTCTAAACACAATACTTTGCGCAAGAGACGCTCCCAAAGTATTAAATCGTGTGTCCCGTACCCTCTGACTTCTATAATAAATGAATTATAAAACTAAAAAAAATATATGATGTACATAATCATGAAAACTAACCACGAAAATTGGTTTGAACTAGATATAGTGAGTAGTTTTTTTTAATACGTTGTAAACCGTAACCAAAGGCCGTGTGGTCCCCGGCAGAGTAGAATAGGCCACCCTCACTCTTACCGAGGTGTCGTAAAAGGCGACTAAGGTAAAGCTGCTGGCATGATCATCAGCACCCAGAGAAGGAAAACTCTGCATTTATATCTAAACCCTCGCCAACCCGTCTGCGAAAGCGTGGTGAGTATGGCAATTACCTACCCCTCATGTGATTGAGGGAGGCCCGTGCCCCAGCAGTGGGGACTTAAATGGGCTGATGATGAAAACCGTAAACCGCAATTTACCTTCCATATATCTTTCTTGCTGCTACGGAACCCTTCATGGGCGAGTCCGACTCGCACTTGGCCGGTTTTTTTTTTTTGCTTTGTCGTAGTCGGTTAAAAAGTGGGTCATGTGAGGACCATTGATTTCGGGTGACATCGCGTGAAACTAGCGCCGCCAAGTGATTTATATTAATTGTGGGGAATAAAAGATATTTTTTCAAAAGTCGTTAATTAATTTTGTCATCATCATCATCATCATCAGCCCATTTAAGTCCCCACTGCTGGGGCACGGGCCTCCCTCAATAACTTGAGGGGTAATTGCCATACTCACCACGCTTGGCAGACGGGTTGGCGAGGGTTTTGATACAAATGCAGAGTTTTCCTTCTCTGAGTGCTGATGATCATGCCAGCAGCTTTACCTTAGTCGCCTTTTACGACATCTCGGTAAGAGTGAGGGTGGTCTATTCTACTCTGCCGGGGACCACACGACCATTAATTTTGTATTAAGTATTAACTCCTTACGAGAAAAGAACGCCACAGAACCACACGCGTCGGACAACACTGTCACCGCTTCACAGTGGAAAACATTCCATCACGGCCTCAAAAAAATTAGCAATTCCTATTTCTGCCGCACCATCAAGAAATGGAACTCGTTGCCGGCGCATGTATTTCCTCCTTCCTACAATATGGATTCCTTCAAACGAAGCGTGAGGAAGCATCTCGCGGGCCAGTATGGCGGTGCCAACGGAGGTGATGCCTGACATCGCTTCCGTTGTAATTGCAACGTGGGCTCTTCTCTTGCTTACCATCAGGCTGAGGAGAGTCATTATACTGTGTCACTATGGCCTTTACTTGTGCCTACCCATTTTATGAATACCGTCATCCGGGTGTGATAATGACACCCCTAAAACAAAACCTGATGTTTTTAAACGGTTTTATTTAGCTCGACCAGTACGGTATTTATTTATTTGGGTCAAAATTAGAAATTGAAATTTAAGTACCTTCCTGTTGTCAGATTGATCTTAGGCTAGGTACACACCGATGACAATACAATATAGTAATATCAATAACATTGTAAATCTAAGATGGCCGCCGGTACAAAATGGCGGATATCATATTTTTCCACAACCCCCTCTGTGGCAGACGAAATAAAACGCGCATAAAAATAGTGAAAGAATATTATTAAAATAAATAAATAAAAAATACAAACCAAATTTCCAAGTAGGATTTTTACGACAAGAGAGAAACAAAAAAGCAAAGACAACTTCTGTCAATATAAGTAAAAACATTATAAAAATCTAAAGAGACCCAAGGAGTCTGTACTCGACATCTTCAATGTAGGTATCAAATGAAAGGGCTACACTAGTAGAATACTGTGATTATGACAAAATTTCAAATCCAAGATGGACGTGGTTACAAAATGGCGTATTAGGTGAGGGCATGAGTAGGCGTGTCCAGAACAGTTATGTCCAAGATTGTGTGACGTTAAAAGGACAGATAAAAAAAATAGGTGATTAGATGTACCCACGTAGTTAGCGGTAGCTTTACCACCCAAATAATAGTATAAATAGGTTGAATGGTACGGCTGAAAGAAGGATGTTACCCTTAATTTTGTCATGGGCATCCACCGTCCATAAAATGCAGGGCATCGCAGTCGACCATGTCGTGTGGTCCCCGGCAGAGTAGAATAGGCCACCCTTACCGAGGTGTCGTAAAAGGCGACTAAGGTAAAGCTGCTGGCATGATCATCAGCACTCAGAGAAGGAAAACTCTGCATTTGTATCAAAACCCTCGCCAACCCGTCTGCCAAGCGTGGTGAGTATGGCAATTACCCCTCATGTGATTGAGGGAGGCCCGTGCCCCAGCAGTGGGGACTTAAATGGGCTGACGATGATGATGATGACAGTCGACCATGCAGTAGTGTATTTGGACTCGAAATTCTTTGAGGAAGGGCAAGCATACGTGGCTCTAAGTCGAGTAGAGTCTCTGGAAGGGCTATCTATGTATTGAGGAATTAGATTGTAATAAATTATCAGGTAAAAAATCATGTAATAATGATGCACTAAATGAATTAATTAGAATGAGGAATATTCGGTAGGCATTTCCGTTAAATACTAAAAACTATAAAATAAAACCCCACGTTTTTATTTTAGTTTTTTTTTTTTAATGTAATAGGTAGGCAGACGAACAGACGGATCACCTGATGGTAAGCAATTGCCGCCGCCCCTGGACACCCGCGACACCAGTGGAGTCACAAGTGCGCTGCCACCTTTAAACCCCCCCTATCCCCCGGATTGGGCCCCCGGTACCCTCACTCACGCAGCGAAACACAGCACAGTGCTGCTTCACGCCGGTTTTCTGTGAGGCCGTGGTATCATTCCGGGCGAGCCGGCCCATTCATGCCGAAGCTTGGCTCTCCCACGTCTTAAAGTCTAATATGCCTAAAAGCTATTCCGCCTAGTACTAAACTATTTCTAAACTAGAAGTTCAAAATACCTAATTGTTATTATTATTTTCTAGTTTTCAGTGCACATAAGATAAACCGTTTAACTTAAAAGTTTTTTTTATTTTTACTTTAACTTAAAAGATTTTTTATTATAAGTTTGTTTGTCTACGAATATTCTAAAACGCCTATTGATTTGCATTCGGCAAAAGCACCAGTCCTTGATATTTTTGCCAAGATTGTAGTGTATGTTTTGGTGCGATAGCTTTTTTCATGTAAAAGGTGGCAGACAAGCAGACGGATCACCTGATGGTAAGCGATTGCCGTCGCCGCCCATAGACACCCGCGACACCAGTGGAGTCACAAGTGCGCTGCCAACCTTTAAATAATAAATAAATAAAAATTGGTTTATTAAAATAAAAATAAAAAATAAAAATATTTTATTTCAAACAACTGAGGCTCATACATGGTTTGTTAGTATTCATATTTGTATCTTATTATCTAGAGTTAGTAACAGTAAGAGATATAGAAAGTATTATTAAAGGTAATTAAACTAAATCACCCTCCGGATCAAAGATGACCAGATAGGCGATGTGTATCTGTCCGCCACTGTCTGCAGGATGCTGTTGCGGCTGCCACGCACTCTGTTAATCAGAGATGCCGTTTTTTTGCGAAGGATTGCGTGAAACCCATCGGTATGTCGCCGTGCGAACATCTCAGACGCGCTGCAGTATACTATTGCTCTCAAGCATACATTAAAAATCCCCCTTTCCCCCGTATTGGGCCTCCGGTATCCTCACTCACGCAGCGAAACAAAGCACAGTGCTGCTTCACGCCCGTTTTATATGAGGCCGTGGTATCACTCCGGTCAAGCCGGCCCATTCATGTCGAAGCGTGGCTCTCCCACGGTCAGAATGGTATGGTAGCAAGAACGCGCCTGGCATTCTGGAGGTACCAGGTTCAAATCCCAGCATGTATCGCGCGCCAAGTAAGCAATCCCGCGAAAAGACACGGGACTAAAATGTGTGATTACTTGTATCTATGAACATAAAGCTTAAATTTGAGTGTTGATGGCGACTCAAGCGCGCATTCTTTGGTAGAGCGAACTCCTATTGTACACACGGCGTCATATGGAGTTACAACCTGTGCGGATAAAGAATGGGATCAGAAATGGCGGCGCATCTATTCACTTCTCGCTCGCACACTATTTGCGTCTATACTCGCACCCGCGAGTGCGAGTATAGACGCAAGAAAGAATGGGATCAGAAATGGCGGCGCATCTATTCACTTCTCGCTCGCACACTATTTGCGTCTATACTCGCACTCGCGAGTGCGAGTATAGACGCAAGAAAGAATGGGATCAGAAATGGCGGCGCATCTATTCACTTCTCGCTCGCACACTATTTGCGTCTATACTCTAGACGCAAGAAAGAATGGGATCAGAAATGGCGGCGCATCTATTCACTTCTCGCTCGCTCACTATTTGCGTCTATACTCGCACCGCGAGTGCGAGTATAGACGCAAGAAAGAATGGGATCAGAAATGGCGGCGCATCTATTCACTTTTCGCTCGCACACTATTTGCGTCTATACTATAGACGCAAGAAAGAATGGGATCAGAAATGGCGGCGCATCTATTCACTTCTCGCTCGCACACTATTTGCGTCTATACTCTAGACGCAAGAAAGAATGGGATCAGAAATGGCGGCGCATCTATTCACTTCTCGCTCGCTCACTATTTGCGTCTATACTCGCACTCGCGAGTGCGAGTATAGACGCAAGAAAGAATGGGATCAGAAATGGCGGCGCATCTATTCACTTCTCGCTCGCACACTATTTGCGTCTATACTCGCACCGCGAGTGCGAGTATAGACGCAAGAAAGAATGGGATCAGAAATGGCGGCGCATCTATTCACCTCTCGCTCGCTCACTATTTGCGTCTATACTCGCACTCGCGAGTGCGAGTATAGACGCAAGAAAGAATGGGATCAGAAATGGCGGCGCATCTATTCACTTCTCGCTCGCTCACTATTTGCGTCTATACTCGCACTCGCGAGTGCGAGTATAGACGCAAGAAAGAATGGGATCAGAAATGGCGGCGCATCTATTCACTTCTCGCTCGCACACTATTTGCGTCTATACTCGCACTCGCGAGTGCGAGTATAGACGCAAGAAAGAATGGTATCAGAAATGGCGGCGCATCTATTCACTTCTCGCTCGCAAACTATTTGCGTCTATACTCGCACTCGCGAGTGCGAGTATAGACGCAAGAAAGAATGGGATCAGAAATGGCGGCGCATCTATTCACTTCTCGCTCGCTCACTATTTGCGTCTATACTCGCACCGCGAGTGCGAGTATAGACGCAAGAAAGAATGGGATCAGAAATGGCGGCGCATCTATTCAATTCTCGCTCGCACATTATTTGCGTCAATACTCGCACTCGCGAGTGCGAGTATAGACGCAAGAAAGAATGGGATAAGAAATGGCGGCGCATCTATTCACTTCTCGCTCGCTCACTATTTGCGTCTATACTCGCACCGCGAGTGCGAGTATAGACGCAAGAAAGAATGGGATAAGAAATGGCGGCGCATCTATTCAATTCACTTCTCGCTCGCACAGTATTTGCGTCTATACTCGCACTCACGAGTGCGAGTATAGACGCAAGAAAGAATGGGTTCAGAAATGGCGGCGCATCTATTCACTTCTCGCTCGCACACTATTTGCGTCTATACTCGCACCCCACGAGTGCGAGTATAGACGCAAATAGTGAGCGAGCGAGAAGTGAATAGATGCGCCGCCATTTCTGAACCCATTCTTTATCCGCACAGGTTGTACCCTTGTTGAACTTGTCCCTATTACTGTGCTGCGAAAGTAAATTGGTCGATCTGACCTTGTCCGTACCTCTGGATTTCTAAAATCTTAAGTGCGTATACCTACCATTAGCTCAGCGGTTATTTATAAGATATGGGGCAGACGGGTCCTGAGTTCGATTCTCGGGTCGAGGCAAAAGTATGTTTCGAATTTTTCGAACATAGCTCGGGTTTGTGATCATCAATCCGCATTTGGCAAGCGTGGTGATTAAGCCTAATCCCATCATAGTAGCGATGACTTGATTTCTATTATGGAGGCCTTTGCCCTGCAGTGGGACAGTATATGATAGATAGATAGATAATACGTTTATTCTGCTGCACATAATTATACAGTTACATAATCAAGTTGTAAACACTAATAATAGTCATAGAGTCTGATAGGTAGAAGCCATTAATGAAATACAAAATATAAGAATAATAATTAGTGAACAATGTAGCAGCAAGAATGGTCCCCGTCTCAGCCTATGCCACAGCAAAGCCATGACGCTGATTTTCATTATATAGGCTGACTTTACTTTTCTTTCATGGGGCAGACGAGCAGACGAATCACCTGATGGTAAGCGATACCGCCGCCCATAGACACCTGCACTTTCCCCGGTTTGGGCTTCCGGTACCCTCACTCACTCGACGAAGCACAGCGCAGAAATTTTACAGTTAATTTCCTGTAAAGAGTTTTTATTGCCGTTCGTTCTTTATGACAAAAACGGAACTTAAATTAAGTGTTAAATTTATTTAAGGTGACGGGTGGGGTACACTAGCGACGCCAATCGATTTTAATTTTTAGCTACTAAACCGGATATATTTGAAACAATTTCGGGGTTACAACCTCTTGGCAAACACTTATAATATTTATTTAATACTTATAGTTAACTGCGTCTTCGTCTGTTTTTGCACTAGAGTTTTGGATTACCGCCAAAAGCGACCTCTCAATTTTTCGCGTACAAAAACGGACTCAACATTTTGTGCATGGTTATTTAATAAATAGTATAAGTGTTTGTCGAGAAGTTGTAACCCCGAAATTGTTTCAAATATTTAGTAGCTAAAAATTAAAAGGCTAAAAATTAAGAGGTTTAGTAGCTAAAAATTAAAATCGATTGGAGTCGCTTGTATTCCCTAACTCTCGGCAAACAATTATACTATTTATTAAATAACTATGCAGAAACGTTGGGTCCAACGCGTAACGTGAAAAATTGATTGACGCCAAAAGCGGCCACTTTTGGCGGTAATCAATTTTCCGCGTACAAAAACGCGCACGAAATTTGAATTACCGCCAAAAACGGCCACTTATGGAGTTAATCCTAATTTCGAGTGCAAAAACAGATCAAAACGTAGAGCACAATTATTAAATAAATAGTATAAATGTTTTTTAAATTTTCGCGTTGCATTATAACTATAATTAATCAAGACAGGAATTAACAGCCGTGGTCACGGCTGCTGTAACGTAGCCGAAACATCGAGTAAAATATCATCATCATCATCATCATCCCATTTAAGTCCCCACTGCTGGGGCACGGGCCTCCCTCAATCACATGAGGGGTAATTGCCATACTCACCACGCTAGGCAGACGGGTTGGCGAGTAAAATATGTGAGTACACAATGTTGTATCATAATATATGTATTTAAGTATATATTTGTGTTCCTCTGTTCTCTGATATCTGTAACATAAGTGCTTAAGCTACTGTGAGAATTATTATTATTATTATAATAAACATCGTGTTAATTCGCGTCTTGATTAATTATAGTATAAATGTTTGCTTGGAGACTCCCGCTCCGAAATTGTTAAAAAGATATCCGGTTTAGTTGCTAATAATTTAAATCAATTGGCTTTGCTAGTGTGCCCTACCTTAACTCGGATTTCACAGTTAACAATTAATTTGTGACGATTAGAAGATTTAAAATGTCCTTGGATTTCTATTGGAAATCTTTTTGCAACATCCTGTATATTACCAATGAGGGTATTACAAAGTTAAATGTCCGTTCGATTCTTATTGCAATCTATTACAAATGGTGACAAAGATTTTATGACTGACTATACTTCGATTCGGAACTTAATCCCTCTTATTACAAAATACTACTCTGATACCGGCTTTAAACCTAAACTAGCAAGTTTGACTGACCGGATGGCGCAATTGGTAGTGACCCTGCCTCTTACGCCAAAGGTGGTGGGTTCGATTCCCACCCTGGACAAACATTCGTGCGATGAACACTTGTGTTTGTTCCGTGTCTGGGTGTAATATATGTATTTAAGTATATATTTGTGTTCCTCTGTTGTCTGATATTTTTAGTACTGAACTAGGGGTCCGGGTGGTTACAATAGTATACAAGACTATTTAAATGATAAGGTTTCTTGGTCATTGATGATTATATTGTCATTAACCTATCACTGGATAAGTTTAAGTCTCATATTAAAACCTGCCTAATGAAGAAAGGTTACTATAGTGTACAAGACTATTTAAATGATAAGGATTCTTGGTCATGTTAATTCATTAGTCTTTTGAGTTTAACTTTCATGATTGTATTTTTTTTCTCTTTTCTATTTAAACTCTGTCTCTCTTATTACAAATAACTGCTCTGATACCGCTTTTGATCCTAAACTAGCAAGTTCATGATTATTACGAAATAATGTTAGTTCTTAAATTTTTATTACAAATTCTCGACTAACCATAGACAACTTAGTACCACAGGATAGTGTCAAAATTGATCGAAACATTCAATCATTCGTTCAGTGACATTTCATTTTACATAACCTTATCTTGTTGTCTAAAGTAAATATTCTAAAGAATGGTTTTAAGCAACAATAAATTAAAATATTTATTTACCTAAGTAAGGTTCCCAAGTAATATGCATAGGAATTGCTTATATATTTGGGAGTAAATCCAAAAAATAAATTCTCACAAATAACTTTAGTGTAAAACGGAATGAACTGTCACAGGGAAAAGTTGTCATTGTTACTGAATTTATATTTTGAGGTTATTATTTTAGTACTCATTTTAAACTAGGGGTCCGGGTGGTTTAACTTAAGTATTACAGTTGATATACTAAATAACGTTAAACTTTGTTTTGTAATAATGAATATTCTAGTTCTTCAGTTATGCCCAGAATTAATCACACTACTTATTTTAAACCACGTTTTGGAATAAGAGGGTGAAACATCATCAATATTTGAATAGAGTAACTACTGAGTTTCTTGCTGGTGTCTTCTCAGTAGAAATCGACATTCCGAATCAGCGGTAGATATTATGTACCTATTTTGACATTCATAAGTGTTCTGTATGGACCTAAATTGAATAAAGAATTTTTTATCTTATCTTTATCTTATCATACAACCCGTGCGGATAAAGAATGGGATCAGAAATGGCGACGCATCTATTCACTTTTCGCTCGCACACTATTTGCGTCTGTACTCGCACCCGACGAGTGCGAGTATAAACGCAAATAGTGTGTGAGCGAGAAGTGAATAGATGCGCCGCCATTTCTGATCCCATTCTTTATCCGCACGGGTTGTAAGTATTTGTTATTGAGTATTGATAACCTTATTTTTTTTTTTTTTTTTTTTTTTCTATTATTTAATAATTCCCACAACATCTCATACGTTGATCTGATTCCGTACTAAGTAGCTTAAGCACTTGTGTTACAAATATCAGACAACAGAGGAACACAAATATATACTTAAATACATATATTACACCCAGACACTGAACAAACACAAGTGTTCTTCGCACGAATGTTTGTCCAGGGTGGGAATCGAACCCACAACCTTGTACTTATTGTCTCTTTCTAATGCGAGCGTAGCCGCGGACAAAAGCTAGTACTGTATAAGGCCTAAATTTTCCATACAAAGAGATTTATTACTATACATTATCAGAACACTATTCATTAAAATATAGACCAATTAACGTCAGTTAAAAATATGACATATCGCGATAGTAATTGGGTTCAAAGTTCATTGCAATGTAGTCATGCGTGAGAGGGATGGGCAATGAAATGTAAGAGATAGAAAGTGATGGATGATGATTTTGTTGTATTGGGTTTTTGTACTGTTGTTTGCAGAAGTGTCTACGAGTTCTTGGGCTTAATCCTTGCAAAAAAATCGGGCCATTTTATTTCATAAGGAATATACGAGTAGACGGATTACCTAATGGTAAGCGATTGCCGCTGCCCATTGGCACCAGTGGATTCACAAATGCTCTGCCAACCTTTTGACTCCGCTTCTAGATTGGGACTGCCTCATTTCTTGGAGACTGTAGGTACTTATTGCTTATGTACCTACATTCAATTTTTATTGATTGTTTTTTTTATGTGATAGGTGGCAGACGAGCAGACGGATCGCCTGATGGTAAGCGATCGCCGCCGCCTATGAACTCCCGCGACACCAAGTCACAAGTGGGCTGCCAACCTTTAAACCCTCCGGTACCACTCACGCAGCGAAACGCAGCACAATGCTGCTTCACGCCGGTTTTCTGTGATCCCGTGGTATCACTTCGATCGAGCTAGCCCATTCATGCGGAAGCGTGGCTCTCCCACGGTTCCGTCTGTCTGGTTCATAAGGGCTCAAAAGTATTGTTGGGGTTGAGTTATGAAACATTTTGATAATAATATATGTACAACTGTGCGGATAAAGAATGGGATCAGAAATGGCGGCGCATATATTCACTTCTCGCTCGCACACTATTTGCGACTATACTCACTCGTGGGTGTGCGAGTATATAAAAAGCGTGATTACCGTTGTTTGAAAAGTTGGTGAACTCGGCCCTTAGTAGCACTTGCTCAAAAGTAGCATGCTTTAAGCATGAAAATAAGCATGTGTAACAGTAGGTACCTTTATCTCCGCGGCGAATCCGTGTTCGCTTCGTAGTCGCTCCGCTTTGAAAACGCTAGCAATCCGCCAGTGTAGCAACTCCCTTATGCTATGGCAGGAACAGTTATCAACTGTGCTCTGACTCATAGCGGAAAAAATGGCGAAATATCCCATTGAGAGCCGTGTGGCCCCCGGCAGAGTAGAATAGGCCACCCTCACTCTTACCGAGGTGTCGTAAAAGGCGACTAAGGTAAAGCTGCTGGCATGATCATCAGCACCCAGAGAAGGAAAACTCGGAATTTATAATCAAAACCACTCGCCAACCGTCTGCCAAGCGTGGTGAGTATTGCATTACCCCTATGTGATTGGGGAGGCGCCGTGGCCCCAGCAGTGGGGACTTAAATGGGCTGATGATGAGAATTGGTCGACGAAAAATTACATAACACATTTCCAACACATATAACAACCAATGTAATGGCCAGACATTGGTTTACAACTAATGATGATTATAGATTCTAATACGTTTCATAAATCCGATTGTGGCCGTCAGTACAGCTAGACACACAACAAATAAACAGCTAGCTGGTTGCCATTATTGTTATTAACAGTGATCACGGCGGAAAGAAATCACGAAACCATCCCTACCGTGGGTTTACATGCCGCTGCATGTATTTAACACGGACATGGAAAGAAAGAAATACATTTATTGAGAACAAAAAAAAATTCTATAATTCTCACAAAACATCTCATATGTTGAACTGATTCCGATACTAGGTAGCTTAATGCTCTTGTGTTACAGATATCAGCCAACAGAGGAACACAAATATTATACTTAAATAAATCTATTACACCCAGACACCGTGAAACACACACAAGGTTCACGCACGAAATGTTTGGTCCAGGGTGGAGATCGAACTCACGCTTTGGCGTGAGAGGCCAGGTCAATACCTAATTGCTCCATCCGTCAGTCCTAAATCATTATAAATAATATATAAATAAATATTTTCACATCACATTCATTGATCTACTCCGAGATAGTAGCTCAAGCACCTATGTTACGGATATCAGAATCACAGCGGAATTCCAAAGTATTCATATAATACTTTTCTTTTGTAAATACTTACTTATATACATACAACTCCGCAGACCAATAACAAACAGACATGTTCAATAACACACACAGATGTTTGTGCTTGCGGGGATCGCAACCCGCAACCCTTGGACGCAAAGGCAGCGTTCACTACCACTGTTCCAACGGTGTTCGGTCCAGATTTAGAAATTGTATTTTTCTATACGGTACTGGATTTGTAGTAAAGAGCCATTCTGAGATTATAGGTAGAGGTGGTATTAAGTGAGACTAAAATACCAAAAATACTGAAACGCCTCTCATGCATTTGCATATGCATATCTTTCATGACTGTGAGCACTAAATATTATCTTCCATACGACGTTCTGGGCGTGTGGTCCCGCAGAGTAGAATGGCCACCCTCACTCTACCTTATAAAAGGCGACTAAGGGAAAGCTGCTGGCATGATCATCAGCACCCAGAGAAGGAAAACGTCTGCATTTATATCAAAAACCCTCGCCAACCCGTCTGCCAGGAGCGTGTGGTATGGCAATTACCCATCTTGATTGAGGGGGGGCCCGTGCCGCCAGCAGGGGACTTAAATGTGCTGATGATGAGAATTGGTCGACGAAAAATTACATAACACATTTCCAACACATATAACAACCAATGTAATGGCCAGACATTGGTTTACAACTAATGATGATTATAGATATCTAATACGTATTCATAGAATCCATTGTGTGGCCGTCAGTACAGCCTAGACACACAAACAAATAAACAGCTAGCTGGTTGCCATTATTGTTATTAACAGTGAGTCACGGCGGAAAGAAATCACGAAACATCCCTACCGTGGGTTTACATGCCGCTGGCATAGTATTTAACACGGACATGGAAAGAAAGAAAATACATTTATTGAGAACAAAACAAATAATTCTATAATTCTCACAACATCTCATATGTTGACCTGATTCCGTACTAGGTAGCTTAAGCTCTTGTGTTACAGATATCAGACAACAGAGGAACACAAATATATACTTAAATACATATATTACACCCAGACACCGAACACACACAAGTGTTCATCGCACGAATGTTTGTCCAGGGTGGAGATCGAACTCACGGCCTTTGGCGTGAGAGGCAGGGTCAATACCAATTGCGCCATCCGGTCAGTCTAAAATCATTTATAAATAAATAAATATAAATAAATATTTCACATCACATTCATTGATCTGACTCCGAGATAGGTAGCTCAAGCACCTATGTTACGGATATCAGAATCAACAGCGGAATTACAAATATATTCATATAATACTTTTCTTTTGTAAATACTTACTTATAATACATACAAACTCCCAGACCAATACAAACAGACATGTTCATACACACAGATGTTTGTGCTGTGCGGGGATCGAACCCGCAACCCTTGGACCAAAGGCAGCGTTCACTACCACTGTTCCAAACGGGTCGGTCAAATTTAGAAATTGTATTTTTCTATACGAACTTGATTTGTAGTAAAGAGCCATTCTGAGATTATAGGTAAGAAGGTAGGTATTAAGTGGAGACCTAAAATACCAAAAATACTGAAACGCCTCTCATGCATTTTGCAATATGCATATACTTTCATGACTGATGAGCACTAAATATTAATCTTCCATACGACGTTTCTGCCGTGTGGTCCCGGCAGAGTAGAATAGGCCACCCTCACTCTTACCTTATAAAAGGCGACTAAGGTAAAGCTGCTGGCATGATCATCAGCACCCAGAGAAGGAAAACTCTGCATTTATATCTAAACCCTCGCCAACCCGTCTGCCAAGCGTGGTGAGTATGGCAACTAACCCTCATGTGATTGAGGGAGGCCCGTGCCCCAGCAGTGGGGAAGACGACGAAGTTTAACTCTATTTCACTCCTTTAGGTTTGAATAAAAAAAAATGCTAAATAATTTTTATAAAAAGGCCATGTATAATTTTTCATCAGTTTCTAGCTTTTAAAATAACCACACTTCTATACGGCGTTGTAACCCCTGTTCACCCTTTTAGGGGTTGAAAAAAATAGTGCTAAATATTTTCTGTACGAATGTCCAAATTCTACTTTTCTTCAACTCGAGCATCAAATATGGCGAATATTCCATACGACGTTTTAACCCAATTTCACTCTTAGGAGTAACCCCCTTCACCCTTTTTAGGGGGTTGAATATAAAATATGCTGAAAGTACTGATATTAATTTTGTATGAACAGTACAAATACCAATTTTAACGACTCTAGCATTAAATATGACGACTTAACGTGCTTTCCGAGGCAGTCTGAAATTTGGCGGTATTGTACCCACAATACCGCCAAATTTCAGACTCCGGGCTGACACTAATAATTTCTTACCGAAAACTTAGGTACACATTTTTGGCCCGACCCGGGGCCTCTTGCGCAGCTTTCGCTTTAAAGTGCAACCCACTAACCACTGCGCCACCGAGGCAGTCGAGCACACATAACACAAAAACGTACGACGTACAGTTAGACAGTGGAAACATTAAAAAAAATCAAATTCCCAAAATCGAGTATTCACACGAAGTGTATGAAAACGCTCTTGAAATACTGGAATGGTATGCTCAGAATGCTAACTATTCAAAATGCCAACCGATCGCAAAAAGAAAACCACCGAATACCAACTTTTTGGCATTTCCAGACAAGTTGGCATTTTGAGAAGTTGGCTTTTTTATAATTTTGTCATTTCAAGAAGTTGTCATTTCGGGAAGTTGGCATTTTGAGAAGTTGGCATTCTGATCATAAACGGGTCGGCGTTGTAATACGGAACTAGAGCATCGATGACGGGATGGGGGCTTTTCACAATATTATTTTAAATTATGTTTTGTAAAACACACCAGTTTTTTAAATACATAAATGGTATTCCCATTTATGTACGTAAAAACTGGCGTGTTTACATGTCAATGTTGAACCAAATGTGTCTGATAAAAAGATGAGAATAGATTGAAAAAAATATACATACTGATGTGTGACTGTCTGTACTGATACCGATTTTCAGAGATCACAATTATCTTACACTTACGGGTATGTACATCTACAACATTTCACTGTTCATTAAACAAAATGGAAGTCATTAGCAGCAGAAGAACACAATTAAATATTTCAGTAAAATGCGCAATAACGATAAAATTATTCTGCCCGGCGCAAGAAATGAGTTTCGGAGAAACATGCACTTCATGGGTAGAAGAATATACAATCACTTGCCACATGCTATACGAACTCTTCAGTTGGATAGATTTAAGGTAGAACTAAAAAAAATGGCTGATTGATGGCTGTTTTTATGATTTGAAGGAGTATTTCGTAGCAAATCATCATCATCAGCCCATTTAAGACCCCACTGCTGGGGCACGGGCCTCCCTCAATCACATGAGGGGTAATTGCCATACTCACCACGCTTGGCAGACGGGTTGGCGAGGGTTTTGATATAGATGCAGAGTTTTCCTTCTCTGGGTGCTGATGATCATGCCAGCAGCTTTACCTTAGTCGCCTTTTACGACACCTCGGTAAGAGTGAGGGTGGCCTATTCTACTCTGCCGGGGACCACACGTCATCGTAGCAAATAAACATTAGTAATATTTTTTTTACTGACATATTGCAATACCTATTAATTATTTTTATTAGTATTATTATTATTATTTTGACATTATCTTGACCATATAGTTAAAATTTGACATTAAATTATTTCAATACAAATATAATCCATTTCCTTGTACTATTAAATTAATAAGTATTAACTATGTCCAATGAGTTTTTATTAAAATCAATTTCATAAATTATGTATGACTATTGTATGTCTAAACCGGTAATTGTGCGAACTATGCTATTTGTAAGATCTGTATTTTTTGTATCACCACAATTTTACAATAAAATTTTTACTTACTTTACTTACGTCTGGCTTATTATACCACTTACCAAAAATTGTGTTTATTTAATTTATACCTTTTTATCTAAATAAAATAATTAGACAAAATGACTTGATGATAATTATAGATTAGTTTTTAAGTACATACAACTAAAAAAAAAACAATTACATATAAATGTAATAATAAGTAGTTCCATAAGTGGTTGAACCGACTAACGTACTACAAATTACTAATGTATCCAAGATAGCTAACGACGTCCAAACAAAACAATGTTTTTTATTTACACAATTCTAATAATCTTGGCTCATTGCCATGTAAACTCATCTCAACACGATACTCTGACCACAGTACCGTTCATTCATTACAACGGAACGGTCGTGCGTTCACTCAGTAATTTTTGTTTAGCAAAAACATTTTGTTTTTTGCGATAATTAAAAATGGCCGTCCCTTGTACTGTGCCCTAGTTCTTTAACAGTACATCTGTGTAGAGTTTTTTCAATCCGTTTGCATCATAGACATTTGTTTATTTTTTATGGTATTTGTTTGTTTATGGTACAGTGTATAGTGTGTTCTAGTGTGTTGTGTTTATATTTTTTTGTTGGATCATGAATGGAGTCCTTTCAGAGAGGTATGTCGGATAAATTCCATTTCGGCTAATTTGCAATCAATTATCGAGCTATGGTGGCTCAGTGGATAAAAACGGGAGGTCCTAGGATCCAAATCAGGATGTATCTCGATAGCTGAATTTGCGCATATCTACCACTAGATCACTAATCGAGAGATAAAGTTTCAAATTGTGTATACACACAAACCCACATACATAATGATCGTGTAACCATGACATAGTTTGTTTGGTTCCCCTGTCTAAGGGTTGCGAAGGTCAGATGGCAGTCGCTTCATTGTAATTACTAGACCCTTGAGAGTATCGTCGAAAGACCGCTGTCTCCATGAAAAGACAAAATTCTCATTTCTATGATGAAGTGTCCATAACTCTTATTTAACTTAAGTATTTAGAGAAAATGGTTTTTTTTTATCGACTTAAGAAAAAAGAAAAATTTTCTGCAAAAAATAACCGCCTTCAATAACCGCGATCTAAAAAGTGTAAAATAATATTTTTTACACATTATACACCTCAAATAACATTTTATAACAGTACACTCGAGAAAAGGTGTTACCGAAGTCGGCGCCCAATACTATCTTGTAATTTAATACAACATTCAATTATTCAACAGGGATTAGGCGCCGACTTCGGTAAAACCTTTTCTCGAATGTACTGTTATAAAATGTTATTTGAGGTGTATCATGTGTAAAAAAATATTATTTTACACTTTTTAGATCGCGGTTATTGAAGGCGGTTTTTTTTTGCAGATTTTTTTTTATATGTACTGTAGATATCAAGTCACTCTAATTACACATTATTTCAATCAATCAATTGTGTAACTCATGGAAAATGTTCAACAAATGATATCATACATAAATTCATCATCTATTATCATCAATTAATCATTGCTGACTTTCCACTCTAACATCGAGTTTATGCTCATAGTTATAGAGCTCTTTTTAAAATTATGAAATAACAGAAACATTGTTTGTATTCTGTAACATTTAACTTAGTATTCTTAAAGCGTTTTAGTCCTCTCAGATGAATATAAATAGAGTTGAACCTATTAATCTATCGGTCCCTTAAGGTGACGGGTACCCCTAACTAGCGACGCCAATCGGTTTCAATAGTTAGCTATTGACAGCCTCGGTGGCGAAATGGTTAGTGCGCACTTTAAAGCGACGGTTGTGCTTGAGGTCCCGGGTTCGATCCCCAGGTCGGGCAAAAATTTGTACCTGAGTTTTTCTGTTAAGAAATTCTCAGTGTTAGCCCGGAGTCGGGAAGTTGGCGGTCTTGTACCCCCGTGCCTCGGAAAGCACGTTTAGCCGTTGGTCCTGCGCCTAACCCCTCTTCGGTCATGGCACACTAGTGTCCCATCGAAATAAGAGGGTACGGGCATAGAGAGTGCACTTGTGTCTGCGGAAATACTTGTGGACTATAATATGTCCTGCGTCGATGGCTAATCGCTGAGATTGGCCGCCATGACCGAAATATCGGTTTGGAGGACATTATTATTATTAATCAGGATCTATTTTGAACAATTTTGGAGCTCCAGTTTCTAAGAAAACATACTATTTATTTAATAATTGTGCACGCCGTGTGGTCCCCGGCAGAGTAGAATAGGCCACCCTCACTCTTACCGAGGTGTCGTAAAAGGCGACTAAGGTAAAGCTGCTGGCATGATCATCAGCACCCAGAGAAGGAAAACTCTTCATTTATATCTAAACCCTCGCCAACCCGTCTGCCAAGCGTGGTGAGTATGGCAATTACCCCTCATGTGATTGAGGGAGGCCCGTGCCTCAGCAGTGGGGACTTAAATGGGCTGATGATGATGATGTGCACTACTTTTTGATCTGTTCTTATAGTAACAGGAAATAGGCTGAGCTCCTAATGGTGAGTGCCACGTTAGTAACTAGGCTACAGTTGGAGCTGTGGGCAGACGAGCAGACTGATCACCTGATGGTAAACGTTGCCGCCACCTAAGGATACTCATAACACCAGTATAGCCACAAGAGCGCTGTACTGTCTGGCGCCGCCCACAGCCTGCTGTTAGCTCTCATAAAAGTAATTGATCAATTAAAACAGTTTTTTTTTCATTTAGGTACATATGAATTGACAGGAATTTATCCTCAATAATAATAATACTTAATATCAATAAAGACTAGGTTTTTTAGATACCACGAACCAAGGACCTAGATACCAGGGCCAGGCAAATGCTTTTATCCTTAAAAAGTTTATTTTTTAATGCTAGAGGCGACATACGAGCAAGCGAGTCACCTGATGGAAAGTAAACGCCGCCCATGAACATCCGCGAACTCAGAGAGATCGCTAATGTGTTGCCGGCCTTTTTAAAAAAGAGTACGCTCTTCTCTTGAAGGTCCCTAAGTGGTAGCCGTCGGGAAATACTCCCGCTAGCCAAATCGTTACACATAACTGAGGTACGTGGTAGAAAGTTCCGCGAGAAACGCACAGTATTAGACCGCTATCCATCGAGGTGATGGGGATCGAATGAATGTATGAATGAATGGGACATTTATTGACACAACAAAATACATAACAGATATCACACGAATTAAGATATGGGTTTGGAATGGAGTGGAACTATGAATGAGGTCTGTAGTTTAAGTTTATTAATGTTGATAGGTCTTTCTTTCTTTCTTTTTCTACCCGACTACGGCGAAGCAAAAAGTAGGGTTATGATTTTGACCTGTAGTGTAGTATAGTTATCATATTTGAACAAATGAGGTGTCGTTAGAAGCGTCTTGATTGTTTTCTGGTTATAGGCTACATGACGTCACGTTAAATTAAAAAAAAAACAGTTTATACGGAGAAGAAGTTAAAATTTGACTTTTTTCAGACTTGCGTTTCCTAGTTTGCGTTCTTCACTTAGCTGCACTAGGACAAGGTGAAATACTTAGAATTTTCGAATAGCTTCTGGCCTTTGACTGGTTGAAGGCTGAGCTGAAAGACTCTTTCTGCAATTTATATCTGATGAAATTATTATTATTATTTTATGTTTAAGTTTTCACATTCTCCCTCCTGCTACAAGGAGTGGGTATAAAACCTGTTACACTGACCTCAATCAAGCATAACAGGGTGGAGGGCTACGGCTGTTAGCCCAGAAGATAAAAATTTCCGCGTTATACGGCATGTGTTTAAAATCGTGGCTTTTTGTAGAGTATAGATAATGTGGGACGGTGGGTGTAATGCTTCTATGCTTCTGTTTAGGCTGTCAGGTATGATTCCAGTGGATGAGATTACTATGGGAACTATGTAGATGGTTTCGGCTTGCCATTGAGTTTTCACTTCAATGGCAAGATCTCTATATTAAGAAATTTTGTCGGATATTGTTGATTGCAAATTGTGGGAATTAGGTATCGCGATGTCGATTAAATAAGCTATTTTCTGGGTTTTGTCAAATAGTGTTATGTCCGGCCGCAGAGACGAGCTGTAGAGATAACAAAACTGAGTAGAGGACATGTTAGGGCACTCACTCGGACCCTCACAGGGCACTGCAAATTAAACAAGCACCTGCACAACATGGGCCTTACAGATACCAAAATCTGCAGGTTCTGTCGCGAGGACGAGGAAACGATTATCCACGTCCTCGGCGAGTGCATGGCGCTGCACCGCTGCAGAAGCCGGCACCTGGGAGCACACATGATCTCAGCTGACGAGATCAAGAGCTCCCCCATCAGCTCCATTCTCGGGTTTATCCTGGAGCTGGAGCTACATGAGGTGCTGTAATAGGTTACGGGGCTGCCACAATAGATCATCTACTGGTCGCAGTGGCTATGAGACGCAGGGCTCACCCCATTTCTATCAAATAACAAATATGTCCGGCCGGTTAAAGTGGATAGTTTTGTCGGTGATTATAGTTCGATTCCAATAGAGTTTAGCACAATCATTCTCGAGTACTGTTGACGGTTGGTATTTATAATATGGCTCCTGTTTATTATTATTATTATGTTTGTCAGTTGTTCCATAACCACGGGAAATTATGTCCCGGACTTTTGGAAGGCGACACGTAGAGGCCCGTTCAATTGACAGTTTTACTATAATGTGATGTGACACCAGCCGGCGACTATCCCTGTATACACTACAGAAGTGTAGCCAAGGACAGTCCCCGGTTGGCATAAGGCTATTGAAAATAATGGAAAACAAAATGAACTGGGCTATTGGGTTGAGGTGTTAGTGGACCGGTTAACTGGTACTATGGAGAGACTATGGCACCTGCCCGATCAATTATAAAAATCACGAAAAAATGGGCAGGTGGTGACTCGCCACTCACTAGATGGGCCCCCTATAATAAGCTACCAGGAAGCCAAGCAAAAGCTAGCTACCAGATATAGCAAGGCGGGCAACATTGGTGTGAGCAGCTCAGGGTGCCGAGAGGTGTACACCGCTTTCTACCCAGTGTCTGTGGCTACAGACACTGTGCCAACTTGCGACTTATGCATCTTTCACTTCCACCCTGCGAGCATATAGCTCTGACATCCCACTCTGGCCGGCTGGTGAAGGCAAGCCTGACTGCACTGATGAGAGTTGTTGCTCTTAAGCAAGAGCACCAACTCTCGCCAGCGGGCGATGGGGTCGTCACTTCCCTACGCACTTATTATTATTATTAATTATTCAGGCAGGCAGTTCAGGAAATGTTCAGTAAACTCTCCCGTGCTGTGTTGGCGATAGGAAGCTGGAGAGAAGTTTGAGAAAATTGGGGTGCATTATAACCAGCGTCACTCTCTTGCTCAACATTAAACAAAGTTTTCCATCACCGCCGAGCTAATGGTAGAAATACGAACATTGAGAAAAATTCAGAAGTGTACGCTCGGATATGAACCACGACCAACGTATGGAACGCGTGTTCTGAATCACTGAGCTGCCATCACTCGCTAACAATTGTTTTAATTACATAGTAAACATAATTATAATTTATACCAATCTGTCAAATTAATCATTGTCTGACCATATGGTAATTAAAATAGAAAACAATCAAATTGTCTGTTCCCAGAAATTTAATTGTTATCGATCGAGTGAGTTCCACGAAATCACTTTCAAAGTTAATTAGTATAAATCTATTATTCTAAAGTCAAGATTCATTGTGAGAATAATTAGATAATACCAGTAATAATTTATGGCTTTTTATGCTAATATATGGCAGGATTTATAGATTCCTTTTTTAAACTTCTTCTTAACGTGTCGATGGCGATAATTAAATGTTTTCCTAGCTGCTCCCAGCCCAGTATTCGGCCACGCGAATTGCGCTGTCGGTAGCCTGCAAGATATTAAATTGAAAATTTAAAAAACCCCCGACGGCGGCCATCTTGGATTTGAAATTTTTCTCAATAAATATATTTTGCTACTCAAGCGCTTTTATTTTTTTATTTATTTTATTAAAGGAAACATACAGCTTTTTATATATTTCATTATTAAACTAAGTTATAATAGATATTACATTAGCCTTCAGTTTCTAAAGTTAAGTTGTACACAATACAATTCTGGTAAGACAGACACCTAATTCGGTAAAACTAAAGATAAAACAATATAATACTGGGTAGGTATATACTTAAAAATTTTGAAACACCATGATAAAGCCTATATTACTCGTGCATTGATCTAAGAAGACAGCAGTACTTCGCCAGCTTCTCGTGGAATATGTCTATGTGAATGAAACTCTTATTATATGCACTGGTTGTTCTCACAATAAAACTATTTTTATATGATATCCATATTTTATGAGTTGTGTTAAAACATACAATCCATATATTCGTGATGGCGGCCATATTGGATCGATTTTTATCCATCATAGCTAGGAACACTCGCCCCTTATTCATCTTTCAAACAAAAAAACCTCAGACTGAGGCCCTTCGCGGATCGTCGCTCCATTTTTTTTGTTTTCGCAAAAACAGAACAAAATGGATACCATCCAAACAGTTCCATCATAAATTTAAAAATAAGCTTCGCATATCACTCAACACTAACGTAGGCAATCCATTAGCAAAGATGACGTCACAGCCGAGGAGCCACTGAGTCACGGCTAAAAAGGAAAACTACCATAATATCATTATGGTGGTAGATAAAATATAACAAGGTTATTTAGCATTCTTTAGGGTGAGGCCGTTCAATGGATAATGGGTGTACGTTTTTTTTGTTTTTTTTTCTATGGTATAGGTGTCAGACGAGCCTACTGATCACCTAATGGTAAGCGATTACCGCCGCCCATGGACACCTGCACCACCATTAGTATCACAAGTGCGCTGCTTATCTTTAAAGGCGACAGGTAGGGCGCACTAGCAACGCCAATCGATTTTATTTTTTAGCTACAAATCTATTTTAAACAATTTCGGGGTTACAAACACTTGGCAAACACTTATACTATTTATTAAATAACCAAGCACAAATGTTGTGTCAGTCTTTGTACGTGAAAAATTGATTCACATCAAAAGTGGCCGCTTATGGCGTGAATTATTTTTTCGCGTACGCGTTGGACCCAACATTTTTGCATGGTTATGTAATAAATAGTATAAGTGTTTGCCGAGAGATTGTGAACCCCGAAATTGTTTAAAATATATCCGGTTTCGTAGCTTAAATATAAAATCGATTGGCGTCGCTAGTGCGCCCTACCCGTCGCCTTAAGGTGACGGGTTAAATAACCATGCACAAATGTTGGGTTCAACGCGTGCGCGAAAAAAATATTCGTGCATGGTTATTTAATAAATAGTATAAGTGTTTGCCGAGAGTTTGTAATCCCGAAATAGTTTAAAATAGATCCGGTTTAGTAGCTAATATTAAATTGACTGGCGTCGCTAGTGTGCCCAACCCGTCACCTTAGCCCCCCTTCCCCTGGATTGGGCCTCCGGTACCGAAACACAGCGCATGCACTGCTTCATCGTCATCGTCAGCCCATTTAAGTCCCCACTGCTGGGGCACGGGCCTCCCTCAATCACAGCGCATGCACTGCTTCACGCCGGTGGTATTACTCCGGTCGAGCCGGCCGGCCCATTCGTGCCGAAGCGTGACTCTCCCACTGTTATCTTTAAAAGGGAGTACGGTCTTTTCTTGAAGGTTTGCAGGTCGTATCGGTCCGGAAACACCGCAGGCGATACTTCATTCCACAAGTGTTGTCGTACGAGGTAGAAAATTTCTTGAGAAACGGCAGACACGGTTGACGACTGCCAACCATCTATACTCGAAACTGGAATTCAAGACCAAAAAATCTACTACAATGTTGCCACTGCAATAAAATGATCATACAATAGTATATACCAATTTCTTAAAAACATACGCCGACATAATTTGTTTATTGGTAATTTTAATTCTATAATATAAAGAAGTAATTTTATTGACTTATATTTAGGTAAATACAAGACACTTTAATAAAAACTTAATCATATGTAATGTTTGGTAGAAAAGCTGGTATTGAGCTTGTGTCACTTCAGGTGTTAATAACATTTGGTACAACATTTGAACTTACATGATGTTGTTTCGTGCAGTGAGGTGCCGCAAAGGGATATTGATATAGGAATCTTTGAATTTTAATCGTTTTAAACAATGTTATTGTGTATTGAGTGAGTCACGGCTGAATCCGGAGGTCTATAACGCGCCCGTTTTATAGAGTGACTGATTCCGACAGTTGACTACCCACTTTGTCAAAATAATACTTGACAATTTTCCTTACCAGTTATTTCGCCTAATAACGCGTTAAATCTAAAACTTGTGCAAAACTGGACGAAATAATAACTGGAGTGGTGGAAAACTTTAGTAAATGTTACTAAATGAAGATGAAGATGTATTTAAGTTTCTATTTTTTGAGAGAATCCTTATCATGAATTGTGCCAGCCTATACTAAGAAAAAAAACATATAACAAAAAGGTCGAAAAAACCTGAAAACTTGATTTGACAATGACATAAATGACATTGATAGATTTGACACTGACATATCTGTCGTAGTTTTTTTGGTCTTGTATTCCAGTTTTGAGTATAGATGATGGGCATGGAACTGTTGACGAGTGGAACGATGACGTAATGAAGCGGCTGGAATCAGTCCGAACAATTCCTTTTTTTAAATAAATAAATAGAACTTTTTATTTGCTAGTAGAAACACAGTTGACGTACATTATCATCGTCATCGTAATATTTGGGGAATGTTTTAACAAAAACACAAGCTTCTCTTATATAGATACAAGGCAATGGAAGCAGACTAAATCTTTTATACAAAGGTTTGCAACTGTCTAAATACCAGACATTACTTAGAGCTAGAATACACCTTTTCTGTATTTTAAAGGCTCTATCAATGTCTACTGAGTTACCCCACATGAGAATACCATAAGTAAGTACTGATGACACATGACCGTGGTAGGCTTCAGTTGATACTGTTTGTCGTAATTTTTTAATGGCATATGCAAATCGCTCGAGTTTTTTACATACGACATTAACGTGCTCTTTCCAGTTCAAGATGCGTGTCCAGGTGTATTCCTAAGAATTTAAATGTATCTACCTCATCTATTTTTTTATTGTCATACTCTATGTTCAGTGATTGGAGTGTGTGATTATAATTCAACCACCCTACAACATCAGCTAGAGCAGTGTTTGCACTAGCCTCCAAAAGATTATCGCCTTCACCTCTCACTACAATGGTAGTGTCATCAGCAAAGAGGATACACTTTTGATCAGTGGCATCTGGAAGGTCATTTACAAATAATAGAAAGAGCAAGGGCCCTAGGATGCTTCCCTGGGGAACCCCTGCTGTTTTAGTTAGCACGTCTGACCTGCATATTTCCTTAACTAGATTTTTTACCAATTTGTTTGTTATTTCTGCGCATTGGCTTCTGTCCCTGAGATAACTTTCAATCCAATAGTAAGCCTGTCCTCTAATGCCATATAAGTTCAGTTTATTGTGATTTATAAAATCGAATGCACTACTCATGTCAAGAAACATTGACATAACAGGTTTGCCAGCATTGATACTCTCTACAACATACTTTACCAAATCAAAACAAGCTAAAGAGGTTTAGCTTCCCTTTCGGAACTCGTACTGATGTGGTTTTAGTGTCTTAAATTCAACAATAAAGTCATTTAACCTCTTCAGCATCACTTTTTCAAAGACTTTCGAAATTACAGAGCCAAGAGTTTTTATGTGATAAGTGGCAGACGAGCTGACGGGTCACCTGATGGTTTTTTTTTTACTGTAGATAGGTAAGCGTTTGACCATATTTCACCTGATGGTAAGTGATAATATGGTCTAAGATGTAGCACGATTACCTAGAAGATACCTATTCACTCGCGCTTTGAAAACCCCCAAATTGTAGCCTCTAGGGAACACCTCTTCAGGCAACTGATTCCACTGTTTCGCAGTACGAATAAGGAAACAGGATTCAAACCTCTCTGTGCGGACTTTTGGTATTTCTACCATGTACCGGTGTCGATTGAGGGTCTGCCTGGTGGAGTAGTGGAAGAACGGAGATGCTCCAATGGCATTGTACAGTTCCGTGGCGCACTCTCCAAAATGTATCCGATAGAAGACCGATAAGCTTGCTACCTTGATGGTAAGCGTTTACCGCCGTCCATGGACACCTGCAACACCAGGGGTATCACAATTGTGCATCAGGATCAGTGCCTCTGCACTGATCCAGATGCATCTCTATTCGGAACAGAGAAACTCTTCATTTGGAACGTCAACTCTCAGATAGATCCGTGATTCATTCCGAATATTCGGCTCATCGGATCATTCCGCTCATTCGGCTCTCTCGGATCATTCAGCTATTCGGATCATTCGGTTCACTCGGACTCGAGATCCATTTGAGTCGAATGACACCTTCGGAGCGAACATTAGAGACTCGATCATTTATCTGAGTCGGATCCATAGGCGGCATTCTAAGTCTATGATCGGTTCACTGAGTCGGTTCAGTAAAGAGTTACACACATCTACTGTGGGCTCGGAAGCAACGACTTTGGACGCAATCGGGAATGACAAGCAAGGATGAGATTATAATCAATTCCTTATAATGACTCATAATTTCAACATTATTTATAGAAATAATGTCATTCCAAATATAATAAAAATTGTAATACACGCCTAAATTTTTGACCCCAAAATATTAAAATCTTACCCCAAAATGAATCTTATGGCCTTGTATTAAGAGCTATAGGTATACGTTTAGGTATTTTATGTAACTATCAGGCGTCGGTGCGTCTGATGTGGCGGTTCGTTTGTATTTTAGCTAATTGCTCTGATTATTGTGAGTGTAGGGGTGGGAAATGCGGGGTTTCGATATCGATAAATCTAATACTATTTAAAGTATGGAAAAAATGAAAAAATATTTATTTCCAACAAAATGATGGTACATGGAAAAATTAATTATAATTATAAAGAACAATATGTTCTTACACCAATACATTTTGTTGTTTACACGACGTCCAGTTAAATTACCTTTGGTCTTCACACTAGGACAACCTGTATCGTGAGAGCCTGGCATGCGATTAACATATTGAGATTAATACAAAACCGCTCTTGAAAACATAGTGCTAATAGTCATAATCATCATCATCATCAGCCCATTTAAGTCCCCACTGCTGGGGCATGGGTCTCCCTCAATCACATGAGGGGTAATTGCCATACTCACCACGCTTGGCAGACGGGTTGGCGAGGGTTTTGATATAAATGCAGAGTTTTCCTTCTCTGGGTGCTGATGATCATGCCAGCAGCGTTACCTTAGTCGCCTTTTACGACACCTTGGTAAGAGTGAGGGTGGCCTATTCTACTCTGCCGGGAATAAATTATATATATTTTGTGTCTATATGTATGTATATGTGTGTATGTATATTATATTATTTAAAAGTACATAATTATTAAAAGGATAAATACTAGTATATTATATAAAGTTATATAACAAGATTAATAAGTAGTGACACCCCACGAGTGCGAGTATAGACGCAAATAGTGTGCGAGCGAGAAGTGAATAGATGCGCCGCCATTTCTGATCCCATTCTTTATCCGCACATTTTGTACATTGCAATTTGTCTCGCTACCATGATAAATACAGTGTCATCATATGTCTATGTTTTTAATCAGGTTTTCCGTATCATCATAGCTTAATGTCATCAGCCGTTCTTGAATAATATTTTTAGCATTCCGCGTAGGACACTTGATAATACAACAGTGCTTTAGGGCTTTATTGTAGAGAATGGATCTCTGCAATGATCCCGAAACGCTTCACGAACGTGGAGCGAGCCTATACAACGTGTTATTCAAATCTATCTCCGACAAAAAGTCCAGATTGGTAAATCCAACTTCCAGAAGGAGGTCGATTGACGAATCCAACTCGGCTGGGCCGCGTTCGGGAAGCTACGCAGCATATTTTCGCCCCATCTACTGCAATGTCTCAAGACGAAAGTCCTCAATGCGTGTGTGTTGCCAGTGATGACATACGGAACCGAAACGTGGCCGCTTACAATGTGCCGATTGAGGAGGCTCAAAGTCACCCAGAGAGAAATGGAGAGGGCTATGCTCGGAGTCTCTTTGCGTGATCGTATCAGAAATGATGAGATTCGCAGGAGAACAAAGGTCACAGATATAGCCTAAAGGATTGCATGTCTCAAGTGGCAATGGGCAGGGCACATAGCGAGGAGAACAGACGGCCGTTGGGGTGGAAAGGTCCTCGAGTGGATGCCGCGTAGGTACAGGAAGTCGCAGCCGTGGCGCCCCCCACAAGGTGGACCGACGATGTGGTGAAGGTTGCGGGAATCCATTGGATACGGGCGGCACTGGAGCGATCTGTGTGGAGAGCATTGGGGGAGGCCTAAGTCCGGCTGTAGACGTCTATTGGCTGAAATGATGATGATTTAAATAGCGCAAAACGATCAGCGCAGCAAGCCAATTTGTATGAAACGGCTGTTTTTTTTTTTCGCGATTTCAATGTTGGTCCCATAGTGAAAGATGTTCAGTTTCATGGGATGAGCTACCACCCGAGAGGTTTTCCACTATTTAAATAACACGTTGTACTACTGCAGGGCAAAGGCCTCCATCATAGAAATCAAGTCATCGCTACTACGATGGGATTAGCCTTAATCACCGCTTGCCTAATGCGGATTGGTGATCACAAACCCGAGCTATGTTCGAAAAATTCGAAACATACTTTTTGCTCGAACCGGGAATCGAACCCAGGACCCCGAGATCACGGCCCGGTACCTAAACCACTAGACCAACAAGGCGTTAGTTTGTCATTATAGTCCTGCTATATTTTTCTGACATTACCTGGTATATTATGTACAAACAGCCACACATCAATCTATACAAATCTATGCGTGCGACTAACGAACTTTCTCACTATATCATTTCTAAACTTAACACGTATTTTAGTACCCATGAAGAAACATTCACCTTAACAAACTCTTATCTATTACGCAACAATAGCTAGTGATGTTACAGCAACATCGATATGAACGGGTTACATCACTAGCGAGAGTCGTTATCGCGTCATGTGTGTTGCTTTGTAGTGACCTATCTGTTGTGTTTATGTTGTGGAGATTGTTATGCGGTAATGAGACAAGATTAGGGTATGGGTGTTCGGAGATATGTTTCCTTCCAAATGTGTGTTATGTACAGTTTTACCAATTTTATAAGTTACACCAATCTATCTACGCAGAAGTCTTATTTTCGAAAATCACAACGCTCCATTTACGCGCGCAAAAATTACAATTTATTATTGATTCATTCGTCAGCGCCATGTTCGGTGCGAATGCGGTTAAGAGAGAGATAGCATTCCTCTCTGCATTTATTGTATTTAATCTTAATGTAACGCAATATGTATGTATGTATTTCAACTGCTTTCGCAATCCCAATCAATCGGATTTAACTTGCTCTTCTGCGTAGACGAATTTTGCCGATGTAAGCTTTATGAATTGTGTGTTATTTGTTGTTTGAATGATGTGTTAGTTAAGCCACGCTTCGGCATGAATGGGCCGGCTCGACCGGAGTGATAACACGGCCTCACAGAAAACCGGCGTGAAGCAGCACTGTGCTGCGTTTCGCTGCGTGAGTAAGGGTACTGGAGGCCCAATTCGGGGGAAATGGGGTTTTAAAGGTTTGCACTGGTGTTGCGGGTGTCTATGGGCGGCGGCAATCGCTTACCATCAGGCGATCCGTCTGCTCGCCTGCCACCTATCACATAAAAAAACATAATGTGAATCTACCTTTTGTAATCTGTTAGATTTTCTTGTTCTGGTACTTACTTATAGTTACGTTATTAAAGTGAATTAGTTTGTTGTCATTTTGAGGCACTTAAGGGGACGGGTAGCCTTAACTAGCGACACCAATCGATTTAAATAGTTAGCTGCTATACCGGATCTATTTTATACAATTTCAGAGCGGGAGTCTCTAATCAAACATTTATACTATTTATTTAATAATTGTACACTACTTTTTGATCTGTTTTTGCACTCGAATTTTGGATTAACGCCATAAGTAGCCGTTTTTGGTGCTAATCCAAATTTCGAGTACAAAAGCAGACCCAAAAGTTAAGTATAAGTATTAAATAAATGCCGTGTGGTCCTGGCAGAATAGAATAGGCCACCCTCACTCTTACCGAGGTGTCGTAAAAGGCGACTAAGGTAACGCTGCTGGCATGATCATCAGCACCCAGAGAAGGAAAACTCTGCATTTATATCAAAACCCTCGCCGACCCGTCTGCCAAGCGTGGTAAGTATGGCAATTACCCCTCATGTGATTGAGGGAGGCCCGAGCCCCAGCAGTGGGGACTTAAATGGGCTGACGATGACGATGACGATGATTAAATAAATGGTATAAGTGTTTTGTGTTGTGTTGGCAAGGGACCGAAGGGAATGGCGGGATAAAGTAAAGGCCTATACTTAGCAGTGGGTGGATGTGGGCTGATATGATGATGATGATGAAGTGCTTCCTGAGAGGCTGCAGCTTCGAAATGGTTAAACAGATTATATCCGGCTTAGTTGCTAACAATTTCAATCAATAGGCGTCGCCAGTGTGCCCTACCCGTCACTTTACCTGCTTAAAAAATCACCAAAATTGTACTCTTAAAACCCAATTAAAACTTTACAATACGGTATATGACTATTTTTTTTTATTACTGCAATCAAAAGACCTCTCAATGATAGAAACATCGTTGAAAGAATCACTTGATTCTCATTTAAACTACCTGAGATATCACAACTTTAAAATCACATTATTTTGGGCAAACCCAAAACGCTCCATACAAATGGCTACTAAGATGTGACGTCACACTAGAGTATTTTGTATGCATTTCATTTGAATTTTGTATGGTAGCTATATCAAATGTTTCGTTTATGTCAATGGTTCTATTATAATAGTTGGTGCAAATTGTATGGATTATTCAATGGTATAATTATTTTTTAAAAATTTCATACTTTTAAAATGGACTTGCCCATGAATCTTTGAATGACCATAAAACCGGCTAGACGTTTATTTTTAATTGAGAATTTTTGCCATTGGCACATATTGACCTATATTTTGATAAAATATTTATATTTTGTAAAATCTTGAGCTTAGTCATATACCCTATTGCATCAGCAGACACGATGCGGTCTAATTCACCCGATGACCCGACAAAATTCACTTTTTGTTTGTGAAATTCTTAACATTGGCAGATATAACTCTGCAACTATAATGTATCAATACGGGGATTAACACGATATTTATTATGTGAAACAACATTGTGAACTCACATATTTGGCTCGACGTTTCGGCTACGTTACAGCAGCCCGCTCGTGACCACGGCTGCTGTAATGTAGCCGAAACGTCGAGCCAAATATGTGAGTACACAATGTTGTTTCATATAATAAATATCGTGTTAATCCCCGTATTGATACATTATAGTTATAATGCAACGCAAAAATCACAAAAACTGGATACCTAACTCTGCAAGATTAGAAATTATAATTATAATAACCTCTTGATTAGGTCGCCTGAGTGACAAAACTCTGGAGCCCAAGAGCCCAATTCTCGTGCTCGTGACATTTCTTTTCATACGACATATATCACTAAAACATAGTTTTTTTGTATGGTTTTCGGGTGATATTCTTGTGCTTGTGATATTTTGAGAACATGGCTGATATCACCTGTAAATCTTACAAAAAACTATGTTTTAGTGATATTATGTCGTATGATGATAAATGTCACGAGCACGAGAATTGGGCTCCTGGACCCCGATTCTCGGGCTTGTGATATTTTGAAAACATGGCGGATATCACCTGAAAATTACACAAAAAAAACTATGATATATGTCGTATGATAATAAATGTCACTAGCATAAGAATTGGGCTCCTGGGTCTAACCACACTGGTGATTATTTTTTATGTGATAGGTGGCAGACGAGCAGACGGATTACCTGATGGTAAGCGATTGCCGCCGCCCATGGACACTCGCGTCACTAGTGGACTCACAAGTGCGCTGCCATTTAACTTACCTCCGGATTTGGCTTCTGGTACCCTCACTCACGCAGCGAAACACAGAACAGCTGTTTGACGTCGGTTTTATGTGAGGCCGTGGTATCACTCCGGTCGATCCGGCCCATTCATGCCGAAGCATGGCTCTCCCACGTTTGTTCATGGCCCATGGAAATTGCTGATTCCCGATATGCAGACTTTTTAGATTAAGGTGACGGGTAGGGCACATTAGCGACGCCAATCGATTTTAATTTCTAGCTATTTAACCGGATCTATCTTAAACAATTTCGGGGTTATAACCTCTCGGTAAACACTTATACTATTTATTAAATAACCATGCAAAAATATTGGATCCAACGCGTACGCGAAAAATTGATTTACGCCAAAAGCGGCCACTTTTGGCGTGAATCAATTTTTCTTGTACAAAACCGGCCAAGTGCGAGTCGGGCTCGCGCACAAAGGGTTCCGTAGCAGCAAAGTCCAAAATTACAGTTAAATCAACCTATCTCAAAAACTATAAGAGATACTTTGATCAAACCAAAAATCGTTGAAAGAGTTAATTAGCATGCATCACCTCTATTTTTTTTAGAATTTTATACCCCGTAGTTATAAAAATAGAGGGGGGGGGACATACTTTTTACGACTTTGAGAGCTGATATCTCAAAAACCGTTCACTTTAAGAAAAATGTTTTTTAGAAAACTTTATATCATTTTAAAAGACCTTTCCATTGATACCCCACACGGGTATGTACATCGAAAAAAAAAAATTCATCCCTCAGTTACATGTATGGGGGGCCCCACCCCCAATTCTTTTTTTTACTATTTAGTGTCATATTTTTGTAGCGGTTCATACAACACATATTCCCATCAAATTTCATCACTGTAGTACTTATAGTTTCCGAGTAAATCGGCTGTGACAGACGGACAGACGGACAGACGGACAGACGGACATGACGAAACTATAAGGGTTCCGTTTTTGCCATTTTGGCTACGGAACCCTAAAAACGGACCCAACATTTGTGCATGGTTATTTAATAAATAGTTTAAGTGTTTGCCGAGAGGTTGTAACCCCAAAATTGTTTAAAATAGATCCGGTTCAGTAGCTAACTTTACCGAGTTGAACGAAAATCCTGACATAAAATTTTCTTTAGCGCAGGGCCTGGGCCTAAAATGACCACTCTCTTTTGCCAATTCCCCTCCAAATCTAGTCATTTTTGCATAAGACCATTCATTCAGTAATCACGACTCGTAAATGATATCAGAGCTGTGAGAAACTTTGTTTAATGACCACATGAATTAGATCATTCGGCTACGGCGCACGTTGGTTAAGAAAAATTAAGAAAAAAAATAGTTTAAAAAAAGTTTTTTTTTTTATTTCTATAATCCATTCTTATAAGGAATTTTAGTGACCTGAAAACGTGTAACTGTGTTGAGAAACATTATTGAATAAAAAAAAAAATTTTCAAAATTGTGAATTGTTCAGTGTTGTGTTTCGTCATCCAAAATGGAGTACGCAGGTCAGGAAACAAGAAAATATTTTTTTTTATCTGATAGGTTTAAGTACTCACAGAAAACTGGCGTGTAGCAGCACTCTGCTGTGTTTCGCTGCGTGAGTGAGGGTACCGGAGGCCCAGTCCATGGGGAAAGCAGGGTCTAAAGGCTGCCAGCGCGCTTGTGACTCCACCGGTGATCCGTCTGCTCGTCTGCCACCTATCACATAAAAAAAAAGATCACGACAAAAGATTATTTATTACTGCAATATATGAGAGCATACAATAATGACAGTTAGGCAAACAAGTTAGATAAACAGTTAATTAATATTTCACTATCAACATCTTTATTGAATTATCTTTATTGAAACATCTTTGGAACGCCCTGTTGGTCTAGTGGTTTAAGTACCGGGCTGTGATCTCGGGCTCCTGGGTTCGATTCCCGGGTCGAGCGAAAAGTATGTTGCGAATTTTTCGAATATAGCTCGGGTTTGTGATCATCAATCCGCATTAGGCAAGCGTGGTGATTAAGCCTAATCCCATCATAGTAGCGATAACTTGATTTCTATGATGGAGGCCTTTGCCCTGCAGTGGGGCAGTGACGACCCGTTTGGAACAGTGGTAGTGAACGCTGCCTTTGGTCCAAGTTTGCGGGTTCGATCCCCGCACAGTACAAACATCGGTGTGTTTTATCTGATAGGTGGCTGTTTGTATTGGTCTGGGTGTTTTCTATGTATTATAAGTATGTATTTACAAAAGAAAAGTATTATATGTATATATTTGTAATCCCACTGTTGATTCTGATATTCGTAACACAGGTGCTTGAGCTACCTATTTCGGAGTCAGATCAATGTATGTGATGTTGTGAAATATTTATTATTTATTTATTATTATTGTTTGTAGGCTGATACTAGAAACATCTTTATTAATTATATAAAAAGTTTAAAAAGCCTCAGATCAGGTTAATACAATCTGTCAAATTTCTCCAATTAATATTGAACCAAATTAGTTTGACATTAAGGTTAGAATCGGCTAAAAAAATTTTTACAAATTTGTATATTTACATTGGTGTGTGGCTTACTGTACTTAAAACATAAATATATTTTGATAAAAATGTAAACAGAAATGTTAATAACCTTTTAAACGACTTTTTAACTTATTATTTTATTTGAGCTCAGCGGATAAGAACGCGCATTCCAAACGGAGGATCGCGGTTCGAATCTATAATGTTCACTCCGAATGTATCATTCGACTCAAATGGATCTCGAGTCCGAGTGAACCGAATGATCCGAACGAGCTGAATGATCCGATGAGCCGGATGATCAGAGTGAGCCGAATGATCGGAATGATCCGAACGAGCTGAATGATCCGAATGAACCGAATGATCCGAAAGAGCTGAATGATCCGATGAGCCGGATGATCAGAGTGAGCCGAATGATCGGAATGATCCGAACGAGCTGAATGATCCGAATGAACCGAATGATCCGAAAGAGCTGAATGATCCGATGAGCCAAATGATCCGAGTGAGCGGAATGATGCGAAATGAAATGTTAAAATAATACCACGAAATGAAACTAGATGGCGCTGTGCATTTTTGCATCGCACCTGCAACATTATTTCTGTAAGCGTATATAGGTCAAAGGTGATGTTTGAATAAATAAGTACGGTTCAATTACAATGCGTGTTATGATCAGTTCACACTGTTCTGCATTTCTGCACTCATCCAGATGCAAATGTACCAATCTTTAGAAAGATACGTTTTTACCAGGTCTAGTAAGATTCGCGAAGTGTCCTAAGTTCATGGTCTCCCCTGTTTGAATTATTGGTACTGAACGCTGCCTCTGGTGCAAGGGTTCGATCTACAGTACAAGCATTTGTGTGCATGGACATGTCTGTTTGTATTGGTCTGGGTGTTTTCTATGTTATTGTTTATTTACAAAAGTTTTTTTTTTATTAAAATAGCCAGACATTTGGCCACAATCACACCTGACGTTAAGTGATGACGTGGCTGAGGATGGATCATGTCTGTCTAGTAAAAAATAAAAATAAAATTAAAAACAATTTATTGCTCAAAAATCAGTAAATAGTCTTTACAATATTTGTTTTTCCTATGAATAATTAATTAATGCCGTGTGGTCCCGGCAGAGTAGAATAGGCCACCCTCACTCTTACCGAGGTGTCGTAAAAGACGACTAAGTTAAAGCTGCTGGCATGATCATCAGCACCCAGAGAAGGAAAACTCTGCATTTATATCAAAACCCTCGCCAACCCGTCTGCCAAGCGTGGTGAGTATGGCAACTACCCCTCATGTGATTGAGGGAGGCCCGTGCCCCAGCAGTGGGGACTTAAATGGACTTACAACACCAGTGGAGTCCAATGCGTTGATAAATAAATAAATATTTCTCAACATCACATACATTGATCTGACTCCGAAATAGGTAGCTCAAGCACCTGTGTTAGGGATGTCAGAATCAACAGCGGAATTACAAATATATACATATATTACTTTTCTTTTGTAAATACATACTTATAATACGTACAAACGCCCAGACCAATACAAACAGACATGTTCATACACACAAATGTTTGTACTGTGCGAGGATCGAACCCGCAACCCTTGGACCAAAGGCAGCGTTCACTACCACTGTTCCAAACGAGTCGTCAAATTGAGTTGATAAACTTTAAACTTACCATCAGGTGATCCGTGTGCTCGTCTGCCACCTATGTCATAAAAAAACCGTGAAGCCGTGGTATCACTCCGCTCGAGCCGGCCCATTCATGCCTAAGCGTGGCTCTCCCACGGTCAAAAAGTTAATTACCTTACGTTTCTCCCACGTCCAACATGTATATTGAATTCAAACATTTTAATCTTGTAATTACGCATTAATGTTTTATAAAGCTGTCAGTCACGTGGGTCACGCGCCATGGTTATCTTGACAACAATAACATTGCCCCCTATAAGAGAGAGCGCACATTTATCGACCAGTGGTGGCCAATAGATGCAACCACAAGCTGCAGGCTTACGAAGCTCGACGTAGCCGAATGCCACTTGTTTAGTCTACTCAGAGAACCTATTCGAATAGCAGCTGTCTTAATCCACTTCGAGCACCCAGCCGAATAGCACTTTGCGAGTATAGCACCTATCTTTGTCCACTTAAGCATCTAGCCGAATATAGCACTATGCAGCCTCTCGGAAAACACTTACACTATTTATTTAATAATTGTGCACTACTTTTTGATGTGTTTTTGCACTCGAAATTTAAATTACCGCCAAAAACAGGGACTTATGGCGTTAATCCCAATTTCAAGTGCAAAAACAGATCAAAAATTAGTGCACAATTATTAAATAAATAGTACAAATATTTGCTTAGAGACTCCCGTTCCGATTTTTTTAAAAATAGATCCGGTTTATTAGCTAATAATTTGAATCAATTGGTGTCGCTAGGCCTAAAGACGAGGCCTAAAGTGCGTCCTACCCGTCATGACATACGGAGCCGAAACGTGGACACTTACGGTACGGCTGGTCCACAAGTTAAAGGTCGCTCAGCGGGCTATGGACCGAGCAATGCTCGGCGTCTCTCTCCGAGATCGAATCCGAAATGAGGTGATCCGGCAGAGAACCAAAGTTATCGACATTGCTCACCGGATTAGCAAGCTTAAGTGGCAGTGGGCTGGCCATATTAGCCGCAGAACCGACAACCGATGGGGTAAACGAGATCTGGAGTGGAGACCGCGTCTTGGCAAACGTAATGTAGGGCGCCCTCTGGCTAGGTGGGGAGACGATCTGCGCAGGATGGCTGGCAAGAGCTGGATGCGAGAAGCCATGGATAGATCACAGTGGCGAACAATTGGAGAGGCCTACGTCCAGCAGTCCTAATGATGATGATGGTGTCGCTAGGCTACCCCTCGTCTTAAATTAGGCCCTATGTTTCTTGGTGGACTATTTTAAATATTCATCCGTTATGTAGTGGTCACGTGGAGTGGCACAATGTGCGATGGACATTAATCAAAATGTTTAAATTGTATTTATCTTCAATATTCTCGCTATCTGGACACTATCACGTTAAAATTAATTGTAACGGCCCGAGTGACATCATTGTGAGAAGTCGCTAGGATACGCCGTTAGGGGCGATAGTGTAGGCAGGAGACCAATTCTCGAGATTTTTCATGTGAAAAAACATGGCGGATGACGAATGAAAACCATACAAAAACACTATAGGCTTTATTCATAAACTCTCTTTGATTTCGCGGATGTTAATGGGTGGCGATGATTGCTTTTCATCAGGTGACTCGCTTGGTCGTTTGTCGCCTCTAGCATAAAAAAAAACGTTCAATAAACCTTTGTTCATCATCAGCCCATTTAAGTCCCCACTGCTGGGGCACGGGCTTCCTCACCACGCTTGGCAGACGGGTTGGCGAGGGTTTTGATATAAATGCAGAGTTTTCCTTCTCTGGGTGCTGATGATCATGCCAGCAGCTTTAACTTAGTCGCCCCTCTTGTGATTGAGGGAGGCTCGTGCCCCAGCAGTGGGGACTTAAATGGGCTGATGATGATGATGAAACCTTTGTTAGTTAAAACGGTGTTGTACAGGAACGATTTTTCGGAATTCAACGACTTCAACGACTTTTCGAAATTCATCGAAATTTTTTTCGAGCCCAATTCTTGGGACGTGATATTTTGTCATCATACGATATATATCCTAGTTTTCGGGTGATATCCGCCATGTTTTTTCAAATCGAACATTATGTGAATTGGGCTTCAAGTAGAAAGAAATTATGACATAATTTTGGCTCAAAAAAGTCTTACAACCTGTGCGGATAAAGAATGGGATCAGAAATGGCGGCGCATCTATTCACTTCTCGCTCGCACACTATTTGCGTGTATACTCTCACCCCACGAGTGCGAGTATAGACGCAAATAGTGTGCGATCGAGAAGTGAATATATGCGCCGCCATTTCTCATCCCATTCTTTATCCGCACAGGGAGTAAAATTTTTATCCTTTATGGATTTACCGTTGTATTTTTTTTAATGTCTCGTAATCGTTACTACGTTACCGGCGCTAGTTACGTCCATGCTTCACCTTAAAAAGATTCCATTCAAAGATTCTTATATCTTCGTGTAACACAATAAACAAATTCATTAAAAACAAGGGCAGCTCCCTGAACTTGAACTAGTTTCGCAAAGGTGGAATATTTTAAACGCACATCGTATTGACAATAAATAAGATATTAATAAAAATTATTTTATCGACAGTCGGCCTATGACCCTATTATCTGGAGCAAAATATTCAATTTACGACCGGACAGAAATAGCTTAAAAATAATCTTAGAGATTTTCCTGTCCTCACTTCGTGTCGGTATATAATTTTGGGGACTAGTTTCATAACTTTCCCGATAGATGGCGCTGGCTGTAGAATACATCGCGCAAGTGTAATAAACGCAAGTATAATAAAACTCGTCGCTAACTCTGGAATTCATCTCTTTAATAGTAGGTATAGAGAATGATGTCAAAATTAATATAAATTAATAAACTAAGTAGGTAGGTGTCAAAAATGAGACTCTAAAAAGCTTGAAAAAAAAATTCTGCGAAAAAATTACCGCCTTCAAAAACCTCGAACTAAAAAGTGTAAAATAATATTTTTATCACTTTATACACTTCAAATAACATTTTATAACAGTACACTCGAGAAAAGGTTTTACCGAAGTTGGCGCCCAATCTCTGTTGAATAATTGAATGTTGTATTATATTACAACATAGTATTAGGCGCCGACTTTGGCAAGCGTGGTGATTAAGCCTAATCCCATCATAGTAGCGATGGCTTGATTTCTATGATGGAGGCCTTTGCCCTGCAGTGGGACAGTTATAGACTATTAGGGGTCTTTTAGGCGGGGCGTGAAACGGCATCTCAGCAGGCCATTAGGGTGAGGATGGCAGACACAATGGGTACTTTGTTAGTTCTTTTGTGCCTGTCAGCCTCATATTTGGATTTCACAGCAGCTTACCATCAGGCGGAGTGAGGTCATCCTGATTGGCCTTTCTATAAAAAATAATAATAAATAAAATATGTAGACTTGGATAAATTCCGATGACAATATTTTCATCCGTCATTTTTAGATAGATAGATAGATACTCTTTATTGCACAACATACAAAACTTAAAAGCTAGGTATACAGAGATACAATGTACAATTTAGTCGGTCTTATCGCTGGGAGCGATCTCTACCAGACAACCTTCAGGTAAAGGACATTAGATAGAAGAGGGGAGGGTGGTGCAATCCTTTTGATTTTGAATATTGATTAAGTAAATTATAGTATAAATACATACATCTAGATAATAAATAAACACGTTATCATACACTAATATATACGAATGTTAACTTACTATAATACAATATAACCTACACAAATTATATAAAATTATATAAAATATACTACTATAAGGTTATAATAGAGAAGATATATTTTATACCTACAATATATGGATTTTAATGTGCTTTTAATTTTAAATCAGTATTATAATTTGTTTCTCTTTTCTTCTATTCCAGCTGAATCGTCTAATGAACGAAATCTACGAGACGGTGACAGCGGCCTGCAACATGGACGAGAGGAAACCGTGCAGCTTCCCCACTGACCAGTCAGATGGCAGCACTAGCGAAGGTACACCTACTTCATCATTATCATCATCATTTCAGCTAATAGACGTCCACTGCTGGACATAGGCCTCCCCCAATGTTATCCACACGGATCGGTCCTGTGCCGCCCGCATCCAATGGATTCCCGCGACCTTCACCAGATTGTCGATCCACCTTTTGCCACGGCTGCGACTCCCTGTACGTGTCTCCACTCGAGGACCTTTCCGCCCCAACGGCCGTCTATTCTCCTCGCTATGTGCTCTGCCCACTTACACCCTGCCCTGACTCCTACTTAGTCTTAAAGTAAATAAAAAATCACAGTAAAGAATCAGTCAGTAAAGAACGTATTATTATTCTAAGTTCTGGGAAGCGTTCGTTGCCGAGTGGTCACTGCGACGAAACTTGATCTATTGTTACCTCCGCTCCCACTTATAGATCGTCTCCGAGGCCCAAGGCCTTGGGAGCGATAGCCTTAACATCCTCCGGAAAGATGTGGTAGCTGCCCAGGGTTCGGCTTCTTGAGTGCCCGAGGGCATCGCATTTACAAAAGACGCGCATTGGTGTCTCGTCCCCTGCCATACAGAATCTACAGGTGGGGTCACCGGCCAGCCCGGTTCTGGTGCCGTGTTTGTTCAGCCTGCAGTGACGGTGCACCTGGGTATGCCCAGTAACGGGCATGTTACCATGACATGCACCCTTCCCTTGCAAGCTCGTCAGCTTTTTCGTTGCCCAAGATTTCGGAGTGTCCTGGTACCCAGCGAAGCGTTACTCTGTTGTTTAGCCCAGACAGTTTAGGGCTCTGACATGCATCTCCCTCTGACTGACCACTGAGAAAGTCCCTAGTCCCCATCCGGTCAGTCAAGGTAAATGTAGGTAAATGTTGATTTAAGGTTTCAAATAAATGTTGAAAATACCTACTTAATAGTAGACAGCTTAAGAAATAAATATGCTGACCAAAGGATTCAAGATAAAAGTTGATTTGCAGTCTATTTGCTGCATTTTATTACCTTTATTCAACACATTTGTTTCTTTAAATTTATAAAACATAAATCATACAGAATAACTTTTGTCTTTTAGTTCTATTCGAAGTCATATAGCAAAGAAAATAATAATACTCATACCGAATTATTTGGCCGTAATACCGAATAATTCGGCCGAATACGAACAGTAAAAATTATGCCGAATACTATTATTATTATTATTTGTTAGAAATGGGGTGAGCCCTGCGTCTCATAGCCACTGCGACCAGTAATGATCTATTGTGGCAGTGCCGAATACTATACATATGAACAGAATATTCGCCGCATCTCTAGTACACAGTACAAATACGCACTTGCATTCTACGTATAAAATACCATATATGGTCATAATATGCTATTGATTGTAAATCATACCTACTCATAATGCACCGGAAACGATTATTGTATACAAATATAGTTACTATGTTTATACTAGACAGTGGTGATAATAACAAGGATAAATATGTAATAGGATAAGATAAGAAGACAAGAAACAATTTATTGATCACAAAACATTATACATAGAACAAATCAGAGGAAACAAGGTACAGAGACAAAAAGTCTGCTTTCTCCTCTAAGGAGATGGGTAACTACAACCCTAACTAGCGACACCATTCGTTTTTAATTGTTAGCTACTAAACCGGATCTATTTTCACAATTTCCGGGTTACAACCTCATGGCAAATACTTATACTATTTAATAAATCACCATGCACAAATGTTGGGTCCGTTTATGTACGCGAAAAATTGATTACCACCAAAAGCGGCCACTTTTAGCGTGAATCAATTTTTCGCGTAGGTACAAATGTTGGGTCCGCATTTGTGCATGGTTATTTAATAAATAGTATAAGTGTTTGCCGAGAGGTTGTAACCCCGAAATTGTTTAAAATAGATCCGGTTTAGTAGCTAAAAATTAAAATCGATTAGCGGTGCCATGTAAGGAAATTTCGTTATTATTGTTCGACGAGCAAGTAGCTATGACGTAAGCGCAGCCATACTGTACTCTACTATACAACATCCACACTCTCTTACATACACACCTATCACACACACCAACACTCACGTAACGTAACTACACGCATCCACACGTACGCACGCACACACGCGCACGCGCACGCACACGCACACGCACACGCACACGCACACGCACACGCACACGCACACGCACACGCACACGCACACGCACACGCACACGCACACGCACACGCACACGCACACGCACACGCACACGCACACGCACACGCACACGCACACGCACACGCACACGCACACGCACACGCACACGCACACGCACACGCACACGCACACGCACACGCACACGCACACGCGCACGCGCACGCACACGCACACGCACACGCACGCGCACACGCACACGCGCACGCACACGCACACGCACACACACGCGCACGCACACGCATATCCGGTTTAGTAGCTAAAAATTAAAATCCATTGGCGTCGCTAGTGTGCCCTACCCGTCACCTTAACAGAAAAACACAGGAACAAAATTTGGCCCGACCCGGGGATCGAACCCGGGACCTCAAGCAATAATATAATACTTCGATCTCTCTGATCCATCTTCGGTCGTGTCAAACTGGTGGCCTATTGAAATTTGACGGTATAGGGGAATAGAGAGTGCACTTGTGTGTGCGCAAACACTTGTCCACTATTATCAAAACCCTCGCCAACCCGTCTGCCAAGCGTGGTGAGTATGGCAATTACCCCTCATGTGATTGAGGGAGGCCCGTGCCCCAGCAGTGGGGACTTAAATGAGCTGATGATGATGATGATGATGTGGATGCCATTTCTAAACGAGGACGAACCCGTTTGGATCAGTGGTAGTGGACGCTGCATCTGGTGCAAGGGTAGCGGGTTCGATCCCCGCACAGTGGGTACAAACATGCATGTCTAAAATTTGTTGCAATCTTTTACAATTTATTCTTAAGTAAATAACACACTTAAACATTTCATCTCGTGTTTCATCGACAGCTCATGGCAATCAAGCTTTTAACGCGTTCAGTGGTCTAATTGGTAGAATGATCATTTCAGCCAATAGACGTCCACAGCTGGACATAGGCCTCCCCCAATGTTCTCCACACAGATCGGTCCTGTGCCGCCCGCATCCAATGGATTTCCGCGATCAACATCAGATCGTCGGTCCATTTTGTGGGGGGCGCCACGGCTGCGACTTCCTGTACGTGGCCTCCACTCGAGAACCTTTCTGCCCCAATGGCCGTCTGTTCTCCTCGCTATGTGCCCTGCCCATTGCCACTTAAGGCATGCAATCCTTTGGGCTATGTCTGTGACCTTAGTTCTCCTGCGGATCTCATCATTTCTGATACGATCACGCAGGGATGTGTTATATACTTATGTCTGTTTGTTTTGGTCTGGGTGTTTTTATGTATTATAATTCCTAATTGATTAAGTTTAATGTAAGTATTTAATTTGTAATTTCTACCACGTACCTCAGTTCTGTGGAACGGTTTGGCTGCAAGAGTATTTCCCGACGGCTACGACTTAGAGACCTTCAAGAGAAGAGCGTACTCTTTTTTAAAAAGGCCGGCAACACATTAGCGATCTCTCTGATTTCGCAGATGTTCATGGGCGGCGTTGATTACTTTCCATCAGGTGACTCGCTTGCTCGTATGTCCGCCTCTAGCATAACAAAAAAAAAAAAGTTTTTATTTACAAAAGAAAAGTATTAAATGTATATCTTTGTAATTCCGCTGTTGATTCTGATATCCGTAGCACAGGTGCTTGAGCTACCTATCTCGGAGTCAGATCAATGTATGTGATGTTGTGAAATATTTAAAGAAAAAAAAATTGACAATTTTTTTTTTATTTTCAGATTCAGTCAAACTAACAAGGAGTTTAACTGAAAAACGGAAGAATTACGTGCGAAGAGTATCGTCTCGAGTGGCATACCTTGATCAGGTAATTTAAAATTACTTTTTTATATTTTGTATGGAGTTTATAGACCAAGAGCCGGCGACGGCCAGACCTTCACCACTCGTACAGGCAGCCACAAAACAGATTATTTATTTACGTAACCCCCAGGGCTTACAGTTTTAAGCCAAGTGCATTGCAGTAATATTTTAATTGTTACACTATTACTAGAAAAATAACATGGGACATTCCTTATTCTAATTGAACCATAAAAACAAGAAGAAAATTACTAAAACATACATTATCGACTGGAAAATACCACGGCCTTAAAAAAAACGGGCGTGAAGCACCACTGTGCTGTGTTTCGCTGCGTGAGTGAGGGTACCCTAGGCCCATTCCTGGGAAAAAAGGGGTTTAAATGTTGGCAGCGCACTAACAATCAATTACCATCAGGTGATCCGTCTGCTCATCTGCCACCTATGACATAAAAAAAAACTGCTTTCTGTGCCCTCACAGGGATCATATGTTGTCTTATCATCATATTTTTAAGACCTCAATTATGTACATATGTGATGCAATAAATAAATGATTTTTTTTATATATTAAATGGGTTTGCACTTGACCTCATCTCACATGATGGAAAGTGACAATAAGGTCTAAGATGTAGCGTGCTTACCCAGAAGAAGCCTATTCACTCTCGACTTAAAAGACAACCAAATTGTAGCTCTCTGAGAATACAGAAGTCGGCAAGTTGTTCCATTCCTTATGATTCAAGCGAAACGCTTAGTTCTAACTAGTGGAACTTCCACAGTGTGAGGGTGGATTTTTAAATATATTTTTAAAACGATAACACTCCCTTCACTAGGTGAACGTCCGTAGAGCGACCCGGCACCGGCACCAGACATCGATCTGCTCGTACAAGTCAGAAGCGACTGTACTAGATAACCCGTACTCCACCTTCCGATCCTGGAAGAGCTTCAGGGCGTCGCAGACTAACGTGAATAAAGACACCAAGATGGATACCACAGGTGAGTGGGTTTCAATGGACCAACATTTATTTAGATGTCTCACAATGATGTCCCCTGGAACAGCCACATGTACCTATGTTACGCGATTTTTGGGTTTTCGATATATTTTGATGGATGGCTGGCAAGAGCTGGATGCGAGAAGCCATGGATAGATCACAGTGGCGAACAATTGGAGAGGCCTACGTCCAGCAGTGGACTGCGATAGGCTGATGATGATGATGATGATATATTTTGTGCATTTTGAAATTGTATGTCCAGATGAGATCTAAAAAAATATTTGTTTTTCTATGTGATATGTGGCAAACAAGCAGACGGATCACCTGATGGTAAGCGATTGCCGCCGCCCATAGACACTCGCAACACCAGTGGAATCACAAGTGCGCTGCCTACCTTTAATCCCCCTTACTCCATATTGGGGCTTCGGTACCCTCAGTAAAAAACCGCAGAGATGCTGCTTTACGTTTTCTGTGAGGTGTCTTACGTCTCACGGTAAAATATTAGCACAAAATGGAACGCCGGCTGCCAACATTGCGTGCTAAACAGGGACCGCCGCACACATGCGAGCTTGTGGTCTCGATATGGTTCGGCGTGAGAAAGAGAGAGATATATACTGCCTAGCGCGTAGGTCAACGAACTCTTCTATTGTTATGTTAGCTGGATGCGACCTTTTGTATCTATTATTTAGTGATCCTATGTACAGATGGCGTCTGGTTAAGTTACCCCTTCGCAGTGTAAAAATAACATTAGTATCTCAGATTTCAGAGTAACTCGATGTGAAGCCGTGTGTACATGGAATATCTAACTTTTTTTTTAGACAGGTGTTAACTGTCTAGTTTCTTTTTTTTATTTACGTTATTTTTTCTCCTATTCCACAGATTCAAAATTCAACCTCACAGACTCATTCGGCAACATCTTGTCTATGAAAGACTCATTCGACAACGAAAGCATAGACAAGCTGAGCATAGATGAGAAGACGGGCTGCGTGGACATAGAGCTTCCGTTCGAGCCTAGGGAGCGGGGGCTTTTCAACGTCTGTCTGTTGGTTGGCCTGAATTATATGACTGGACAGGCTTATGTGAAGAGTGTGTTTCCTAGTCAGGTAATTTTCTACAGTTAATATTTTTATAGCAATATTTTGCAATTTATTCTTAAGTAATAATATTTTCACTGGATATTGTAAATATGCCTACAATATTAATGAGACTATCGACAACACATGTCGAATCGTCAAGACTTATAGTCTGGCCAACACCGCTGTACCACGCCTCAGGTATGCAAGGAGAAGCGGGGTGCAGACAGGAAAGATCATGGACTCATAAGAAATTTATACTGTTGAATAGATATGAAGAAATCCAAGTACGATATTTGGATGCTGTATACATGTAAAGAAAATATATTCTCTTAAATAATTTTCCTTAGATACGAAACTCCTTCTATTAAAAAGAAGTTGTAGCTATGTCAGGTTTTGACAGTCATGCCTATAAAGTCTGTAAGAATACCCTTTGAATGAATGAATTAATTAATATACTTTTATTGCACTCAAAATAAGGTATGAAAACTTAAAAACTAGGTATCACAGAATATGTACAACGAATATGATGCCTTGTCACTATGAGAGATCTCTTCCAGGCAACCTTACATATAATTATAATAAATATTTGTGATTATGACTGCTGTATAAACTCATTCCGCCATCCCCTTTTTACAACCGAGAGAGCAGGCAAACTGGGGGATATCATCTCTTCTTGGTGAATATTGCACGATTGCGTCATCATCATCATCAGCCCATTTAAGTCCCCACTGCTGGGGCACGGGCCTCCCTCAATCACATGAGGAGTAATTGCCATACTCACCACGCTTGGCAGACGGGTTGGCGAGGGTTTTGATATTAATGCAGAGTTTTCCTTCTCTGGGTGCTGATGATCATGCCAGCAGCTTTACCTTAGTCGCCTTTTACGACACCTCGGTAAGAGTGAGGGTGGCTTATTCTACTCTGCCGGGGACCACACGGCCGTGTACGATTGCGTACAAAGCGCTTTTCCTCCTCCCGCGTTAATACTGCCAGGGGCTGGAACGCCCTGTTAGCGTCTGTTTTTCCCGGTGAATACAACCCCAATATTTTCAAAGCTAGAGTGAATAGGCTACTTTTGGGTAAGCTCGCTCCATCGTAAGTTTCCTCTCGACTCTAGAGTTCAGTGTGAAGCCAAGAGCAAGCTTCAATAAAAAAAATAGTCACTAAGGTTGTTAATTATTTTTGTGCCAGGTGCAAGTACCCCCTCACATAGAGAACCTGATCTTCCCGGAGACCCTCAGCACCGCCGCGGCGGGCGAATGGGCTGCGGAGGCCCGGGGAGCGCAGTGCTACTCGCTGGTGCTCACCGATGAGAGGGGGGAGAGGTCTTATGGGTGAGTTTATATTCCACAGCGTCTCGGAACATTCATCATCATCATCATCATCAGCCCATTTAAATCCCCACAGCTGGGGCACGGGCCTCCCTCAATCACATGAGGGGTAATTGCCATACTCACCACGCTTGGCAGACGGGTTGGCGAGGGTTTTGATATAAATGCAGAGTTTTCCAGTCACATTGATACCTGTCATATCGAAAATCTACGAAAGAGTTATGCATAATAAGCTTGTAGGGTTTTTCGACAAATATAACGTCATAAACCAAAATCAGTATGGATTCCAAAAAAATAAATCCACAACACTGGCAACTTTTAACTTAGTTAACAATGTGCTTCGAACTATAAATGAAGGCAACCAGGTAACAGTCCTGTGCTTTGACATGTCAAAGGCATTTGACTTTTGTCACCCCTCGACTTGTAGTTTTAAATGGAAAAATAAAACTAGGGAATAAATGAATAAACATTACTTATATTCCCCCGCTAAAACCGCCGTCGGAGGCACACAAATTTGTGAGGTCGTGGGTTTTAAGGGCCGTCTGCTTTCACTTCACTTTCTAGGCACTCCCCTGTAGGTCCACTGGTAGTAGCCCGAGACGGAGACGATGATCGCCAATTTCTCAGTCGGCGGATGTGGTGAATCTGAATTTTTCAGTAAACGGATGTGGTGTTGCGCCTCTCACTGGATGCTACGCCAACGCGCTCTGCCTCCAACTGTCTTCCCAATCCGGTAATAAATCCCTAGATCGGGATATCAACGGATCACAACAATTCACAGCGGAATAATTTAAATACTAAAAATGTATCGCTCGTTGCTAAGTTAAAGCACGTAACGGTTCTTTTGAAAAATGCTTGTTGCGAGGAGACGTGCAAACTATCATCAGCCTAGAAGCGACTGGCGACCCTCCGCTCACCTCTGCCCGCGCGCACCTGCCGCGACCGGTTTCCGCTGCGCCGTTGCGAAATCGATTTCTAGTTACTCATTATTGTTTATGACTTATGTAAATGATTAATTCTTTTAATATTTTTTTTTATTTCTAAAAATTTTACTTTAGTTTATTGTAAATATGCACTGTAAATACAAGTTTTAAATTATTCTTAATGTTATGTAAGTTCATTATTTTATTTATTCCTACATTTATATTTTATCGACAAACCAGAATCTGTAGTTTAAGATTGTATGTGTAACGTTCCGTTACACTTTGTATCACATAGTCAACTCAGATCTAAGTTAGAAAAGTGTGGTATTAGAGGCAAAGCACTGAACTGGATTATGTCATATCTACACAAAAGATTGCAATCAGTAGAAATCTCTCAAATTGACAATAATAATACTGTTCAAGCTCATAAATCGGATTTAAAACATAACGGTTTTGGTGTTCCACAGGGCAGTATTTTGGGCCCACTGCTATTTCTGGTTTATATAAATGACCTGCCGTGCTTTATCGAACATAAAAGTATACTTTTTGCTGATGATATATCAGTAATCGTATCAACAAATAATAAAAAAGGCAGAGTGGAACATGAGTATGATATTAATAAAACATTATTGACTATTGTTAATTGGTTAAAATCTAATAATTTAAAAACAAATATTGACAAGACATGCTATATAAATTTTAACAATTATTCACATAATCTTAATATAAATTATCAGGGACAAATGCTCAAGCATGCAAATAATGTACGGTTTTTAGGTATATTAATAGATAACAAATTAGATTGGAAAAATCATGTAAACTATGTGTGTAACAAAATTAATAGATTTTCATTCGTTTTATATAAGTTAGTAAAAACTGCATCAAAGGCCACAGCCCTCACAGCTTACTTTGCATACGTAGAAACCGTGCTTCGATACGGGCTGATCATCTGGGGAAATAGCTGTGAGATGCAAAGAGCATTTATAGCCCAAAAAAGGTGCGTACGGGCCATATTTGGCGTAAAACCTGATACGTCATGTAAACCTCTCTTCAGATCTTTGAATCTGTTGCCGTTACCATGCTTATATGTATTGGAAATTGCTAAATTTGTTCAAAAAAATCCTGACTACTTTAAACAAGCAAAAGACCTATATCCACGAAATACTAGGAACAGTAATAGATTAGTCCTTGACTTTATACCAAATAGCGCCCGTGTCCAAAAGAACTGTTTTTGCATGTGTGTAGCCATTTACAACAAAATTAATCAGCATATTAAAGATCTGCCCTTTAACCAATTTAAGACATCACTCTACAAGTGGCTAGTCGCACGCACTTTTTACTCTGTGCAAGAATTTCTTGAGTACAGGGAAAATCAGCAAATTGTAAATATAATTAATTAATTTGTTACCGTAGCAAAATGTGATACTTGTAAAGTTGACATTGTAATTTGTATTGTATTTGCATGCTGTTTGTCAATGGCTGGATAGGCGACCATGATAACTGTTACCATCTACTTATTTGTAAACCCTGTTCAAAAGCAAATAAACTATTCTATTCTATTCTATTCTATTCTATTTCCTTCTCTGGGTGCTGATGATCATGCCAGCAGCTTTACCTTAGTCGCCTTCTACGACACCTCGGTAAGAGTGAGGGTGGCCTATTCTACTCTGCCGGGGACCACACAAAAAATGATTTAAAATCTGTGTACAGCTGTACCACGTTTATAAGTTACAGCAGCAAAATTCGTCTACGCAGAAGAGCAAGTTAAATCCGATCGATTACGATTGCGAAAGCAGTTGAAATACAGACTTTATTACGTTACGTTAAGGTGACGGGTAGGGCACACTAGCGACGCCAATCGATTTAAATTTTTAGCTACTCAACCGGATTTATTTTAAACAATTTAGGGGTTACAACCTCTCGGCAAACACTTATACGATTTATTAAATGATCATGCACAAATGTTGGGTCCGTTTTTGTACGCGAAAAATTGATTTACGCCAAAAGTGGCCGCTTCTGGCGTGAATCAATGTTTCGCGTGCGCGTTGGATTCAATATTTGTGCATGACTATTTAATAAATATTATAAGTGTTTGCCGAGAGGTTGTAACCCCGAAATTGTTTAAAATAGATCCGGTTAGTAGCTAAAAATTATAATCGGTTGGCGGCGCTAGTGTGCCCTACCCGTCACCTTAAGATTAAACACAAAAAATCCAGAGAGGATTCCTATCTCTCTTAACCGCACTCGCACTGAACATGGCGCTGACGCGTCAACGAATAAGAAATTGTAATTTCTGGCGCGCGTAAACGGAGCGTTGTGATTGGTTAAGATTTTGTCGCAGTTATCGAAAATAAGACTTCTGCGTGCAGGTACATGGGTGTGACTTATAAAATTGATAAAAATGTACTTTATTTGAATATATTCAAAATAAAAAAGATATTTCAATTTAATTCCATACAGAACATTTATGAATGTCAAATATTATGTAATCTACCGCTGATTCGGCATGTCAATTTCTACCGAGAAGAATCTCCAAGAAACTCAGTAGTTACTCTTTTCACATAATATGGTAATTACAATTTTCATTTTTAATATATTGTAATACCTATTATTTCGTATAAAAACACAATGCGGTCCCAAAAGTGTGTGGGTGGTCCCAACACACAATTTTGTTTGGGAGTCTATTTAAAAAGACGTTTTTTTTGTCTATTTTTGTTAAATTATTTTTATATTCGTCCGCAGATATTGCCGGCGCGTGCTGCCAGAGGGCGCATCGTCGTGCCTGCCTCTCTGCTACTGTCTCATTGGACGGTATAGGGCTCCAGGTTTCTATTACAAGGTATATAAATAATTTATTTTATTTATGTTTGGGAAATTTAAAACATAACATTTGAAACTAGCTTTTGCTCTTTGCTAACAATCTTGTTTTTATTTTGTTTTGATAAGCGGTAAGCGATTGCCGCCGCCCATGAACAACCGCAACACCAGTGGAGTCACAAGTGCGCTTCTCACCATTAAACCCCCCTTTCGCCCGAATTGGGCGTCCGGTACCCTCACTTACGCAGCGAAACACAGCACATAGAAAAGAAATTAAAATTGGAAAATTTAAAACAATATTTAGAAACTAGCTTTTGCTCGCGGATTTGCTCGCGTTAGAAATTGAACTAAATTTAGCCTATGTTACTCTCTATCCCTTGAACTATCTCCACCAAAAAATTCACTTCAATCAGTCGCCCCCTCTTGTCGTGAAAGACTGAGAAACAGACAGACACGCACACTTTTACATTTATAATATTAGAGGATTCTTTAGATTTTTGTGTTGCATTGTAAGTAACGCTTCCCGGGTCGTGCAAAGGTGTTTTTTTTTTATATGAGAGGTGGCAGACGATCTGACGGATCACCTGATGGTAAGCAATTCCGCCGCCCATGGACACCCGCAACACCAGTGGAGTCACAAGTGCGCTGCCAACCTTTTTCCCTTCCCCGTTTCGAATTTTACGAACATAGCTCGGGTTTGTGATCACCAATCCGCATTTGGCAAGCGTGGTGATTGAGCCTAATCCCATCATAGTAGCGATGACTTGATTTCTATGATGGAGGCCTTTGCCCTGCAGTGGGACAGAATATAGGCTGATACGTTACTTTTTATTACTTTATTGTAAGTAAAGATCGGATAATCGAATGCATAATTAGTCTAAGAGCCCACAACGGCCAGATATTCGTCATTTTATAATAGCCGAAAGTTTTTCTGTGCATATCTCCCACACAGATGAGAACTATCAGCGATGGTATAAGGTATCAAATGCGTGCGTATTTCTACCATTAGCTCGGCGGTGAGACCTGCACTTTTCGTGTAACCATAGTTCAGTTGGTTCCCCTGTTAAAAAGGTTTGCGAAGGTCAGACGGCAATCGTTTCATTGTATTTACCAGACTCCACAAATCAAGAATCATGAATGAATGAATGAATATACTTTTATTGCACTCAAAGTATAGTAAGAAAACTTAATACTATGCCATTTTTATGAGACCGTGGGAGAGCCACGCTTCGGTATGAATGGGCCGGCTCGACCGGAGTGATACCGCGACTGCACAGAAAACCAGCGTGAAGCAGCATTGTGCTGTGTTTTGCTGCTTGAGTGAGGGTACCGGATGCCCAATCCGGGGGAAAGGGGGGTCAAAAGGTTGTGAACGCACTTGTGACTCCACTGAAGATATAAATTTTCTTTATTCAATTTAGGTCCACACAGAACACTTTATGAATGTCAAAATAGGTACATACACACATAATCATCTACCGCTGGTTTGGAATGTCGATTTCTACTGAGAAGACACCAGCAAGAAACTCAGTAGTTACTCTATTCAAATATTGATGATGTTACAGAGTTTCAATCGCATGTGACAATATCCGCTAGAGGGCGTGCCTGTGAACCGAGGTCCAACTTCAACATCATTGGCTGATTTATTCGTTAATTGACAATTTGACATATCACGTTTAAAAATACCCAATTACCTTGTAGATGGGCCTCAGGCCTATAGTACGCCATCTTGCGAGTTTTTTCCACGCGATATAAAATAGCGAAGAGACTAAAAAAAATAAAATTATCAATACAATTTGTATTTAAAACTTCCAGGTGCTACAAGAAATAGAATCCCACCATGGCAGCTCTGAAGTGGAGATCCACTCGATACTCCAGCAACTTTTCGAGACCGACTTCCCCAACCCTGGGGAAGAACTGACCATATCATACAAAGTCCATACAGATCCATCCATACTGACGGACAGGTCATATAGGAACTCCGTCAATTTGGGAGATATACTCAAGTGTAAAACCATGCCTGATATGAGGAGGAGCGGCGGGAGCGAGTTTTTGAGCCAGCCATCCAGTGGCTCGAACCAGCCATCCACTGGCTCAAATCAATCTTCAAATATTTTGAATCAGCAAACCAATGGGTCGTGTAATGAGCCAACCAATGGCTCTGGGCCATCCGATGGCTCGGAAGATGGTTTGGACGATGGAAGAGATTATGCCGAGTTGCCGAAGTTTTTGGATTTGGAGAATAATAATGGACCGAAGAAGGTTATGCTCAGTTTGGAGAGTCATAGGTGAGTTCTTTGTATTTTTTCACTATCATCATCATAATTATCAAAATTCGAACCTTAAGGGGATAAAAAGGGGGTTGGAAGTTTGTATCTTTGATGTTGGGAATGTGAAAATTTGTATTTAGACTAATAATTGGAATTTAAAAATAACTCATCAAAGTTTTTTGAAAAATCTAAGGGTGATTTTTGTAGGCAGACGAACAGACGGATCACCTGATGGTAAGCAATTGCCGCCGCCCATGGACACCCGCGACACCAGTGGAGTCACAAGTGCGCTGCCAACCTTTAAAACCCCCCCTATCCTCCGGATTGAGCCTCCGGCACCCTCACTCACGCAGCGAAACACAGCACAGTGCTGCTTCACGCCGGTTTTCTGTGAGGCCGTGGTTTGACTGACCGGATGGCGCAATTGGTAGTGACCCTGTCTCTTACGCCAAAGGTCGTGGGTTCGATCCCCACCCTGAACAAACATTCGTGCGATGAACACTTGTGTTTGTTCAGTGTCTGGGTGTAATATATGTATTTAAGTATATATTTGTGTTCCTCTGTTGTCTGATATCTGTAACACAAGTGCTTAAGCTACTTAGTACGGAATCAGGTCAACGTATGAGATGTTGTGAGAATTATTATTATTATTATCACTCCGGTCGAGCCGGCCCATTCATGCCGAAGCTTGGCTCTCCCACGGTTTAGTACGGAGATCGAACCTGCAACCCGTTCACCAGCAGGCAGTTTATGGGTTGATACTTGACTCTTTTATTTCAACAGAACAAGGATCCTGAAACGGCCCATCGAGCCCAGAGTGGATGAGGACAACCTGTCCACATTGCTGGACTCGTTCGGAGCCGGGCTGGTCATCAAGGTCTTCGGCTCTTTACTCCTGGAGAGGAAGGTCATTGTAATCAGTGACAAGCTCAGGTAAAGACTTTCTAATGTTAAAAACCGTTTTATGGATCAGTGGCGCCGCCAACAGTTTTATTGATTGTATTGAAATTAAGATAAAGATAAAAAAAACTTTATTCAATTTAGGTCCACACAGAACACTTATGAATGTCAAAATAGGTACATAATATCTACCGCTGGTTCGGAATGTCGATTTCTACTGAGAAGACACCAGCAAGAAACTCAGTAGTTACTCTATTCAAATATTGATGATGTTACAGAGTTTCAATCGCGTGTGAAATATCCGCTAGAGGGCGTGCCTGTGAACCGAGGTCCAACTTCAACATCATTGGCCGATTTATTCGTTAATTGACAATTTGACATATCACGTTTAAAAATACCCAATTACCTTGTAGATGGGCCTCAGGCCTATAGTACGCCATTTTGCGGGTTTTTCGCACGCGATATAAAATAGCGAAGAGACTAAAAAAATTAAATTATCAATACAATTTGTATTTAAAACTTCCAGGTGCTACAAGAAATAGAATCCCACCATGGCAGCTCTGAAGTGGAGATCCACTCGATACTCCAGCAACTTTTCGAGACCGACTTCCCCAACCCTGGGGAAGAACTGACCATATCATACAAAGTCCATACAGATCCATCCATACTGACGGACAGGTCATACAGGAACTCCGTCAATTTGGGAGATATACTCAAGTGTAAAACCATGCCTGATATGAGGAGGAGCGGCGGGAGCGAGTTTTTGAGCCAGCCATCCAGTGGCTCAAACCAGCCATCCACTGGCTCAAATCAATCTTCAAATATTTTGAATCAACAAACCAATGGGTCGTGTAATGAGCCAACCAATGGCTCTGGGCCATCCGATGGCTCGGAAGATGGTTTGGACGATGGAAGAGATTATGCCGAGTTGCCGAAGTTTTTGGATTTGGAGAATAATAATGGACCGAAGAAGGTTATGCTCAGTTTGGAGAGTCATAGGTGAGTTCTTTGTATTTTTTCACTATCATCATCATAATTATCAAAATTCGAACCTTAAGGGGATAAAAAGGGGGTTGGAAGTTTGTATCTTTGATGTTGGGAATGTGAAAATTTGTATTTAGACTAATAATTGGAATTTAAAAATAACTCATCAAAGTTTTTTGAAAAATCTAAGGGTGATTTTTGTAGGCAGACGAACAGACGGATCACCTGATGGTAAGCAATTGCCGCCGCCCATGGACACCCGCGATACCAGTGGAGTCACAAGTGCGCTGCCAACCTTTAAACCCCCCCTATCCTCCGGATTGGGCCTCCGGCACCCTCACTCACGCAGCGAAACACAGCACAGTGCTGCTTCACGCCGGTTTTCTGTGAGGCCGTGGTTTGACTGACCGGATGGCGCAATTGGTAGTGACCCTGTCTCTTACGCCAAAGGTCGTGGGTTCGATCCCCACCCTGAACAAACATTCGTGCGATGAACACTTGTGTTTGTTCAGTGTCTGGGTGTAATATATGTATTTAAGTATATATTTGTGTTCCTCTGTTGTCTGATATCTGTAACACAAGTGCTTAAGCTACTTAGTACGGAATCAGGTCAACGTATGAGATGTTGTGAGAATTATTATTATTATTATCACTCCGGTCGAGCCGGCCCATTCATGCCGAAGCTTGGCTCTCCCATGGTTTAGTACAGGGATCGAACCTGCAACCCGTTCACCAGCAGGCAGTTTATAGGTTAATACTTTACTCTTTTATTTCCAGAACAAGGATCCTGAAACGGCCCATCGAGCCCAGAGTGGATGAGGACAACCTGTCCACATTGCTGGACTCATTCGGAGCCGGGCTGGTCATCAAGGTCTTCGGCTCTTTACTCCTGGAGAGGAAGGTCATTGTTATCAGTGACAAGCTCAGGTAAAGACTTTCTCATATTAAAAACCGTTTTATGGATCAGTGGCGCCGCCAACAGTTTTTATTGATTGTATTGAAATTAAGACAAAGATAAAAAACACTTTATTCAATTTAGGTCCACACAGAACACTTATGAATGTCAAAATAGGTACATAATATCTACCGCTGGTTCGGAATGTCGATTTCTACTGAGAAGACACCAGCAAGAAACTCAGTAGTTACTCTTTTCAAATATTGATGATGTTACAGAGTTTCAATCGAGAAAAAAAATACAATTATGAAAGTTAATAGACTACTATGAATAACAACTCAAAAGATTAATCAATTAACATGACCAAGAATCCTTATCATTCAAATAGTCTTGTACACTATAGTAACCTTTCTTCATTAGGCAGGTTTTAATATGGGACTTAAACTTATCCAGTGATAGGTTAATGACATTTTGTGGTATCTTATTAAATATCTTAATACTTAAGCCAACAAACGAATTACCGATTTTATGAAGTCTGAGGACCGGGACGGCAAGCCTATGTTTATTTCTGGTGTTAAGACTATGACTATCGGACTTTTTTGGACTATAAGTTTTACTTACCGGACTGGGATCTCATGGTCCTAGGTTCGATTCCCGGGTCGTTTAAATCGATCGGTGTCGTTAGTTAGGGCTACTAGTGACACCAGTCAATTAAAATTCGACCCGGGAATCGAACCCAGGACCATGAGATCCCAGTTCGGTGAGTAAAAGCACTAGACCAACAAGGCGTATTTTTTACAATGGTCTTGTAGAATATTTCGATCGACCATTCGATGCATTCTACTATCCATGCGAACCTACCACGTACGTCAAACAAAGGTAGTGGGTTCGATTCCCACTCTGGACTAACATTCGTACTGTAAACACTTTTGTTTAAGGCGACGGGTAGCCCTAACTAGCGACATCAATCTATTTTAATTGTTTTCCGAGAGGCTGCAGCCTCGAAATTGTTAAAAAGATATCCGGTTTAATTGCTAACTTAAATCAATTGGCGTCGCTAGTTTGCCCTACCCGTCACCTTAAATGAAAATTTTATCGAGATATTTATTATATTATTAACCGGCGTGAAGCAGCACTGTGCTGTGTTTCGCTGCGTGATTGAGGGTACCGGAGGCCCAATCCGGGGGAAAGGGGGGTTTTAAAGGTTGGCAGCGCACTTGTGACTCCACTGGTGTCGCGGTTGTCCATGGGCGGCGACAATTGCTTATCATCAGGTGATCCGTCTGTTCGTCTGCCTACCTATTACATAAAAAATGTTTTTCTGTCAACCTCGAAAAGTTTCACGAAAACTTTCAGAGCTGATTCCATATTTATTTTTTCATTTACAGTATAATGTCCTCCTGTATGGAAGCGTTACAAAGCGCCCTCTATCCGTTCGTGTGGCAACAGCCCTTAATCTGTAGCATCCCCGCTGAGATACAGAGGGACGTCCTGGACGCTCCCCTGCCGATCCTGGCCGGGGCCCTGAGGGTCACGGAGCCGCTGAGGCCACAACAGGCCATAGAGGTAAAGATTTTTTTTTAATATTGTTAAATTAAACCTAGTGAGGAAACCTGCACGTCTCGGATAGTTTCTCATAATGGACAACATTTCATATTTTTAACATGTCCATATTGTTTTCTTATATGAAAAAAGACATAAAATGAACAGACCCATATTTTTTCTTTTTTCAAAATTTGTCCATTTTCATGCATAAAATAATTATTGAAATTCTTTATATTCTAAATAGACGTAAGCGGCAAATGACGTCATCGGACGGCTGAATACAGCGATATTCCTTTGCTTATCATTGTTTTAATAAAAAAAGGTACTACTGTCAAAGGTAAATAATACTAGTGTCAACATTGTCACTCATTCATTCAACGTTGACAAGTTGTCTTTTTTTTTATAGTTGCATGTCATGGGTTTGGCATTTCGTAAATTTAAAACTATAATGTAAGAAATATTTTACATTCTGCCGTCCGATGACGTCATCTTACGTTTTTAGTTTTTAATTTTTTTCTCAGAAAATAAGCAATATAAAAAATAAATAAATATATATTCGAGCAGTGGAAAAGTAAATAGAGAATTGGTATTTTTTGTTTTATAGCTTAGCAATTTGGAAATGTTGTCCATTGTGGATACCTACCTACAATATTTGAGATAATGATTCTCAACGTGTAACCGTGATCCAGTTGGTTTGGTTCCCCTGTCTAAGGGTTGCGAAGGTCAGTCGGCAGGCGCTTCATTGTAATTACCAGACTTTCCGAATCCTGGATCATGGTCCAAACGTGTAGTGTAGTACAGTCAGCATCAAAAGTAGCTTAACACTTTAGTACCATGTCAAAGTAACTGTTCTGCCTATTATAGTCAGTTTCTAAGGGGTACGTACAAAATGTTACTTCGACATGGTACTAATGTGTAAAGCTACTTTTGATGCTGACCGTACCCCGGGCTCCGAAGCGACAGCTTTGGACGAAAATCCGAATTACACGCTACTATGAGGAGTGCGTGTGTAAAGACAATAGGCTATTTGACAGTATGATAAATAAAGATTTATTTATAGTTATCCGCGTAGTCTATAGCCTTAAAAAGAAATTAACAATAAAACACATAAAAAATATTGAATATTTTCCCAAAAAAAAACGAATTAAATTAATTCGTTTTGTGCTTGGAAACACGTGACCATAAATAATAAAAATAAATAAATATTTCACAACATCACATACATTGATCTGACTCCGAGATTGGTAGCTCAAGCACCTGTGTTACGGATATCAGAATCAACAGTGGGATCACAAATATATACATATAATACTTTTCTTTTGTAAATACATACTTATAATATATAGATAACGCCCAGACCATAAAGTGTTTTGACTGGCTTTCTTTACCGTGACGTTAGACTTTTGAAAACTCAACCACAAAACTCTTGATTTTACTTGCTCTTCAATATTACATTTACAAAAGCTTGACGTCACTCGAATGATTCGACGCCATGTTGCTGAATGAAGCGTTTTTGACAGATCAAATAATCCTTATGTTTTATTATGATTTTCTAAACGAAATATTCATAATAAATGAAAATAAATATTATTTTGAGGGTTCATATACACCAATAAATAATATGAGGTTTTTCAAAACAAGTCAAATAGCCTATTGACATAAAATTGACTTAATACTCTGTCTATTCCAGGGCATGATCATAGACCTGACGCATCCGTCCAAGGCCCTGTTCTACCAGGGAGATGAATCCACAATCCTGCCCACCACCAGCTACAAGACATTGAAGACATCGCTGCAGATGGAGACCAGCAGACACACCAACAGACAGGTGAGGTGTAGACCATATCTATAGTACACCAGAGCTAGAGTAGGTCAAAGCTGGAGTAGGCCAGAAGTAGACTTGTAGACACACCAACGGACAGGTGAGGAGAAGACCAGACCCGGAGTAGGCCAGATCAGACGTAATAGATCAGGAGTAGACTTAACCTGAAGTAAATCTACTAAACCAGTAATCACACCAGCAGACAGGTGAGGAGTAGACTAGATCAGAAATAGACCGGATCTGGAGTAGCTCCGGATTGAAGTACTGGAATAGGCTGGAATAGGCCCGAGATGGAGTAGACTAGAAAAGTAGACACACCAGGTTAGGAGTAGACCAGACATGGTTGAGAATACCAGGGGTGGAGTAGTTCAGAGTTGGACTAGACCTGACTAGTAAACACACCAGCAGCCAGGTGAGGAGTAGACTAGATCTGGAGTAGACTAGCTGAAGTACACCACAACTGGTGTAGGCCGGAGATGAAGGAAACCAAAGCTATAGGAGTAGACTTTACCAGTAGGCACACAAGTTGAGGAGTAGAACAAAGCTGTTGAAGTAGACCAGACCAGGTGACGAATACCAAAGCTGGAGTAGACACGAGTTGGAGTAGACCAGACCAGTAAACAAACCAGCAGACAGGTGAGGAGTAGACCAGACCTACAGTACACCAGAGTTGGAGGAGACCAGAGTTGTATTTGAAGGGGTTGGAGTAGGCCAGAGCAGTAAACATACAGCAGGTAAGGATTAGACTAATCCTGGAGTAGACCAGAGTCGGAAGAGACCAGAATTGTAGTGGGTGGTGCTGGAGTAGACCAGGGTTCGTGTAGACCAGACCAGTAAACACACCAGCAGACAGGAGTAGACCAGACCTTTAGTTCACAAGAGTTAGAGGAGACCAGATTTGTATTGGACGGAGCTGGAGTAGACAGGAGTTGGAGTAGACCAGCCCAGTAAACACACCAACAGACAGGTGTGGAGTAGACCAGGCATAGATTAGACCATAGATGGAGTAGACTAGACCAGTAGACACACCGTTAGACAGATGAGGAGTAGACCTGACCAAGTCTAGACCATAGTTGGAGTAGACTAGACCAGTAGAGATACCGTTCCACAGGTAAGGAGTAGACCAGACCTAGAGTAGACCATAGTTGAAGTTGAATAGACCAGTAGACACACCAGGTGAAGAGTAGACCAAACTAGTAGACCAAAGCACGCCATTTAGGCAGTCGGCGTTCTGACTGCTTATTTTCTGACCCTAAAAATTTTGACTGTGAGTCTTGTCAATGATTGTCTTACTTAAATTTTTGATTATCTTAGGACACCCAGACTCGCAACGTGATGATATCGGAGGCGTTCCTGCGCTTCTTCGTGGACATCCTCGGGGAGTTCTGGCGCTTCTTCTCGGTGGGCGAGCTGAAGGACACCGACCTGGGCAAGGGCAACGTTGTGTTTGACGTGAGTGACATCTATATATATAAAAGGAGAACCTGAGTGTCTAAGGTATTAAGTGACTAGGAATGCACCCACAGCCCAAACTACTGACCCTAGAAACTTGAAAATATGACCCTTAAGAGGGTTAAAAGGGGGTTAAAAGTTTGTATGAAAGTCCGCCATTTTTGATGTTAGAAATGTGAAAATTGGTTTTCAGACTAATAATTTGAAATAAAAACCTTATATAGGATACATTTTGGAGAGTGCGCCACGGAACTGTACAATGCCATAGAATAGAATAGAATAGAATAGAATATTTTATTTGTGATAAATGTGGTAATTACAAGGGTGTTATATATAATAATTTGCTTCTCACACTTAGCTACACAGTAATAGCATACAAATTTGGAGCATCTCCGTTCTTCCACTACTCCACCAGTTACCAGGCTACAATTTGGGGGTTTTCAAAGCGCGAGTGAATAGGTATCTTCTAGGTAATCGTGCTACATCTTAGACCATATTATCACTTACCATCAGGTGAAATATGGTCAAACGCTTACCTATCTACAGTAAAAAAAAAAGTAACCCATTTACCGTTTTTTGTAAATCAATGCCAGTGATGGGGGGGGATGAAATGCCAGTATGGGGGTTTAGCCCTTTTAAAGTAATAATCTTGTAAACCGCTACCTATACGTTCTCCTTATTTTAATCAAGAACAACATTGCTTTAACATTTTTATAAATTCGACCCTTAAGGTAGTGAAAAGGGGGTTTAATTTTTGTATGGGAAGTTCGTCGTCTTTGATAGGAAAGTGAAAAAATTTATATTTAACGTATACTTAATAATAAGAAAGTAATCCTTTAAACTTTTTTTGGAAAATCACACACATGTGAGGGGATAAAATTGCAGTTGGGGGATTAGACAGTTTCAAAGTTGAATTCTTAAAATGGATTTTTAGGGCACCGGGGGGTTTTTTGTGGTTTTTTGAATAAAAGTGACTTTAGAATTTTCCAATCAAAACGTACGGTAATGCGGTTTAGCGGTTGTAACCCACCCTATCGACTGTCTTACTCTGAAAGGGGTTTTCCGTCCCTGCTCATTACTGCCTTACCAGGGACTATTTGCAGCAACAGATGGCGCTAGTTGTGTTGTATTCAGAAGATTATATTAGTAAAACTTTGTGGTGACAAAATGTCTCCATGCTTTTCACCCGGACCTAAGTAACAGTGGCGCTAGTTTGACGTTTATTTGCAGTGACACCAAAACTAAGACAGCGGGCGTCTTTATTTTGTTTTTATACCGCAATGTTGCCAGATAGGTGATTTAAATTTTCCCCGATCACTAGGCAGTTTTAGAAGTCGTTATTTTTTTCTTACGTTTATATTTTTCCCTTAAATTGGGGAAATGACATATGGGAAATACTAAGCGTTATTTATGACGTCACAGATGCGCTGGAATTCAAAATGTTTGAAAATTAATTAAAAATACTTAACCAGTATATACCAAAAATATTCAACTTAGTTACTTAAGCTAGTCCAAGGCATTTGAAAAATATATTAAAACCATACTTAAAAATTTGTTCCCATAGCCCTTTAGTATAGGGGCATCCGTGGATCGCATGTTGTTGCCGTGACTGTCATGAGTTCAATAAATAAATAAATAATTAAAAAGAAAGTTATCAGCTTACATACTGTCCCACTGCAGGGCAAGGCCAACCATCATAAGAAATTCACGTCACGCTACTATGATGGGATTAGGCTTATCCCACGCTGCTAATGCGGATTGGTGATCACAAACCCGAGCAATGTTGGAAACATCGAAACATACTTTTGTTTGCTCGCCCGGGAATTGAACCCGAGATCCATAAACTCTCCGCAGTCACAAAAAAAATGTGTGCTTGGTTACTGGACAAGATTTTTTATAGTAAAATAATATTTATAGACTCTGAATGACAATTTAATTCAAAATATTTGAAATTATTTTAATTGTAATTTGAATTTATTTCATTGTCTTATAATTGAATTATATTTTAAGATTATTTTTACAGCCATGTATGGCGAAACATGTTGATTGACAAGGTTTATGACCTTCACATTGATCATTGTACGTGTTTCTTGTTATATTCCATTTAAAATAAATTCATTTCATTTAAATAAATAAAAAATGTAGGACTGGTGATCAGTAGATGCATGGCAAGGAACGTGTAAAGAGATCCGATGTTTGAATTAGATGACGTGAGAGAGTGAAGATAGAAGAAGTAATGGCCCGGGACTATGATCGTAAAGTAATGTGAAGGACGGCGCTTATAAATATAGTAATACTTATTCTTTAAATCCCTGGTTTATTCGAAAACCATATATACGTACGAGTACATAAATTTACACAAAATAAATTATTTATTTATAAAGACATACCAACACTACATGCATGATCTGTTCGGCTATTCCTACACACGGCCCGCACAAAATCTTGGCCATAGAGTAATTTTCACACAAATTAGTCATTATATAGAGCTTGTGGGTTAAAGAGGCTACCAACGCCTGAACACCGACGCAAGTTAGCAAGCTTATCGGTCTTCTATCGGATACATTTTTGGAGCGTGCGCCACGGAAACGGTACAATGACATTGGAGCATACTCCGTCTTCCCACACTCACACCAGGCAGACCAACAATCGTACCACCGGTACATGGTAGAGTAGAAAATACCACAAAAGTCCGCACAAAGAAGATTTGAATCCTGTTCCTATTCGTATGCGAAACAGGGAAATCGTTAGCCTGAAGAGGTGATCCCTAGTGGCTACAATTGGGGGTTTTCAAAGCGCGGAGTGAATAGGTATCTTCTAGGTAATCGTGCTACATCTTAGACCATATTAATCACTTACCATCAGGGAAACATGGTCAAACGCTTACCTACTACAGTAAAAAAAAAAAATAATGATGTGCAATACTCCTAACAAGATTTTTCGTGTGAAAATTACTTCCTTACGCCATAGGTGTTAAGGCTGATTATTAATGTCAGTTAATGTGCACGGTACATAAGTTAGAAGCAGGTAATAAGAAGACAAAACAAATTGGTTGAGAAAAAGCTAGCTCCGGGCGTGCGCGTCCGCGGTGAGGTTTTGAGCGACATGCCGCAGGTATAGCTCTGGCTATGTTTATATCAGGGTTGTTGCGGATGCTGATTTCTTCACATCCACGGATGAGGATGCGGATGCGGATCCAGAGGGCAAACATCCGCTGATGCGCGAAAGGGAAGCGGATCTTACAAAAAAATCTTAAGTTTTTGGGAGAAAAATTTAAAAGACAAGTCAAATAATCAGGTAATTATCTAAGCTTTATTTTCATTTATATTTTTAATTATTAAGAAGCAAGTTAAGTACTATTAAGTGACTAATTTTACATTTTAGTAATTAAATTTAAATAAGGGAGCAGTATATTTGATAAAAAAGTAGAATGGCTTGCCTTTTCTTGTGTCCTGACCTGCAAAACACATTCGCATCCGCATCAGATCCGCATCGATTTTTGCGGAGCAGATCGTCCTAAACGTATGCGGATGTTTCGCATATGCGGATACGGAGAGATAATTCGCAACATCCCTGGTTTATATGGTGCAACTGGTGGACCGAAGTGCTACGTGCGCCGGGGGGGGGGGGTTTTTTTTTTTTTTCGCAATTTTATTTATTTAGGTATTACAAGTACAAAATTCGATACAATGCTGCTATAAGTTAAACTACACCAATAGTATCATTTAATCTAAAAGTAAAGTAAGGAATAAGAATAAGGAATTTATTTATTAAGTACCAACATGACAAAAACATAAGCGCAAAAGCAATTATAATGTTGGACATTTAAAAGGTCTCGCTCAGCCAATAGCCGCGAAGCCGTGAAGTCTTCGTGGCGTGGTATTCTGCGGAGCCTTCTTAAAGGCACTCGCGGTAAATAACACGGACGGAAAAATTAAACAAATAGTAAAAAAAGAATTAAATAAATGTAAAACAAACAAACAAAATCAAATTAATTATAGGAAAAGAAAAAAAATAAGATTATTAATAGCAATTACAATAAACAATATTAAGATAATAACAATATTAGGTCGCCAGCGGATATGGAACGAGCAATGCTCGGGTCTCTTCTCCGATACGAAATCCGAAAATGAGTGATCGGCAGAGAACCAAAGTTATCGACAGCAAGCTTAAGTGCAGTGGGCTGGCCCATAAAGCCGCAGAACCGAAACCGATGGGGTAAACGAGTTATGGAGGTGGAGAGACGCGTCTTGGCAAAGCAATGTAGGGCGCCCTCTGGCTAGGTGTGGGGACGATCTGCGCAGGATTGGCTGGAAGAGCTGGATGCCGAGAAGCCATGCAGAGATCACAGTGGCGAACATTGGACGAGGCCTACGGTCCAGCAGTGGGAATGCGATAGGCTGATGATGATGATGTGATATTAAGATAAATTAAATTAAATTACATACATTGTGCGATAAATAACATTATTACATTAATCCATTTCATAAAAATAATGAAGTGGAGAAGTGGGAGAGAGGAAACCAAATTTATTATTCCGCTCTAACTTGGCTGCCATCATCAACAGTTGTAATTTGTTTAGATAGGAGGTATTGCCACATCACCGTCGATATGCTCTCTTCACAGTTCACAGAGCAAAAAAGCATGTGGGGCACGTCCACTAATAATTTGAGGTAACTTATTAACAATTTTTATGCTGACATCCTATAAATGAACTGCCAACCTTATATTAATTGCCATACTCACCACGCTTGGCAGACGGGTTGGCGAGGGTTTTGATATAAATGCAGAGTTTTCCTTCTCTGGGTGCTGATGATCATGCCAGCAGCTTTACCTTAGTCGCCTTTTACGACACATCGGTAAGAGTGAGGGTGGCCTATTCTACTCTGCCGGGGACCACGCGGCTAATAACGGTCTCTTAAACAATACTTAAGTAAAATTCCAATTGTATATCAATATCGTAGACCTCTTCTAATAATGGGCCCTATAGACATGACACTAAACGCAGAACCTTCTCCTTTTGAAGTCTGTTAAAGTTGTTATTTTAACACGATTTCGTTGTCCTATTATTTATAGGCAAAATATGCCAGTGATGAATGTAAACGAATATGTGCCTTATTGTATTCTATTTTTAGTTGAGTTTTGTATGTCAGAATGTCACGTTCATCCATAGCAATGATGCTATAGTTTAGACCCATATAAATTGTTGCAATAGCCCGCCCTGAAGTTACAATATCCCTATAAATCCATATACTTAAGTATATGGACAATTTTTTATCTCAAAAAAATTAATTAAAATCATACAACATTTTATACATTTACCTGGTTTCTATTTCATTTGCCTACAAGTTGAAATAGCTCTAAATTAAATTGCATTAGCCCTGTATTGCAACAGATCATAGGTGTAAATTTAGTTTTAATAGTCTGAATGTTTCCAATAAAAATGCAAATATTTCCATAGTTTTAAGAGCTCTTCTATATACTATAATCCCATGTTACAATAGCCCCATAGTTACCCAATATGTTCGCCCTGTGCCAACATTTGGGTTAAAATGTTAAAATAAAATACATATGTGAAGAAACTCTTAAGGTGAGGGGTAGGGCACACTAGTGACGCCGATAGATTTTAATTTTTAGCTACTAAACCGGATCTATTTTAAACAATTTCGGGGTTACAACCTCTTGGCAAACATTTATACTATTTATTTAATACTTATAGTTAACTGTTTCGTCTGCTTTTGCACTAGAATTTTGGATTACCGCCAAAAGCGGCTACTTTTAGCGTGAATCAATTTTTCGCGTACAAAAACGGACTCAACATTTTGTGCATGGTTATTTAATAAATAGCATAAGTGTTTGCCGAGAGGTTGTAACCCCGAAATTGTTTAAAATAGATCCGGTTTAGTAGCTAAAAATTAAAATCGATTGGAGTCGCTAGTGTGCCCTACCCATCACCTTCAAAGATTATCTTGTGTGCAAAATTTATTAGATGGCGTTACTGTATCCTTAGTATGGGAAAATTAGTTCAGCGGTTTTGGTTAGACAGAGCTTGTAAAAAGCAGATAGATGTAGCTTTAAAAAAACAATCAAGCAGAAGGTTCGGCGTTGTTTCGGTAGATGTCACTATGCATTTTTACATCGCGGTAGTAAAGCGTGTTTCCGAATCAATGACCTCAAGCCGCCTGCCCACATTAGCAATTTTAAAAAAGTATGGGATATAAACCAGAGATCTAGAAGGGATTTTTGTTGTATAGATAATAAAATTATTATTGATATTTTACTTTGACTGAATATATTGACTGAATCTCAAAGATGGCCGTACTACATAGCCGTTGAGTATTGGTCGGTTTCCTCTAGATGGCGCTAGCACTGGTTTACCGATTGATGCCTCTATCTCAGTATATATGAGTCTATGGACTGAGGTCCGTCTACAAGGTGATTGGTTATTTTTGAACGTGATATGTCAAAATGACAATTCGACGAACGAAACAACCAATGCTGTTGAAGTTGGACCTAACTCCAACAGCACGCCATCTAGCGGAGGTTTGACACACGATAACGCGGAACTTTCTACCACGTACCTCAGTTCTGTGGAACGGTTTGGCTGCGGGAGTATTTCCCGACGGCTACGACTTAGGGACCTTCAAGAGAAGAGCGTACTCTTTTTTAAAAAGGCCGGCAACACATTAGCGATCTCTCTGATTTCGCGGATGTTCATGGGCGGCGTTGAATGCTTTGTCATTGCCATCAGGAGACTCGCTTGCTCGTTTGTCCGCCTCTAGCATAAAAAAAAGTAAGATAGTCCCCTTGGTAAGATGTGCTTTCATTCTGACATACAAATGAGTTATTTTTAATAATGTAATTTATTTCAAATATCGGTAAACGGTAGGTTGTAGGATTAAATTACCTATTTTAACGTTTTAAGGTGACGGGTAGGGCACACTAGCGACTCCAATCGATTTTAATTTTAGATAATAAACCGGATCTATTTTAAACAATTTCGGGGTTTCAACCTCTCGGCAAACACTTATACTATTTATTAAATAACCATGCACAAATATTGGGTCCGTTTTTGTACGCGAAGATTGATTCACGCCAAAAGTGGCCCCTTTTGGCGTGAATCAATTTTTGGCGTGCGCGTTGGACCCAATATGTGTGCATGGTTATTTAATAATTAGTATAAGTGTTTGCCGAGAGGTTGTAACCCCGAAATTGTTTAAAATATGTCCAGTTTAGTTGCTAAAAATTAAAATCGATTGGCTTCGCTAGTGCGCACTACCCGTCACCTTAAGAGAAAAACAAATGTTTTCCAATTAATGTTATGAGAACTTTTCAAATTGAAATTTTAGTAAGATTTATTTCATATGGTTTGTTCTTTATGTAATGAATTTAAATGTAGCAATAGGCGTCTATTATGATAACAGCCTCGTCACGGTTATTTGGCACGTGGCAGAAGTCGGAACTAATGCTGTGTCCTTTATAACTGTCAGTGCTTTTGGGAGCGTTCAAGAATTTTTTTAATGAGTTTTTTTTAAATGCCTTTTTGTAAAGATATCAATTTGAAAAGTCCATAATATTTTTGTAACTATAATGTGATATATTAGACTAGAAATCTCATTAAATTTAATGTGTATTGTTAAAATATATTCCTATGAATACATACATCTCCTTATAATTTTATGATGAATTTCATTTATATAAAAACCAACCAGAAATACAAAAATACATGTATTAATTATGATTTATACAAACAACATACTAAATTCATGGATTTTTAAATATATAATTCTCACAACAACATCTCATAAGTTGACCTGATTCCGTACTAAGTAGCTTAAGCACTTGTGTTACAGATATCAGACAACAGAGGAACACAAGTATATACTTAAATACATATATTACACCCAGACACCGAACAAACACAAGTGTTCATCGTACGAATGTTTGTCCAGGGTGTGGATCGAACCCACGACCTTTGGCGTAAGAGGCAGGGTCACTACCAATTGCGCCATCCGGTCAGCCATATATGTGAACTAAACTAACAGATGTGAATGTAAAGTTTCGATACAGTTTGACATTTTGTATCTGTAAAAATAATAGACATGCACCCAAATCAGAATGAGCCTTTTCTTAGAAAGCCTAACTTGAAAAACCGCGCGAAGCCGTAGTACTGAGGCGGCGTGTTGGGCGACGACGTTCTTTCTCTATCGCACCCGTATAAAATCTGCGTCAGGGCCGGTTGGATCTCTTTCAAACTCTGTGACATTTTTCCAAAAATGGCACATTCCGTTTCTCCTAGTTCCATGGTAAAAAGAGGTCAGATTGAATGGAAGTTTGACATGTGTCACTTTAGTCCACATTCAATGAGCAGTTTTCCAGTAGGTATTTTCGGGTGGTTTTTAAAAGCAGCACCAGATGACGCTCTCAGTATCAATAAAAGTTCCTTTTTGTCTATGATTTTGTATATGACATTTACAGTCCCGCCATATTTAATTTTATTTTATCCTTAAGAAAATAGAGATAAAAAAGTAAACAAGTAAAATATGTATATAGTTTCGTTTTTCATCACTCTTTGTAATGTAAAATGTACAATATACATATTAACTACTACGTATTATTATTATTATTTTTTATTTGTTAGAAATGGGGTGAGCCCTGCGTCTCATAGCCACTGCGACCAGTAGATGATCTATTGTGGCAGCCCCGTAACCTATTACAGCACCTCATGTAGCTCCAGTTCCAGGATAAACCCGAGAATGGAGCTGATGGGGGAGCTTTTGATCTCGTCTGCTGAGATCATGTGTGCTCCCAGGTGCCGGCTTCTACACTGGTGCAGCGCTATGTACTCGCCGAGGACGTGGATAATAGTTTCCTCGTCCTCGCGACAGAACCTGCAGATTTTGGTATCTGAAAGGCCCATGTTGTGCAGGTGCTTGTTTAATTTGCAGTGCCCTGTGAGGGTCCGAGTGAGTGCCCTAACATACTACGTATTAAGATATTTCTTTAATGTAATAAACTCAAAACAATTTTCCCGTAAATAAGGGACCACATGAAATATCATACCACACCTAACATTTATGAGGACTGAGTGCGCCATCTAGCGAATCACATGGAAATGTATAATTACCTACTGAAAAACTTCACATTTAATATAAACCAATCACGACTTTTTCGTTTTAAGATTATGGTTTTTAAATATTATTTTTTTGGTTGGTCTTTAAAATACAATTTTGAGGCTTAAAATCGGAAAGACTGTTTTCTGAACTTTTGAAACCTATATTTGAGATTTAATTGTTATTTATATACATTCCTTTTAAAATAAAAAAAAACACTAACATTTTTATAAAATACGGTAATAAATACCCACCAAAAATAAACTGCCTGCATTTTAATATCATTTAAGAATTTTTAAATCTTTTGATAATAGTAAATACATCAATACGTATGAAATTTTATCGAAATCTGAATATTGTACTATTAATATTTAAGGATTAAGGTGACGGGTAGGGCACACTATCATTTTTCGCGTACGAAAACGGACCCAAGATTTGTGCATGGTTATTTAATAAATAGTATAAGTGTTTGCCGAGAGGTTGTAACCTCAAATTGTTTAAAATAGATCCGGTTTAGTAGTTAAAAATTAAAATCGATTGGCGTCGCTAGTGTGCCCTACCCGTCACCTTAAGGATTAAGCTTTGTAGGTACTGTTACACATGCTTATCTGTACCATGCATAAAAAGCATGCTAATTATGAGCATGCTTAATAAACTATCATGCTATTAGCCATCTATCGGCATGCTGCGTCGGTGACGTAGTGGTTAGTGGGTCGCGCTTTAAAGCAACGGCTGCGCAAGAGGTCCCGGGTTCGATCCCCGGGTCGGGCCAAAAAATTGTACCTAAGTTTTCGGTAAGAAACTCTTAGTGTCAGCCCGGAGTCTGGAAGTGGGCGGTCTTGTATCCCCTTGCCGCGGAAAGCACGTTAAGCCATTGGTCCTGTGCCCAATCCCTCACCAGTCGGGTCACACTGGTGTCCCATCGGAATATGAGGGTAAGGGAATAGAGAGTGCACTTGTGTCTGCGCACACACTTGAGCACTATAATATATCCTGCGTAAGTGGCTGATCGTTGAGATTGGCCGCCGTAGCCGTAATCGGTTGGAAGATATTATTAGCATGCTTAAAAATCGACCTGCGAGCGATTTTTGAACATGCTCAAAATTAGCATGCTTATTATAAGCGCGTCTGTCCTCGGGATCCCTTTAATTGGCATAATATTTCTTATCCAAAAATAGATTGGCATAATTTATTTAGCATAATATTAATTTGGCCGAATTTGGTTTTAGCATAATATGTACTGTGGCATAATTATTATTTAGCATAATGCATTTACTTATGCATAATTTTTTTATTGAATTTGAAAAATAAAAAAAGTAAGTAAGTAACCAGTATTTCCTATATTCATCATCATCATCATCATCATCATCAGCCCATTTAAGTCCCCACTGCTGGGGCACGGGCCTCCCTCAATCGCATGAGGGGTAATTGCCATACTCACCACGCTTGGCAGACGGGTTGGCGAGGGTTTTGATGCAAATGCAGAGTTTTCCTTCTCTGGGTGCTGATGATCATGCCAGCAGCTTTACCTTAGTCGCCTTTTACGACACCTCGGTAAGAGTGAGGGTGGCCTATTCTACTCTGCCGGGACCACACGGCCCTCCTATATTATATAGAGTAAAAGTAGGTTGAGGTGCGGTGGGGGTGGCCCTTGAGCCACCCGTAAGCCGCTTTTTAATGACTTATGGTTAATTATTTTATGCTTAATCATGTTTATGCTTATTGCATTTTATGCTGAAAACTGTTGAGCTTAGTATTATGCGAAATTATCATTAGTAGTAATTATATTATGCTAACTTATTTTATGCTTAAAATTTTTATGCTTTTTGACAGTGAACCGTCTGTCCTCACATGCAAAGTAGCACTTGCTCAAAAGTTACATGCTTTCAGCATTAAAATAGGCATGTGTAACAGAAGCTTTATGGCCAATTACTACATATCATATGCGACAAGGATCTGTTGGCACGTGGCGAAATTATGAACTAACGCGTGTCACTATTTTTGACATAAATTACATTAAATCTAACCAATGACTTAGTCATTGAATCTAACACATCGGCCAAAAACCAAGGAATTATAAAACGCCCAAAAAGCATTCCTTGTCGCACTATCTTACTGGCCGCTGCGCCATCTGGCGGGATACTTCCGCGAAAATAATATGTAATTAATTGAAATCGATGGTAGTATTCCATATAATGTTAGAAAATACGTTAAATATTATAGGATTGGTATGTTGACCAAAAATCTTAAATTGTCTTGTACTTTCTATGGAGTTTACTCGCTGTATTCTTTTTATTTAGACATATCCAAATGGTGTCGAATCGAGTGCCTCACTGTATATTTATATAATATTTGTAAGTTAAAGATGGAGTAAGTTGTTTATATTAAATAAAACAATATTTGATGTAATGAAAATGGTATTTTTCTTTGTAAACATTGTGTGAATTTTCCATTTAATGTGAAAGGTGGCAGAAGAGCAAACGGATCACCTGATGGTAAGCAATTGCCGCCGCCCATAGACACCCGCAACACCAGTGGAGTCACAAGTGCCCTACCAACCTTTTAACGCAGCGAAACACAGCACAGTGCTGCTTCACGTCGGCTTTCTGTGAGGCCGTGGTATCAATCCGGTCAGGCCGGCCCATTCATGCCGAAGTGTGGCTCTGTGGTGAATATGTTGTACAGAAACCCTCACATTAAGTTACAAAAATTAATTAAAATAGTAAAATTCTGTATATGGAATTTCTAAAAGATTTTTCTATTTACCGTCATGTGGGCCGCATGCTCGTCTGTCTATTCGGAATAAAAAACATCCAAGGATTATATTTTTTTAAACCCTGTATATGATGCAATGGAGCATTTTGATAGTGAAACTCCCTCATACGCTCATTCGCAGTGATCAGATTTAGGTGTGAAATTTTTGACGAAATCCTAACATGGGCACGCCAGTGGCACTTACAAATGGATGCGACGGGTAGGGCACACTAGCGACGCCAATCGATTTTAATGTTTAGCTACCAAACCAGATCTATTTTTAAATAATTTCGGGGTTACAATCTCTCGGCAAACAATTTTACTATTTATTAAATAACCATGCATAAAAAGGCCCGTCTTTTTTTTATTGATTTTTTAATTTTTGATAATTCACGCGAAAAGCGGTCACTTTTGGCGTGAATTATTTTTTTGCGTACCAAATCCGATCCAACATTTGTGCATGGTTATTTAATAAATAGTATAAGCGTTTGCCGAGAGGTTGCAACGCCGAAATTGTTTAAATAGATCCAGTTTCATCATCATCATCATCATCATCAGCCCATTTAAGTCCCCACTGCTGGGGCACGGGCCTCCCTCAATCACATGAGGGGTAATTGCCATACTCACCACGCTTGGCAGACGGGTTGGCGAGGGTTTTGATATAAATGCAGAGTTTTCCTTCTCTGGGTGCTGATGATCATGCCAGCAACTTTACCTTAGTCGCCTTTTACGACACCTCGGTAAGAGTGAGGGTGGCCTATTCTACTCTGCCGGGGACCACACGGCTCACCAGCCGCTGGTGGCTACAAATTAAAATCCATTGGCGCTAGTGTGCCCTACCCGTCACCGAGGGGCGCTATCACACAAGGAATCAAAGTTAGTATTTCGTAACTAACTTCTTGTCTATTGCCAGAGAAACAAATAAATTACAAGATTATAAGTCAATTACAACCAATCATTATGCAGATGTTATGCTTATTAAATTATCAAACGAAGCTCAGTAAAAAATGTGACAGATGTCAGAATGACTAGTGATGTTAATTTTAATGAAAATTAAAAATGTTTTATTCATAAACAAAAGATATTTATCATTCGCTGTGAATAGCCCAATTCTCGTGATATTCTGTGGGCCTTTCCATCTATGTAGTCCATCCAATTCCATCTTATTAAATAATCATGCACAAATGTTGGGTCCGTTTTTGTACGCGAAAATATGATTCACACCAAAAGTGGCGCCGCTTTTGACGTGAATCTATTTTTCGCGTAGATACGCGTTTGACCCAACATTTTTGCATGGTTATTTAATAAATAGTATAAGTGTTTGCCGAGAGGTTGTAATCCCTTAAGGCGTCGGGTAGGGCACACTAGCGACACCAATTGATTTATTATAACCATGCACAAATGTCCGAACGAGTAACACAATTCACAATCGGTGTTGCTAGATGAGACTGAAAATTCGCGTCGAGTCACATTGTTACATAATGCGAATATTTTTCTCAACCAGTCACAGTGTAACAGGATCTAGTGTGACTCGTAGCGAATAAAGGCTACCCGTGACCTTAAGCAGCATCGCGGGCATAGAATAATAGATCGCGGGGTGACATTACAGCTGCGCTCGTGGCTATAGGTATACTTAGTCCTAGGTAAGCGGGAGTGAATTTTCCGTCCGCATTTGCAATACGTGAATTGAGTGCTGATACGATTGGGTTGGCGGGCATGGCGTCTAGCCCTTTTTGCCACAAGCTGATTCTCCTCCAAGTCAAACGTTAAATAGCGAGCTCCTCCCACTCTGGCAACGGGAACTGAAAAGCATGCATGTCACGCTTGGGGCAATCTTTCCACCTGAGCATGGACCTTCCGATGGGTCTTTTAGCATCAGCTATCTCTCCCAAGAGAGCACGCATTGGCAGTTGGCAGCCGAGCATGTGGCAGTGGGCTGGCCATATTAGCCGCAGAACCGACAACCGATGGGGTAAACGAGTTCTAGAGTGGAGACCGCGTCTTGGCAAACGTAATGTAGGGCGCCCTCTGGCTAGGTGGGGGGACGATCTGCGCAGGATGGCTGGCAAGAGCTGGATGCGAGAAGTCATGGATAGATCACAGTGGCGAACAATTGGAGAGGCCTACGTCCAGCAGTGGACTGCGATAGGCTGATGATGATGATGAGACGAGCATGATCCATACCGTGCACATGCCCCAGCCAACCATGCCTTTTCTGTTTTAGCAGGGTGCTAATGCGGCAAGGTAGATGGAAGGAAACCCAGAGGTCGTAGCCTTAACCGATGGTCGGACCTAATACGTTCGACGATGGGCACCAAGCTGTATGACGCCCGCCACATTGCAAAAGACAGACATAGATGGAGGTCTATTACAAAGAGCGAACTTGACCGTGGGAGAGCCACGCTTCGCGCACAAATGGGCCGGCTCGACCGAAGTGATACCACTAGCTAGCTAGTAGTAGAAATACGCAGATAGATTAGAAAGTTAAGAGCTGTGGATTTTTGTAATAAATAAAAATAAAATAAAATCGCTTCGCACGCTTCCACGCGAGTAATACCACGGCCTTACAGAAAACCGGCGTGAAGCAGCATTGTGCTGTGTTTGCTACGTGAGTGAGGGTACCGGAGGCCCAATCAGGGGAAAATGGGAGTTTAAAAGTTTAAGTTGGGAGGTTGACAGCGCACTTATGACTCCAATGGTGTCGCGGGTGTCCGTGGGCGGCGGCAATCGCTTACCATCAGGTGATCCGTCTGCTCATCTGCCACCTATCACATAAAAAAAAGTGCTAGTTTTGTAAAAATGAGTAGGTACTTAGTTCAAATTAATGACACCAGGTAGCAGCAATGTGAATCCCTATTGAATTTTCCCATCACTACAAGTAAAACCAACAGAAGTTAATAACATAGCAATCTTCACAATTATTCCGATAATTAAGTATTCCATTGTATTGGTACCAGAGACAATTTCATAGATAGGATGACAAACTCATTGTGTCTTGTTATTTCTGTCTATATCTTTGAGAAGCTATTCAAATATTCAAAGGTCTATATTCACGATGTTATAATGTCCTTATAACCTTCTTGTCTATATTTCCTTATTTACTTCACACTTTTCACCATAGAACACAGGGTGATTAAAGACTATTTTAACACAAATAATGCTTTTTATTTACCTATATTCACTTTTCGCTATGTTTTTTTAGATTTTTTGAGCTTCCCGAATCGCGCGGCATAAACCACTTACCACAGATAATGTCATCCGATATTATTTTTTTAAACATGGAGCCCGATTCTCGTGCTCGTGAGATTTATTTTCATACGATATATATCACATAAAACATAGTTTTTTTGTATGGTTTTCAGGTGATACCGGCCATAATGTATCAATACGGGGATTAACACACCCTCACATTTTTTCTTTTTTTTTTATTCGATAAAAAAAATGAGATTAATTCGCCACTAGATAAATTGTCAGTGAAGCTACTCCGACACACTACACTAACAGTATCGGTGTTTGTTTGCGTTAGTAACGGCCTAGCACGGGGTTTGCACTTGTTAATTACTGGATTCCATGTCGATGATATTTTAAATCTATCCTTCCGATTGAAAGTCTCTACTTCTTGATCTCAATCGCTTCACGTACTATCCTGGTATGATAATGACGATCGGTGGAGAGGATTTTCGGGTCATGTAGTTCCATCCAATGATTAACTCCCATTTCCAGTAGATGTTCTGCTATTGCCGATTTATTCGCTTGTCGATTTTTAACAGCTGCGATTTGTTCCTTGACACGTTCTGCAACTGACCGCTTCGTTTGTCCAATATAAGAACTACCGCAGCTACAATCGATTTTGTAAACACCTGGAGTCTGAAAAGGTATGACATCTTTTGGTGATCGCAGTTGTTTTGATATTCGACATAACGGAGTATATACAGTCTTTATGGAGAAGTTCTTGAGTACTGTTCCGATTTTGTCCGTGTTAATCCCCGTATTGATACATTACAGTTATAATGCAACGCGAAAATCTAAAAAACTATGATATCCGCCATGTTTTTAAAATGTCACGAGCACGAGAATTGGGGTCCTGTACGTTTTGTTAAATGATATCGATTTACTTAATCCATACTAATCCATACTATAATATTATAAATGCGAAAGTAACTCTGTCTGTCTGTCTGTCTGTCTGTCTGTCTGTCTGCTACTCTTTCACGCCAAAACTACTCAACGGATTTAAATGAAATTTGGTATACAGATAATCTAGACCCTGAGAAAGCACATAGGCTACTTTTTATTGCGAAAAGGGGGTTGTAAGGGGTTGAAAGGGGGGTAAAAAGTTACTTTTCCACGCGGACGGAGTCGCGGGCGGCCGCTAGTGTACAATAAAACATTGTTGCTCTAACTGGCGACAGCAATCAATTTAAATTGTTAGCTACTAAACCGGATCTATTTTAAACAATTTCGGGGTAACAATATCTGGGCAAACACCTATACTATTTATTTATAATGATAGTTAACTGTTTGTTCTGCTTTTGCACTAGAATTTTGAATTACCGCCAAAAGCGCCCACTTTTAGCGTGTATGTGCCCTACCCGTCACCTTAAGTAAAGAATGTTTCCTTTGAGAAAAGTTTTTTTAGATCCTATATAAGTAACTTACTTATGCCTTTTTTCTAAGTAAGGTATTACTAGCTTCCACTTGGACCAAATGGGTCCACAACAAAAGGACCAAAGCAATTAAGGCGACGGGTAGCCCTAACTAGCGACACTAATCGATTTAAATTGTTAGCTACTAAACCGTACCGTGTGGCCGTGTGGTCCTCGACAGAGCAGAATAGGCCACCCTCACTCTTACCGAGGTGTCGTAAAAGGCGACTAAGGGAAAGCTGCTGGCATGATCATCAGCGCCCAGAGAAGGAAAACTCTGCATTTATATCAAAACCCTCGCCAACCCGTCTGCCAAGCGTGGTGGGTATGGCAATTACCCCTCACGCGACTGAGGGAGGGCCGTGCCCCAGCAGTGAGGACTTAAATGGGCTGATGATGAAACCATACCTATTTTAATCAATTTCAAGCATTTATACTATTTATTTAATAATTTTACACTACTTTTTGATCTGTTTTTGGATTACCGCCATAAGTGGCCGTTTTTGGCGGTAATTCAAATATCGAGTACAAAAGCAGACCCAAAAGTTAAGTGTAGGTATTTAAGTATTAAATAAATGGTAGAAAATGTTTTCCGAGAAGCTGCAGCTGCGAAATTGTTAAAAAGATATCCGGTTTAGTTGCTAATAATTTAAATCGTCGCTAGTGTGCCCTACCAGTCACCTTATTCAATTCAATGGAAAGTGACCTCACCCAAATCGGTCAAACAGATCTTTATCACAAAATGGCCGATTTGCAGTACAAAAATTAAGTCAAACATTTAAAAGGGAAAGTCGCGCCTACGTGTTTTATTTAAAGAATCAAGTGACGAGCGATTAAAGAATTTAGCTTGCCAAACGTTTTGTAATTGTTACATAAATATTATATTTTAGTGATAATGATGTAGGTAGCTTGTAAAATAACACACCGCAGGCGATTATACCCGAAACTGGAATTCAAAGAGTAGTATTATATACTGGAATTCAAGACCAAAAAAACTACGAGAGATACGTCAGTGTCAAATCTCTCAATGTCACTTATGTCATTGTCAAATTAAGTTTTCATTTTTTTTTAACCTTTTTGGTATATGCTTATTTTCTTAGTGTAGGCTGGCACAATGGACAACATTTCAAAATTGCTAAGCTCTGAAACAAAAAATACCATTTCTTTATTTACTTTTCCGCTGCACGAATATATATTTATTAATTTTTTATATTGCTTATTTACTGAGAAAAAAAATAAAAACTAAAAAACGTAAGATGACGTCATCGGACGGCAGAATGTAAAATATTTTTTTTGCCTAGCACATTATAGTTTTAAATTTACGAAATGCCAAACCCATGACATGCAACTGTCAAAAAAAAGACAACTTGTCAACGTTGAATGAATGAATGACGTTGACAATGTTGACACTAGTATTATTTACCTTTGACAGTAGTACCTTTTTTTTTAAAACAATGATAAGCAAAGGAATATCGCTGTATTCAGCCGTCCGATGACGTCATTTGGCGCTTACGTCTGTTTGGAATATAAAGAATTTTAACAATTATTTTATGCATGAAAATGGACAAATTTTGAAAAAAGAAAAAATATGGGTCCGTTCATTTTATGTCTATTTTCATATAAAAAAAACAATATGGACATGTTTAAAATAAGAAATGTTCTCCATTCATGATAGGGATTTTCTCAAAAAATAGAAACTTAATTACATCTTCATCTTCACCATCACTAATGTCAGAATCTCTGACTATGGAACCTGAGTCGGTCACTCGACCTATGGATTCTGCCGAGACTACTCTTAACGAAATCGCAGGTTTTAAGACTCTCTTAGGTCCTAGCAAGTGGTTCAGGTGACAACTCACTCAACACACATAGCATTGTTTAAAACGATTAAAATTCAAAGATTCCTATATTAATATCCCTTTGCGGCACCTCACTGCTCGAAACAACATGTAAGTTCAAATGTTGTACCAAATGTTATTAACACCTGAAGTGACACAAGCTCAATACCAGCTTTTCTACCAAACATTACGGACGATTAAGTTTTTATTAAATTGTCTTGTATTTAGGTAAATATAAGTCAATAAAATTACATCTTTATATTATAGAATTAAAATTACCAATAAAGAAATTATGTTGGCGTACCTATGTTTTTAAGAAATAGGTATATACTATTGTACGATCATTTTATTGCAGTGGCAACGTTGTAGTAGATAAATTTTGATCTTGTATTCCAGTTTTGGGTATAGTTCATTCCACAGTTTTCTGAGAATTTCTTGAGAATCGCAAAGTGCACTCCTGGATTCGAATCACGACGCTCTGTATGACGCTCCTACTTCATCACGCAATACATTACAGCAATTTTCTCAAAATACAAAGTCTGGACGCTTTTCGCTGTCCAATTTATCCTCCTACCTTCAAAGGCAGGTATGCCCGAAAATGTAAAGCTTAAATACTGATTGGGCGTCTTTGAACAGAATAAAATTATATGCTGTGGCGAGAAACTACGATTTAAGGTAGCGGTTCCGTAAGAAAGATAATCATCCTCCTACCCTTTTTCCCAGGTTATCTGGGGTCGGCGCAGTAAGTTTTCCTTTTTCATACGTCCCTGTCATTCGTCATCGAATCATCCACCCCTTTTTCCATCATGTCATTCTTCACACAATCCATCCATCGCTTTTTCGGCCGTCCTCTGTTCCTCCACCCACTTACATTTAAACTCATCACTTTTTTGGTAACATGTTCTTCCCCTCTTCTCATTACATAGCCTTTAATTTATCAATCCGTAAGAAAGATAATAATGTCTTAATTTCCTTACTTACTTACTTACTGCGACCCAAAATGAGTCTTGGCCTCCGATACGAGATGCCGCCATTTGTCTCGATCTTGTGCAGCTTCACGCCAATCTCCTGCTGCCATATCTTGCAGGTCCGCGTTCACTACATCCCGCCAGCGATATCATAGACGCCCAACTGGCTGCAGGCCAATAGGTTGTCCCAGATATGCCTTCTTAGCGCCGCGATCTGATGCCATTCTCTCGATGTGACCGAGCCATCGGATTGTATGTGCTTGAGTATCTCCTAGTATGTTGGGTTCTGCCATCAGTTCTTCTGCTTTAGCATTTTTCAGAATCCTCCAACTGCCATCCGCTTGATGCCTAGGACCAAACATTTTCCTGAGGATTTTGCGTTCGGTGACCAGGAGTTTGTTTTCTACTTTAAGTGTCAGTGTCCAAGCCTCACATCCATACATTAGTATATGTCTTATGATGGTCTTGTAAATAGCGATCTTCGTCCTCCGACTTAGAAGCTTGGACACTAACACCTTATGAAGCACAGCACTACACCTCAAGGCATTCTGAGTTCGTGTCAGTGGCCGCACAACCCAAATGTTTAAACTTTGCCACTCCTTTATACAAAGTACCACCAACTTGCTGGTCTTGCGGTTTTTCACGCATGAGCTTCTAGCGCCGCATATGAAGGTACTCTGTTTTTCATGGCTGATATTCAAATAAACTTTTGGGCTTCTCTTGGAGGATCAAAGCGGAGAGTTGAACTTGGTGACCGGTTTCCTACGGTTAAGATTACGGTAAGAGCGCAACAAAAGATAGGGGAGGTACAAAAGATCCCTTAGGGTCGACGTGCCCCATGAAAATGGCCCCTAACAGATAAGATAAGATAAGATGGCCGCCTCACAAGACGTACAACATTGTAGTCTCATACAAAATCATACATTTTGCAAGGATCCCAAAAATCAAAGCCTATAAGCCGCCCAAAAGCGTAACCAACCGATTATCCACGGGTTGACTTTATAAAGACCACTGACCATATCAGACGATAGCCGGGGCGCGCGGTAGTGCGAACAGCCAAGTTGAGTCGAGTTGAAAAACCAACTAAACTTTTAATTCTTGATAATAATTATATCATCAGGTAATCCGTCGGCTCGTCTGCTACCTATATCGTAAAAAAATAGAAATGAAGAAAGAAAATACACATGAATGTTTGAGTGTACTTAATACTAGGTATTACAGGATATGAACAACGAAGGCGGCCTTATTACTATGAGCAACCTCTTCCAGGCAACCTTTGGGTAAAGGACACTTGATGGAGGTGTAGGGCAGTGCAATATTAATATTTATATATTTACATAGAAAGTTTAAATATTAATACATAAATTAAATATAAATATACTAATACATATCTACATAAAATATCATAAACTACTACTACTTATATTAATATTAGTATAAGATGTAAACAGGTAGCTATAATGTGATTGTAATTGTAAATAAATTGATTATTTTTAGGTCTCAATGAATCACTCGTAAAATAGTCAAGGATGTTTTGTTGTGTAACTCTTATCCTTAGAAATAAAATGTTTTTAAAGGAATAGGTAGGATAGGTAACGCTCTAGCACGATCTAGACTTCAAGGTAGGGTGATATGCCTAAGTGGAATAAATGATATGAATAACGGTGTTTTATTTTACATTATAGGTAGGCACACATAGTGAATATGGCAGGCATACAACACCATACTTAGCAGAGAAAACACCATGAAGTCTAGATGTAAGGTTTCTTTAGGAAACCTAGACGGTGCAAGAGCGAGAGGCAGGACCGCGAACGGTCTTATAGACAGGCCCTAGAAAGGGACAAAGATATTGTATGAAAGGGATAGGAATACTTGACTTAGTGATTATTGTAGAAAAAGAGATGTCAAAGTCAAAGTCAAGTCAAATAATTCTTTATTTGCATAGGCTTGTACACAGCACTTACAAATGGTCATATATTTGAATGACTTAAAACTATTTATAAGTACTTATTTATAATTTACATGTTAATACATATATATGTTGATACATAAAATATACTAAAGAAATAAATAAACATAATGCAATTTTATCACCGGCTCGGAAAGTTGTTTCTGGTCGAGAAGATCCGGCAAGAAACTTGCCAGTTACTCTTATTAATCTCCAAACTTTCATTCAATGTTGTGTTATCATCATACCAAGCCATACAGTTTAATTGTTACACAAAATAAAATAAAGGAAATAATAATAAAATAAATATTATGAGGTAAACCGAAGCAGACCAGTCCCCAAAGGTGGCACCTGTTCACAAGTATGACATATGTGTCAGCCATCATTTCACTCAACCATATTAGAGGAAATGTAATGACTCGCCATATAGCGCCACCACCTCAGAGACATTTGAGTGAGCATGACTACTTAGGTTCCCCTCATAGGTCACAAAGAGTAGTAGTTACTTAGTCCAATACTAATAAACTGCAGGACAAGGTGTACAACAGTAGGTGGTTAGCATCTTGTCAATTATTGAATAATCAATATAAATCAATTTTTATACAGTAATAAATGCTGCTAAGCCTAATTTATTAAAATTGAGTAATTAAATAATATTAATTATTTCCGTTAATACATATGAAAATGCTACAAGTGTGCAGGCATGGAGGTCATTATGTCTATGAATCCTTATCATTTAGATAGTCTACAATTTTATAGTATCCTTTACTCATTAAACAGGCTTTCACGTGATATTTAAATTTATGCGTTGATAACTCAATAACATTTTGTGGCAACTTATTGTACATTTTAATACTTAGACCAACAAATGAATTATTAATTTTTTGAAGTTTCAGATTTGGAATCGTTGTCTTTATTTCTAGTGTTAAAACCATGACAATCAGATTTTTTCGAAAAAATATCCATGTTCTTTCGCACGTACAAAATACAGTCTAAAATGTATTGAGAATCTACGGTTAAGATGTTTATGCTCTTAAAAGAATTATTTTTAGCGAATCGCGAGGTCTCAGGTTGTATATGGAGCGGATGGCCCTCTTCTGTATACTGTATAATCAAATATAGTCTGTATATCAGCAGCAGACCCCCACAACAAGAGGTCATAAGACATTACACTATGAAAATAACTAAAATAAACCAAGTTGTGGGTGTTAGTGGAGTTTTGAGGTATATTAATGCGAGAGATTTGGCCCAGCATATGCACTTCGGCGATACCAGCCCTCGGCTGGACTACTCTGCTAGTCAACCAGAAGAAACCCAGCTCCCCTCAAGATTCTACTGCTCCGTGTGTTGGTCACCTTAAAGTTTGGGGTATTTTTTGCTGCAGCCTACGTACCCTCCGATACTGTTTGTTTCTTCGACAAATTCTTCCTGTTTCTTTGGGTACGTCCTTTTCGGGACGCTTACCCCCACTATTATCAACACGACGACGCAACTACAGTGTGACCGTCGAAGGGGTCGCTAGAAATTCGGACACCACAACACGACAAATATAAATAATCATCATCATCACTAGCCCATTTAAGTCCCCACTGCTGGGGCACCGGCCCCCCTCAATCACATGAGGGACAATTGCCGCACTCACCACGCTTGGCAGACGGGTTGGCGAGGATTTTGATATAAATGCAGAGTTTTCCTTCTCTGGGTGCTGATGATTATGCCAGCAGCTTTACCTTAGTCGCCTTTTACGACACCTCGGTAAGAGTGAGGGTGGCCTATTCTACTCTGCCGGTACCACACGGCTAATATAAATAAATTACACTGGGATTAATACAAACATAAATGGAGAATAATTAAACCAAAAAAATTAAACAAAACAAATGAAAATCCAAAAATTAAGTTTAAAACGAAAACCCGACTACAAAAAAAAACACGTTCTAAAAAGTATGAAACAAGAAAATTGTCTCTGCTGAAATTATTATGCCGTATCGCCGTGGTCGGGTAAAAACAATAAAAATTGAGAAAGAAGATGGAAAGCGCTGTGATTTGGGGTCTTACCATTAGGTGAAGTTAAAATTAAGATTGTTTAATGCGATATATGTGGCAGATGAGCAGATGGATCACCTGTTGGTAAACGATTACCACCGCAGCTAGATAAGAAACTCGCAACATGAAGAGTCACAAGTGCGCTGCAAACCTTTGAACTCACCTTTCCCCGGATCGGGTCTCCGGTACCCTCACTCACGTAGCACAGCACAGCGCTTTTTCACGCCGATTTTCTATGAGGCCGTGGTATCTCCAGTAGAGCTGGCCCATTCATGCCGAAGCGTGGTTATTCCACAATATGTTACTTTATTGTTGTTGTTGTTGTTGTTGTTACGACTTATTTATGTGTGTTAAACCTTTGTTAAATACAACGGTGCTAAAAAGCACTGTTAATAATTTTTTCAAAATTTTTTATTAATATTTTTTGGTTTCAAACGTCAAAACTGCTCTATAATAGACGTGTGTAACTCTTTACTGAATCGACTCAGTGATACGACTCAGCCAAATGATACACTGTTCCGAATCCCGAATTCGAGTGAACCGAATGATCTGAATGAGCGGAATGATCCGATGAGCTGAATTTTTTTTTTCATGCTAGAGGCGGACAAACGAGCAAGCGAGTCACCTGATGGAAAGTAATCATCTCCACCCATGAACATCTGCGAAATCAGAGAGATCGCTAATGTGTTGCCGGCCTTTTTTTTAAAAAAGAGTACGCTCTTCTCTTGAAGATCCCTAAGTCGTAGCCGTCCGGAAATACTCCTGCAGCCAAACCTTTCCACAGAACTGAGGTACGTGGTAGAAAGTTCCGGGAGAAACGCACAGTATTAGATCGCCATCCATCGAGATGATGAGAATGGAATGACAATCGCTTGCGAGTGGTTCGATGTAAGAATTCGGCCGCAGGGAGTAGATCAAACAGTTCTTCAGAGCACTCCCCATGATGAATGATCTGAATGAATCAATAAGTAAAGCAAATGAAATGAAATCAATCAATAAGGTAAGCAGCGCACTTGTGACACCACTGGTGTTGCAGGTGTCCATGGGCGGCGGTAATCGCTTACCATCAGGTGATCCATCGGCTCGTCTGCTACCTATATCATAAAAAAAATGATCTGAATCATCCGAGTGAGCCGAAAGATTCGAATGAGCTAAATAATCCGAGTGAACCGAATGAGCGTCTTGGCAAACGTAATGTAGGGCGCCCTCTAGCTAGGTGGGGGGACGATCTGCGCAGGATGGCTGGCAAGAGCTGGATGCGAGAAGCCATGGATAGATCACAGTGGCGAACAATTGTTGAGGCCTACGTCCAGCAGTGGACTGCGATAGGCTGATGATGAATGAGCGGAATGAATCACGGATCTATCTGAGAGTCGATGTTCCGAATGAAGCGTTTCACTGTACCGCATCCCTGCACTGATCCAATAATCTTTTGACAGATATGTTTTTGCCAGGTCTACTCTATAACACTCCTTTAGCTAACAAAGGTTTATTGGATGTTTATTAATAAAGCTATGTATGTAGAGTTTTCTACAGCGATATTCCACTGCAATTTTGTTCGAGAACTTGGCTCTACGTCATCACTTTGTATCAACCAAAGATTACAAATGACTCACTCTTCTGATATAATCTGTATATCTAGTGGGCACGATGTTTGTCAATTGCTGGAATTCATAACCATGATTTAAATAAACATAACAAAAAGTTTATTAAATATCTCCCATTACAGGCCTCCATCATAGAAATCAAGTCGTCGCTACTATGATGGGATTACGCTTAATCACCACGCTTGCCAAATGCGGATTGGTGATCACAAACCCGAGCTTAGTTCCGAGCTCAAAAGCTACAGTTTTGGACGCAACCGGGAAAATAATAACACGCTGAGATGAGATTTTTTATTATGTTAGAAAATACGTTAAATATTATAAGGATTGGTATGTTGACCAAAAATCTTAAACTATAAAATGTTTTTACTTAGACATATCCAAATGGTGTCGAATCGAGTGCCTCACTGTATATTTATTTAATATTTGTAACTTAAAGATGGAGTAAGTTGTTTATATTAAATAAAACAATATTTGATGTAATGAAAATGGTATTTTTCTTTGTAAACATTGTGTGAATTTTCCATTTTATGTCTTTTTTATGTGATAGGTGGCAGACGAGCAGACGGATCACCTGTTGGTAAGCAATTGCCGCCGCCCATAGACACCCGCGACACCAGTGGAGTCGCAAGTGCGCTTCCAATCTTTTAACCCCCCTTTCCCCAGGATTGGGCCTGTACCCTCAATCACGCAGCAAAACACAGCACAGTGCTGCTTCTGTGAAGTCGTGGTATCACTCCGGTCAAGCCGGCCCATTCATGCCGAAGCGTAGCTCTCCCACGGTCGATTGAGACAGTTGGTCTGGTTCCCCTGTCTAAATGTCGCGAAGGTCAGATGGCAGTCGCTTCATTGTAATTACCAGACTCCCCAAATCCTGAATCATGGTCCAAGCGTACCCCTGGCTCTAAGCGACAGCTTTGGACGCAACCGGGAATGCATCGGCCTACGGATGAACTTGGACAAAACCAAGGTCATGTTCAATGAACATGTTCTACCGGGACCGATTGCAATTCACGGTGCCGTCCTCGAAGCTGTTCAAAAATACGTATACCTAGGGCAGACTTTGCAATTGGGTAAAAACAACTTCGAGGATGAGGTGAATAGGAGAATCCAGTTAGATTGGGCAGCATTTGAAAAACTACGTCGTGTCTTCGTATTGACGATACCAAAGTGCCTAAAGACAAAAGTCTTCAATCAGTGCGTCCTACCCGTCATGACATACGGAGCCGAATCGTGGACACTTACGGTACGGCTGGTCCACAAGTTAAAAGTGAAAGAATCACTTGATTCTCATTTAAACTACCTGAGATATCACAACTTTAAAATAACATTATTTTGGCCAAACCCAAAACGCTCCATACAAATGGATACTAAGATGTGACGTCACACGCAAGTATTTTGTATGCATTTCATTTGAATTCTGTATGGTAACTATATCAAATTTTTCGTTTATGTCAATGGTTCTATTATAATAGTTGGTGCAAATTGTATGGGTTATTCAATGGTATCATTATTTTTGAATAATTTCATAGTTTTAAAATGGACTTGCCCATGAATCTTTGAATGACTATAAAACCGGCTAGCCGTTATATTTTTAATTGATAATTGCACCGGCCTAAAAGGCCGGCAACGCATCTCGACACCAGAGGGATTGGAGATGCGTTGCCGGCCTTTTAGGAAGGTATGGGTTCGTTTCTTGAAGATTGAAATTTTGATAAAATATTTATATTTTGTAAAATCTCGAGCTTAGTCATTTGACTATGCTGACCGTATTGCAAGGTCTCTGCTTTTGCTTATCATCAGGCTGAGGCGAGCCAATATACTGTGTCACTATAAAAAAATATTTCTAGTAACTTTTATAAAAGAAAAAAATGTATACAAATCTTTAGACAATAACAAAAGCGGCTAATATGAATAAAACATAGTTTTCACGGACAATAAATCCTTATAAATATTATCAACTAAAGTATTAACCATGTAGGTCTTATTTTTATGGAAATAAAGTCCAAAGTCCTCATTGTAATTGGTGGATTATATTAAAAGAATAAAGATGCTTATCTTAAAAGGTAATTGATATAAAAAACTTGGGTTAACAACCCTACATACGGATGCTAACAACATACAGTATAATTTTTAAGATTTATCCATAGGAAATCCCGGTTTATTTCTAAACTGACGGGGAGGGCACACTAGCGACGCCATTCGATTTTAATTTTTAGCTACTAAACCTGATCTATTTTAAACCATTTCAGGGTTACAACTTCTCAGCAAACATTCTATTTATTAAATAACCATGCACTAATGTTTAGTCCAACGCGTTCGCGTACAAAAACGGACCCAACATTTGTGCATGGTTATTTAATAAATAGTAGGTATAAGTATTTGCCGTTTCTAGTCGTTGGTGAACAATTTTGGTGTTCTTGTGCCGCGAATTAATCCTAATAATAAGAATCGTTGAATTGTATTGTATTGAACACTGCTATTGTGTCTCGAGTGAGTTGTCACCGTATTGAACACTGCTATTGTGTCTCAAGTGAGTTGTCACGGACAACTTGCTTGGATCTAATAGAGTCTTAAGGTAACGGATAGGGCACACTAGCGACGCCAATCGATTTTAATTTTTAGTTACTTAACCAGATCTATTTTAAACAATTTCGGTGTTACAACATCTCGGCAAACACTTATACTTTTTATTAAATAACCATGCACAAATGTTGGGTCCAACGTGTAAGCGAAAAATTGATTCACACCAAAAGTGGCCGCTTGTGTTTGTCGAGAGTGTTTGCCGAGATGTTTTAACGTCGAAATTATTTAAAATAGACCCGGTTTAGTAGCTAAAAAATTAAAATCGATTGGCGTCGCCAGTGTGCCCCACCCGTCACCTTAAGAACCGCGATTGTGTTTAGAGTGGTATCGGCGGAATCCGTAGGTCGATAAAACGCAAAACACTGGCGTTTTATTGAGTAACTGTGACTTTAACTGACTTCGACTGTTGACTACCCACTTATTCTCAATAAGTTACTTGACATTGGCAAGATATCTTCGGGTAGAGCCATATTATATAATATAAAAAATATGGATCTGTGAATCCCAGGTTTGAAAATAAAAACTTTTTTAACTTCAATGTAGCAACATCCGCTACATTTAAACAAAACAGGAAATTACTCTTAGCTTATTCATAACAAAAATTAACTTACTTATTTTGGTAAATACTGCACATCAAGCCATTCTGTGAATCATTTGAATTTGTGGTTGATTTTTGTCTACTTAAGGCGGCCGTGTGGTCCCCGGCAGAGTAGAATAGGCCACCCTCATTCTTACCGAGGTGTCGTAAAAGGCGACTAAGGTAAAGCTGCTGGCTTGATCATCAGCACCTAGAGAAGGAAAACTCTGCATTTATATCTAAACCCTCGCCAACACGTCTGCCAAGCGTGGTGAGTATGGCAATTACCCCTCATGTGATTGAGGGAGGCCCGTGCCCCAGCAGTGGGGACTTAAATGGGCTGATGATGATGATGATAAGGCGACGGGTAGCCGTACATAGCGAAGACAATCGATTTAAATTGTTAGCTACTAAACTGGATCTATTTTAAACAATTTCGGAACACCAGTCTCTAAGTAAACATTCAGGGGCGGCTCTATAGTTCATGAAGCGCCCGGGCGCAATCAATGACCTGGCGCCCCCCAGTTGAAAATGAAATACTTACAACATTTTCGACTCGTCCCGATTTTGCCGGGACTGTCCCGATTTCGATGACACTGTCCCGCGTCCCGACGACCTATCGATTTTGTCCCGATTTTTGGCAATATGCGATAGGTTCAATAAATTCATTCACGGGTACCCAACACAGTCAAGCACCACAGCGCCATCTACCGCGTTCGTCTTCGCCTTTTCCCGCACGCCCATTGTACCAAATTATTTGCAATAAAGTTTAAAAAAAGTTTAATTTTCCTTAGAATGTCTCAAATGTCGTGGGAGAGCCAAGCTTTGGCATGAATGGGCCGGCTCGAACGGAGTGATACCAAGTCATCGTCATCGTCATCCCATTTAAGTCCCCACTGCTGGGGCACGGGCCTCCCTCAATCACATGAGGGGTAATTGCCATACTCACCACGCTTCGCAGACGGGTTGGCGAGGGTTTTGATATAAATGGTGGCCTATTCTACTCTGCCGGGGACCACACGGCTATACCACGGCCTCGCAGAAAACCGGCGTGAAGCAGCACTGTGCTGTGTTTCGCTGCGTGAGTGAGGGTACCGGAGGCCTAATCCAGGGGATAGGGTGCGTTTAAAGGTTGGCAGCGCACTTGTGACTCCACTGGTGTCGCGGGTGTCCATGGGCGGCAGCAATTGCTTACCATCAGGTGATCCATCTGTTCGTCTGCCTACCTATTACATAAAATAAAAATAGGTCATATTTTGATTGGACCAAACTCCGAACGTCTTTCGAACATTGGTCCCGACTTGTTTTTTCTCTAAAGATGGCAACCCTGCTACCTATGGTCGCTTCATTGTAATTAACAGACATCTCGAATCTTGTATCATGGTCCAAGCTTATTGGACGCAACTGGGAATCCCACGCTAAGATGAGGAGAACTATCACGTCCACGAGTATACGAGTCCACGTATGACCACGTCTCCGAGTATCGATCTCGACTCCAATGGCTCCCTATTCGTCTTCGTCTTGACTTTCACATTCTTCTCTTCTTATATAGAATACTATTCAACCCAAAATCACCACCTTATCTCCGGGAGCGTTTCCAGTTTTTGCAGCCCATCCTGGGTCATATGCGTTCTTCCAAACATCTCCGCCTTATGACTCCCTCCCACTCCTCTCATTTCTATACCCAGTCCTTCACTGTCCAGTCCATCCGTCTATGGAACTCCCTACCCCTATCAATAAGACAGTCTCCATCATTAACCATTTTTAAAGCCCGAGTCAAAACTCACCTTTTAAATAAATAAATAGCAATCCCTTTAAGTTTTTACAGGTCTAGTCATCGGTAGTAGTCGATGGTCCTTCTCAGATCCTAATTTATATGAATGTAGTACTTTATATTATTTTATTCAACCATAACATATTTATTTATTAGTATATAATATTTTGTTTATTTATGTATTAGCATTATAAATATTTAATATATATATATATATACAGTTCACTCTTATTTCCCTTTTTCAATATTGCACCACCTACCCCTCCTCTACTATCAAATGTCCTTTTCCTGAAGGTTGTCTGGTAGAAATCGCTTCCAGCGATAAGACCGCCAAAATTGTACAATTAAGTTTCTGTAATGCCTTTTAAAGTTGTGTTTTTTTTGTGCAATAAAGTATATCTATCTATCTATCTATCTATCTATCAGTACTCGCGTCGGCTCCTTGCGGAGCGTTACAGTGGAGGCTCTATGTGTAGCGAGGGGCTCTCGGCGCCCTCTGACTCCTGGCGCCCGGGTGCACCGCACCCGCTGCATTATAGGTAAAGACGCCCCTGCAAACATTTAGGTATCCTTTGACGCGCACCAGTGACTTCTCTGACGAGGCAGGTGTCCATAGGCGGCGGTAATCGCTTACCATCAAGTGATACCTACTTCTGCTCATCTGCCTGCTATACAGGGTGTATTTGTAAACAGACTGCCTCGGTGGCGCAGTGGTTAGTGGGTCGCACTTTAAAGCGACGGCTGCGCAAGAGGTCCCGGGTTCGATCCCCGGGTCGGGCCAAAAATTTGTACCTAAGTTTTCGGTAAGAAATTCTTAGTGGCAGCCCGGAGTCTGGAAATTGGCGGTCTTGTACCCCCGTGCCTCGGAAAGCACGTTAAGCCGTTGGTCCTGCGCCCAATCCCTCTCTGGTCGTGTCACAGTATATAGAATATGAGGGTAAGGGAATAGAGAGTGCACTTGTGTCTGCGCACACACTTGAGCACTATAATATATCCTGCGTACGTGGCTGATCGTTGAGATTGGCCGCCGTAGCCGTAATCGGTTGGAGGATTATTATTTGTAAACATTTACATCCCTTTAACCACGTGTTCTACTAACCATTATGAACAACATTTATTCTATCACTTTTGAAAATTCGCATGAAAAAATTTCAACTTTTCATACAAAGTCGGTCACGTGATCCGATCATTTTGTATGGGGAGTCTTTTCGTCTTGTCCATGTTCATTTTAGCCGTGTGGTCCCCGGCAGAGTAGAATAGGCCACCCTCACTCTTACCGAGGTGTCGTAAAAGGCGACTAAGGTAAAGCTGCTGGCATGATCATCAGCACCCAGAGAAGGAAAACTCTGCATTTATATCAAAACCCTCGCTAACCCGTCTGCCAAGCGTGGTGAGTATGGCAATTACCCCTCATGTGATTGAGGGAGGCCCGTGCCCCAGCAGTGGGGACTTAAATGGGCTAACGATGATGATGTTCATTTTCAGATCAACTTGTTGGGAGACTCTATTGAGGTCGTCGAGGATTTTGCCTAAGTCTTCCAAGGTCTCAGCCATGACTACGATATCATCAGCGATTGAAGGTGCGTATTGATGCCAAGTCCATCCCAGTCCAGAAGTTTAAACACGTCCTCCAACAGAGTGGTGAACAGTTTCGGCGATATAACGTCGCCCTGTCTCACACCTCGAGGGAGAGGTATGGGTTTTGATTCCTGGTCCTGAAGACGGACTGACATTGTGGCGTTTCCGTACAATGACTGCAACACTTGTATGTATCGGTAGTCTATTCGGCACCTTTGGAGAGACTGTAGCACGGCCCAGGCCTCGACAGAGTCGAAGGCTTTCTCATAGTCCACAAACGCTAAGCATAATGGCAGATTATACTCTTCGGTCTTCTGTATAACCTGCCGCAGCGTATGTATGTGGTCTATGGTGCTAAAGCCTTTTCGGAATCCAGCTTGTTCGGGAGGCTGGAAGTCGTCGAACTCGAAATTTGCATTAAGGCAATACGTGGCCGTTTTTGGCGGTAATTCATATTTAGAGTACAAAAGCAGACCAATTAAATAAATATCAATTAAGGTGACGGGTAGGGCACACTAGCGACGCCATTTGATTTAAATTGTTAGCAACTAAGCCGGATATCTTTTTAACAATTTCGAAGTTCATGCATCTCGAAAAGGACCTTTTTTTTATTTTTATATGAGAGGTGGCAGACGAGCAGGCGGATCACCTGATGGTAAGCAATTCCACCGCCCAAGGAAATTGTTAAAAATATATCCGGTTTAGTTGCTATCAATTTAAATCGATTGGCATCGCTAGTGTGCCCTACCCGTCACCTTAACAGGGGAACCAGACCAGCCGAATCACAGTTCAGAATCAATGCACAATTTTTGAGAGAATATCCGAGACGTGCCGGTTTCCCGCAATATTTTCTCTCACCGCCGAGCTAATAGCAAAAATATGCACAAAGATTTTAAACCTAAGGCCACTGTTACGCATTTTATTGATTCAGATATTTTTTATGAGTTGACCTAGTCACCTAATTTACATGTAAAATGCGCTTAACTATGTGCAATATTGAGAATTGTATATTTAATATAATTATCCCTATGTTTTCCATTTAAAAGGGTTAAGTTTTATGTTAATTAACAAGGTGAAATTAAATGTGTATGTTCATATAACATAGCCTATTTATGCCAATGTCATTGCCTGCACGAAGGTCAAAGGTAGGTCATTATGATCAAGAATCTCAATTTTGATCAATTAGGCTTAGCAGCATTTATTGTAAACAAATGATCCTTTATTGATTATTCAATAATTGACAAGATGCTAACTACAACCTGTGCGGATAATGAATGGGATCAGAAATGGCGGCGAATCTATTCACTTCTTGCTCTCACACTATTTGCGTCTATACTATATTGTACATACAATTAAACTGTAATATTAAAAATGACCTTTAACTTGTGGACCAGCCGTACCGTAAGTGTCCACGTTTCGGCTCCGTATGTCATGACGGGGAAGGACGCACTGATTGAAGACTTTCGTCTTTAGGCACTGTGGTATCGACGATACGAAGACACGACGTAGTTTTCCAAATGCTGCCCAACCTAACTGGATTCTCCTATTCACCTCTATGGGCTATGGAACGAGCAATGCTCGGCATCTCTCTCCGAGATCGAATCCGAAATGAGGTGATCCGGCAGAGAACTAAAGTCATCGACATTGCTCACCGGATTAGCAAGCTTAAGTGGCAGTGGGCTGGCCATATTAGCCGCAGAACCGACAACCGATGGGGTAAACGAGTTCTGGAGTGGAGACCGCGTCTTGGCAAACGTAATGTAGGGCGCCCTCTGGCTAGGTGGGAGGACGATCTGCGCAGGATGGCTGGCAAGAGCTGGATGCGAGAAGCCATGGATAGATCACAGTGGCGAACAATTGGAGAGGCCTACGTCCAGCAGTGGACTGCGATAGGCTGATGATGATGTTGATTAAAAATGATACAATGATGTTGGTGTTTATTAATTATTTACCTTTAGTTACATTATTCATAAAAAGTGGATGTGTGTGAGGCTGAGTAGATGTGTGTGTGTTGTGTATTGATGTGTGTTAATGTGATGTGTTTAGTGTATGCCAGAGTAATATGTGGGTACGTGCGTTTTACAAAATAGGTGTACATTGTATATTTGATAAAAGGATTTTTCATTACTTTTTCGAAAATTTTAATTAATTTGTTTTTATTTCAAACGTTAAATCTACTGTATAACACAGTTTTAGTTAACAATAGTTTATGAGAATAAATAAATAATTAATAATTAACAACATCACAAAGATAGGTACATTGATCTGACTCCGAGATTGGTAGCTCAAGCACCTGTGTTACGGATATCAGAATCAACAGTGGGATTACAAATATAATAATAATAATTCTCACAACATCTCATACGTTGACCTGATTCCGTACTAAGTAGCTTAAGCACTTGTGTTACAGATATCAGACAAATGGAGGATATATACTAATATATACATATATTACACTCAGACACCGAACAAACACAAGTGTTCATCGCACGAATGTTTGTCCAGGGTGGGGATCGAACCCACGACCTTTGGCGTAAGAGGCAGGGTCAATACCAATTGCGCCATCCGGTCAGTCAAATAATATATAATTTTTTTTTTAAACACACCTACTTATAATATATAGAAAACACCCAGACTAATACAAACAGACATGTTCATGCACACAAATGTTTGTACTGTGGGGGGATCGAGCAACCCTTGGCCCAAAGACAGTCGACCCTTTTGCAACAATGGTAGTCAACCATTGTTGCAAAAGGGTCGAATAAAGCCATGGCTTAATTGTATATTGTCATAATTTCGTTACAATAAGTAAAAAAATTGTGGTGGCGCCACTGCTCCGTGAGAGGGTTCTAAAAGCCTTATATAGGATCTTCACCGCCTACTGTCTGTCTGTTGGCACATAAATAGCTTTATAGAAATTCCTTTTACAATTTGTACAAATATTATCACTAACATGACATTTATTTAGCGCAAATTACCTCCCACGAAGTTTACCATTTTGTGAATTGCAAAAAATCCTTCATATTTACTAGTGGAATTCCGTAAAATTAAGTATTGTGATCCCTTTAAGGCGACGGGTAGCCCAACTAGCGACACCAATCGATTTAAGTTGTTAGCTATTAAATCGGATCTATTTTAAATAATTTCGGAGCGGGAGTTGTCGCGGAGTTCGCGAATCTATACTTTATGGTAAGTTATCTTTGCATTAGGTTATCTCACTTTTGGCAACACTATTTGCCTACTCTATTTTGGTAACACTGTGCTTTAAAGTTAGAATGTCAATGTTGGTCAACCGGTGGGTTGACATAAGGAGTTAGATTTGGTTTCCCGCGAAAAAGGAGAGTAAAAAAGGGGTGATGATGGCCGACTCTGAAGGAGGGTATCAGATGCGAGATTGGTAAGAAAGAATGGACAACATTTCATATTTTTAACATGTCCATATTGTTTTTTTATATGAAAATAGTCATAAAATGAACAGACCCATATTTTTTATTTTTTCCAAATTTGGCCATTTTCATGCATAAAATAATTATTGAAATTCTTTATATTCTAAATAGACGTAAGCGCCAAATGACGTCATCGGACGGCTGAATACAGCGATATTCCTTTGCTTATCATTGTTTTAATAAAAAAAAGGTACTACTGTCAAAGGTAAATAATACTAGTGTCAACATTGTCAACGTCATACATACATTCAACGTTGACAAGTTGTCTTTTCTTTTGACAGTTACATGTCATGGGTTTGGCATTTCGTAAATTTAAAACTATAATGTGCTAAGCAAAGAAATATTTTACATTCTGCCGTCCGATGACGTCATCTTACGTTTTTTAGTTTTTAATTTTTTTCCCAGTAAATAAGCAATATAAAAAAATAATAAATATATATTCGAGCAGCGGAAAAGTAAACAAAGAATTGGTATTTTTTGTTTCAGAGCTTAGCAATTTTGAAATGTTGTCCATTTTAAGTACAGTTAAATTTAAACAAAGTTATCCACTTCTTTATGTATGTACCTGCTGGAAATTATGTTGGGCATCCAATAAATAAATAAATAAGTTAGTAGATATTTGTCAGTTAGGTCTAAATTTTATTCAACTTTTATGATCGCCTGAGACCAAATATTTCAATAATATAGTTATAAATAATATTTCTTTATCTGTGGTTTGATCTCAATCTGTCATATTTTTCATCACATTACAAATCTCTATGCAAAACTATTCACTTCTTAAAAGGTTAAATGTCTTTGTTAAAGGAAAATATTCTTTCGAAGACGTTAAATAGGATTTAAATTTAAATAATGGAAGTGGACAGCAAAAAACGATCATGGAATACCTTAAACAAAGCTATATTACTGTAGTTGACTGCCCCGATTTCCCAGTGGCTACTTTAAATGACACATGATACCATACCAATAATTGATCGATTATAAATAAATAAATAAAAATATATTTACGACCACATAATCCATATAGTGTTATTAACAATGGTTGTCTTTTAAATCAATAAATTATTTTTTTAATAAATTAAATTTAATTAATTTAATCAAATTTCATTCATTAATTTCAAATATTTATTATCAATGAATTAAATAAATTAAATTTAATTTGGGATCCTCTGTTACATTCATTACTTTTTAGACAGCAAATCTCATGTTTAATTTTAAGTTACACTGCCTTCAATGCATAGTCATTTTGAACCCTAATTAATAATTCAATTAATTGATTTTATTAAATGTTTGTCGATGTTAATCGGTAAGCATGGTATATCAGAGCAGGGCCGTCTGGGAGGCGATTTCTCCTTTTTGTGAGCATGTTATGCTTCAGAAAGAAAGAAGATGGAACATCATCATCATCATCAGCAACCCACACTCGTCCATTGCTGGACATAGGTCTCCCCTAATGCACGCCACTGCTCCCGATTTTCGGCCACTCTCATCCAGCCCACACCAGCCAGCCTACGAATGTCATCATTCCATCTTGTCGCAGGGCGTCCTACACTGCGCTTACCGAGTCGCGGTCTCCACTCAAGGACTTTACGGCTCCAACGGCTTTACGGTTCCAAGAAGGAACGCCAGCGTTTAAATCCCTCGCGTCGGAGGAGACGTCCTGACGATGTTACATAGAGGGACCGATCTGTGCCCTGTGGTTAGGGGCGTAAGAATACTGCCAAGGTGTTCCCTGCCTGTCGTAAGAGGCGACTAAATGGGCCATCGGAGTACGTGAGCGTACCCACTGCGGGGGAGTGGCTAGCTCATCATACGATTCCGCGTCAGACGTTACCGGGTGTCCTGGTAGGTGGTACAGCAATGAAGGGCGGCATTGCGCCTGGTAGGGGTGAAGCGGCGAGCACGATCAGCGGTCTAGTCCCGGCTGTGGGGTTTCCGACCGCGATTGCGGGGAGATGGACACCCCAGGGGTGTTGGTTAGATTTCCACACACCACCTGGTTCCCTACACGTAACAAGTGACAGGCATGGTAAAAACCTATTTGTATTTTTTCTAAAGAGGTAAATTTTACGGTCAGCAGCAACGCTTAAGGCGACGGGTAGGGCACACTAGCGACGCCAATCGATTTAAATTTTTAGCTACTAACCGGATCTATTTTAAACGATTCCGGGATCACAACTTCTCGGCAAACACTTATACTATTTATTAAATAACAATACACATTTTGGGTTCGTTTGTGTACGCGAAAAATTGATTCACGCCAAAAGCGGCCTCTTTTGGCGGTAATCGAAAATTCGAGTGCAAAAGCAGACCAAGTAGTATAGGTGCTTGCCGAGAGGTTGTAACGGAAATTGTTTAAAATAGATCCGGTTTAGTAGCTGAAAATTAAAATGGATTGGCGTCCTTAGTGTGCCCTAACTGTCGCCTTAATATGTAATCCGAAATACTCTTGCGCGTTGTAATCGACACCTAGCGCCATCTATTAGTATGGAGTAAAACTAATGTCTCGAAACGAAGTGAGGGCGAGCCATTAGTCAATAAAATTTATTAAAAAAATCAAGTAACAATAAAGACTTGACTTATAAACTACTTATACAAAGGAAGCTAGGATGATTTCCCCAAGGAAAAAAAAGTAGGTTAGGTTACATTGTCCTTCGTTACGGGACGGTTTTTTGTCGTAGTTTCGGAAGCATCTTTAAATAAAAGATACAATAAAATGTTATAAAGGAAAATAAAAGTCAGCCATTTTCAACCTTGGCCTTTGGAACGAATCCATACATCATTAATATTTTTTGGATTTTATGTACTATAACAGTATTTATATAAACAGTGCCTCAACATTATAAGTTAAGTAAGGACAGTCACACATCAGTTGTTTAAAATATAGGTATCAAAGGAGATTCTGGGACATTCATATATTTTTGTCCCAAACATGAATGTGCCGGCTACAAAATAATTGCTATATTCTGTTAGTATGTGTCTCCCTGTCAAATGTCTTGATATGCAATAGCGAAAAAAAAAAACATGTTTGTTAGATAATTCTCTAAAAATGTATGAATGTGTTGAATCATTCACCGCTTCACACAAGTAGAGCATGCCCTGTCTTCATGGCGACAATGCTGTAAGGTCATCCTCATATATTTTCAGTGAATCAACTAAAAAAAAATATTAACAAAAATCTAGCGGCTTTATTAATAAATCAATAAACCTTTGTTAGCTAAAACGGTGTTATAGAGCAGTTTTGACGTTTGAAACAAAATAAATCTACAATCTTCGAAAAAATAATGAAAACTACTTTGTTAGTTTAAGGTTTAAGGTGACGGGTAGGGCACACTAGCGACGCAAATCTTAGATTTTAATTTATAGCTACTGAACCCGATCCTATTTTAAACAATTTCGGGGCTACAATCTCTCGGCAAACACCTATACTATTACTACACCTATATTATAGTAGCTATAAATTAAAATCGATTGGTGTCGCTATTGTGCCCTACACCTTAACAAAAAATTTATGAATAAGGCCCCTAAACTTTTTTTCTTCTTCGAAACGTGCTTTGTATCTACTGGGCAGTTTTGTACTGTGGTGGCTATGGTTAATTATATTGGGGTGTGGTTAAACAAAAGATCTAAACCCATAGAAATAGTCGATGACAGAGTGGCAAAGAATTTCTCACAAAACAGGGTCGTAACCATGGACTAACTAGTCCATGTGATTACACAGTACCCTGGGAGAGCCATACTTCGGCATGAATGGGCCGGCTCGACCGGAGTGATATGACGGGTAGGAAAACCGGCGTGAAGCAGCACTGAGCTGTGTTTCCCTGCGTGAGGGTACCGGAGGACCCATTCGGGGTAAAGGGGTTTAAGGTTGGCAGCGCACTTGTGACTCCACTTGTGTTCATGGGCGGTAGCAATCGCTTACCGTCAGCTGATCCGTCTGCTCGTCTGCCACCTATCACAAAAAAAAATCTCCATACGATTTATTTGTCTGATAGGTGGCAGACGAGCAGACGGATCAGCTGACGGTAAGCGATTGCAAGACCAGTGGAGTCACAAGTGCGCTGCAAACCTTTTCCCCTTCTCCCCCTCATTGGGCCTCCGGTAACCTCACTCACACGGCGAAACACAGCGCAGGCGCTGCTTCACGCCGGTCTTCTGTGAGGCAGTGGTATCACTCTGGTCGAGCCGGCCCATTCATGCCTAAGCGTGGTTCTCCCACATTTAAAACTATACTACCTATAGTATACTGTTGATCTAACATGCTAAATTGACTTCATTCACAATAACCTATTAGGAGTTTTTCAACAGTGGGAGAGCCACGCTTCAGCATGAATGTGCCGGCTCGAGCGGAGTAATAACGTGGTATTCTCACAAAAAACTGGCTTGAAGCAGTGCATGCGCTGTGTTTCGCTGCGTGAGTGAGGGTACCGGAGGCCCAATCCAGGGAAAGGGGGGTTAAAAGGTGAGCAGCGCACTTGTGACACCACTGGTGTTGCAGGTGTCCATGGGCGGCGGTAATCGCTTATCATCAAGTGATCCGTCGGCTCGTCTGCCACCTATATCATAAAAAAAGGATGTAAACGATAAAGGTTGTAAGCCGTGTGGTCCCCGGCAGAGTAGAATAGGCCACCCTCACTCTTACCGAGGTGTCGTAAAAGGCGACTAAGGTAAAGCTGCTGGCATGATCATCAGCACCCAGAGAAGGAAAACTCTGCATTTATATCTAAACCCTCGCCAACTCGTCTGCCAAGCGTGGTGAGTATGGCAATTACCCCTCATGTGATTGATGGAGGCCCGTGCCCCAACAGTTGACTTAAATGGGCTGACGACGATGAAACGATAAAAAAATTATTGGTGTTGATAAATTTGCGAAGTATCTCTATCATAATACCAGAAAAAGGACTTAATCTGAAATATCTTTAATTAGTAATTAGGTCCCATTCAGAACAAAACGCGGAAATTAATAATCTATTATATTTCCTGTTCGTTCAATAAGACCAATAACATTACAATTAAACAATCATTACACGATTATTAGCACAGTAAGAACAATGTCAGTAAGACATGTTTTATTACACAACACAACTTTTTTTTTTAAATTACCTAATTGTTCAAGTTTGTAAAGTTTAATAAATAAATAAAAATAAAATAAAATAAAATGAAAATTGTTTATTTCAGACCATAGTTTTTGATTCATAGATTGTTAGTAACAGAAAGACTTAATATTATATTAGTACAACTTATGCGGATAAAGAATAGGATCAGAAATGGCGGCGCATTTATTCACTTCTCGCTCGCACACCCACGAGTGCGTGTAGAGACGCAAATAGGGTGCGAGCGAGAAGTGAATAGATGCGCCGCCATTTCTGATTCCATTCTTTATCCGCACAGGTTGTAGGTACTGACAAAATAAAATAAAATTAAAGTTCAAAGGGAAGATTTTACACTTCATAAAATCAGAGGCACTTTAGTTTAACTGAATATACATAAAAGAACTTGTAATTTCAATTAAATACTTAAGTCGTCTTATAATAATAAATAAACTAACACATTTATATTAAGAAAGCTGTACTCACCTATAATTGATACATGTATCAGAACAGTAGTGAGAATTGTAATATATATATATAGCGGACAGACCAAGCATGTATTGTTGGTGTGTCTTTAATAAATAAATAAATAAAAGTTAAAAAGAGAGAGGTTGCTAGGAGTTACCAAAGAAACTGGTTTCAGTGGTCACTCTTCGCACCAGGAACTTCCATAGCGGTGAGGTGTATCTATCCGCTTAATGCTACCTACTTGTTTTTATCAGACTTTTATTTGTTTTTTAACCCCCGACGCAAAAATGACGGGGTGTTATAAGTTTGACGTGTCTGTGTGTGTGTGTCTGTCTATGGAATCGTAGCTCCCGAACAAATCGACCGATTTTGATTTTGTTTGAAAGATGAATAAGGCGGGAGTGTTCTTAGCTATTTCGTATAAAAATCAAGATGGCCGCCGTCACAAAGATATGAATTGTTTGTTTTTTTAACACAACTCCCACAATATGGGTATCATATAAAAGGGCTTGAGTAGCAGAATACATTTATTGTAATAAATTTTAAATCCAAGATGGCCGCCGTCGGGGGTTTTATAAATTTTCAATTTTTAATGTAATTCTTCTGATAGTTTAAATTCTTAGCCCTCTTAAACCTACCTTCTCGACTTCCACCCTCAGAGAAGCTGGATAGGCTGAAAACCAGCGCTGTCTTGGAATGTATCATTCTGTGGCAGCACAAGCTGAGCCACCTTCTTTTGCTTATATTATGGATTTAAGGTGACGGGTAGGGCACACTAGCGACGCCAATCGATTTAAATTTTTAGCTACTAAAGGCTTGCCGTTTTTTATGTGATGATTGGCAAACGAGCAGACGGTTCACCTGATGGCAAGCTATTGCAGCTGCACATACTCGTAGATACCCGCCACACCAGTGGAGTCACAAGTGCGCTGCCAACATCTAAACCCGCCTTTCTTCCTAAGGCCTCCGGTACCCGCACACACGCAGCGAAGCACAGCACAGTGCTGCTTCACGCCGGTTTTCTGTGAGGCCGTGCAAATACGTCATGCCGAAGCGTGGCTCTCCCACGGTCAAACCCAGCTACTATGCACCTATAACTCGAAACTGGAATTCAAGACCAAAAAAGCTACTACAATGTTGCCACTGCAATAAAATGATCGTACAATAGTATATACCTATTTTCTAAAAACATACGCTGACATTATTTATTCTATAATTTAAAAAAGTAATTTTATTTACTTATTTTTACATAAATACAAGACGCTTTATTAAAAACTTAATCATCCGTATTGTTTGGTAGAAAGGCTGGTTTTGAGCCTGTGTCACTTCAGGTGTTAATAACATTTGGTACAAAATTTGAAGTTACATGTTGTTGTTTCGTGCAGTGAGGTGCCGCCAAGTGGTGGCAGAGTCGTCTGCCACCTCTCATATAAAAAAAAAAGGGACCATTTTCCTTACGAGTTATTTCACTTATTAACGCCTAATATCTAAAACATGTGCGAAACTGGACGAAATAATTGGTGGAAACCTAATCATGAATTGTGCCAGGTTATACTAAGAAAATAAGTACATAACAAAAAGGTTGGCAAAACCTGAAAACTTGATTTGACAATGACATAAGTGACATTGAAAGATTTGACAGTGACGTATCTGTCGTAGTTTTTTTGGTCTTGAATTCCAGTTTCGGGTATAGTAATGATTCTGTAATTGTTTATACTGTGCTTGTATCTTAAAGCTATCGTGTCATTAGGCCATCGAGAATTCGAGCTCAATCATTTTCTATTTAGCAATTTAATAATTAAATCTTTATCCGTGAATGCAGTTATATTTAGGATTTTTATTAATTATTTTTTAATTAATAATCTAATCTCTTTTTTATGAGAAGTTGAATTCTGCCAATGTCAATTGAAAAATGATTCAAGGGTACCTAATTAATAATAATAATCCTCCAACCGATTACGGCTACAGCGGCCAATCTCAACGCTCGGTCACGTACGCAGGATATATTATAGTGCTCAAGTGTGTGCGCAAACACAAGTTCACTCTCTATACTCTTACCCTCGTATTCCGATGGGATACTACTGTGATACGAACGGACAGGGATCGGGCGCTGGACCAACTACTTAACGTGCTTTCCGAGGCACGGGGGTACAAGACCGCCAACTTCCAGACTCCGGGCTGCCACTATGAATTTCTTACCGAAAACTTAGGTAGGTACATAGTTTTGGCCTGACCCGGGGAACGAACCCGGGACCTCTTGCGCAGCCGTTTCTTTAAGGTGAAGGGTATCCCCACTAGTAGGGTATCGACACCAATCTATTTAAATTGTTAGCTACTAAACCGGATCTATTTTTAAAAAATTTCGGAGCGGCAGTCCTTGAACAAACATTTATAATATTTATTTAATAATAATTTTGCACTACTTTTTTATCTCGCCATCAGTAGCGCGTGGTCTTTGGCGGTAATTCAAGTTTCGAACACAAAAGCAGACCCAAAAGTTAAGTATAAAAAGTATTAAATAAATAGTATAAGTGTTTTCCGAGAGATCGCAGCTTCGAAATGTTCCATAAATTTAAATTAATGCAAAAATTGGTTACAACTTTGATTCGAAACAGCTATTTCCACACATCCGTATGGTTAAAAAAAATGTCGGCAGCCACTTTGATGGGCGGACCTAATTTTAATGATGTTCTTTGGAGGGCGGAGGGAGGAAATTACCCCTCACTTGACTGAGGGAGGCCCGTGCCCCAGCAGTGGGGACTTAAATGGGCTGATGATGATGGTGATGATGATGATTGGAGGGCCGACCCGGGTATTGAACCCGGGATCACAAGTGCAGATGTCGCTTTAAGGCGACGGGTAGCCCTAACTAGCAAACCAATCGATTTTAATTTTTAGCTACTAAACCGGATCTATTTTAAACAATTTCTGTGTTATAACCTCTCGGCAAATACTTATACCATTTATTGAATAGCCATGCACAAATGCGGACCCGACATTTGTACGCGAAAAATTGATTCACGCTAAAAGTGGCCGCTTTTGGCAGTAATCAATTTTTCGCATACAAAAACGGACCCAACATTTGTACATGGTTATTTAATAAATAGTATAAGAGCTTGCCGAGAGGTTATAACCCCGAAATTGTTTAAAACTAATCCGGTTTAGTAGCTAAAAATTAAAATCGATTGGCGTCGCTAGTGTGCCCTACCCGTCACCTTAAAGTATGATTCCGACAAAAGGACTATTTACCAATTCCGATCTATGGTAATCGGTGTACTATTAGTGAATCTCACGGATGTACGATTCAGCGATTTCGTGACAGATGATCAGGCCTCAATTTGAATATTAAACGTAACATTGACGCGATGAAATCACACTGTATCTGTGGCTCAAAGTTTAAACAATACGTAACTAGGGTATTGGTTCTCAAACTCTTACTTAATGCGACGGGTAGAGCACACACGACGCCAATTGTATTTTAATTGTTTGCTACCGAAACAAATATATTTCAAATAATTTCGGGGCTTCAGTCTCTCGGGAAACACTTATATTATTTATTTAATAGGGTCATCGTCATCGTCATCGTCAGCCCATTTAATTCCCCACTGCTGGGGCACGGGCCTCCCTCAATCACATGAGGGGTAGTTGCCATACTCACCACGCTTGGCAGACGGGTTGGCGAGGGTTTTGATATAAATGCAGAGTTTTCCTTCTCTGGGTGCTGATGATCATGCCAGCAGCTTTACCTTAGTCGCCTTTTACGACACCTCGGTAAGAGTGAGGGTGGCCTATTCTACTCTGCCGGGGACCACACGGCAATTTTATAACGGCACACGGCAAATTTAATAGGGTGATTCTCCGAAATTTGACCTTACGGTTTCTTCGCGTCTCAATTCGATGGGCACAAAAATATTATTCAAATTAGAATTTTCGGGGTTTTGTGACCCCTAAATTGTTTAAAATAGACCCTCTTGGCAAACTCGAAAAATTGATTCACGCCAAAGGCGGCCACTTTTGGCGTGAATCAATTTTCAGCGTACAAATACGGACCCTACATTTGTGCATGGTTATTTAATAAATAGTATAAGTGTTTGCCAAGAGGTTGTATTCCCGAAATTGTTTAAAATAGATTCGGTTTAGCAGCTAAAAATTAGAACTGATTGGCGTCGCTAGTGTGCCCTACCTGTCACCTAAGTAACAGAATGACAGCTGAAATTCAAATTTGGCGCCATTCATAGTTAAATTTCGAGTATGGGTGTGGCTTAATCGGAGTTTGATATTTGCCTACACAGACAAACTTTGGCGGCCTATGGGCATCCACGACCAGAGTATTATATCTAAGTTGCTCTATCGGAATGCACCACTGACTCAGTGGCCTTTGAGGCCTAATTCCGAATGCTAATACATCATTGTTCTTAGAACCATAACTTATAATGTTAAGCTGACGAAGCATAGACAATATTTACGACGAAACTTAACCTATACCTAAGTGGGAACGGACTTTTGCGCAAGGTCATTGGAAATGTATTAAATAAATAAAGAATATTAGACAAAACATCAACCTGATTTGACCTTGGGAGAGCCAGGCATCGGCATGAATTGGGCCGGATCTACCGGAGTGATACCACGGACACACTGATAACCAGCGTGAAGCAGCACTGTGTTGTTTTTCGCTGCGTAAGCTACTAAACTGGATCTATTTTAAATAATTTCGGCGTTAATAAACCTCTCGGCAAATACTTAACTATACTATTTATTAAATAACCAAATGTTAGGTCCAACAGCGTACGCGAAAAATTGATTCACGCCAAAAGTGGCCGCTTTTGGCGTGAATCAATTTTTCGCGTACGCGTTGGAACCAACATTTTTTCGTGGTTATTTAATAAATAGTATAAGTGTTTGCCGAGAGGTTGTAACCCCGAAATTGTTTAAAATAGATCCGGTTTAGTGGCTAAAAATTAAAATCGATTGGCGTCGCTAGTGTGCCCTACCCGTCACCTTAAGCTGACGAAGCGTAGACAATATTTTCGACGAAGCTTAACCTATAAGTGGGAACGGACTTTTGCGCAAGGTCATTGAAAATGTTACATAAATAAAGAATATTAGAGCGATGGTAGCTCAATGGATACGAACGCGCCTTCCACGCAGGTGGTCGAGGTTCGAATCAGAGCATGCACCAATGGTTTTTTCAAATCTATATGCGTATTTCTACCATTACCATCTGCTCGGCGGTGAGGGAAAACATCGTGAGGAAACCTGCACATTTCGAAAAAAGTTTCTGAAACGTGTAACCATGATTCAGTTGGTCAGGTTCCCCTGTTAAAGGGTTGCGAAGGTCAGATGGCAGTCGCTTCATTGTAATTACCAGACCCCCCAATCATGGTCTAAGCGTACCCCGGGCTCCAAAGCAATTTGGACGCAACCGGGAATTTAACGCTAAGATAAAGAGAAGAACAAATAAAAAATATTGATTATAAGATTTATTAAATAACTATGCCCAAATGTTGGGTCCGTTTTTGTACGTGAAAAATTGATTCACGCCAAAAGCGACCACGTTTAGCGGTAATCCAATTCGAGTGCAAAAGCAGACCAAACAGTTAACTATAAGTATTTAATAATAGTATACCTAAGTGTTTGCCGAGAGGTTGTAACCCCCGGTTTAGTAGCTAAAAATTAAATTTCGTCTGCCACCTCTCATAAAATAAAAAATAAAGTAAAATAAAATCGATGTTGTATCATGCTTGTATTTTATTTTTGTGCAATAAAGAATATCTATCTATCTATCGATTGGCGTCGCTAGTGTGCCCTACCCGTCACCATAATACTTGGATACTATGGATAACACAACTTCAAAGAAAATCGACAATTGCATACTGTAACACTTAATATTTAGTGAATTTCTGATTAAGTAAACTTCATTCACGGATTTTCTGCCTTAATTTATTAAGCTTTTAAACTTTAAATGGAACTGAATGCCAAGGTCGAAAATGATTCACTGGTATATAAAATATTTAAATCTAAATTTGGTAGTGTTGTTTCGATAGTATTTTTATCTATACTATTTATAATGCCAGGTGACGGACGACACTAGCGACGCCAATTGCAACTAAACATGATATCTTTTTAACAAATTCGAAGCTACAGACTCTCGGAAAATACTTTTACAACCCGTGCGGATAAAGAATGGGATCAGAAATGGCGGCGCATCTATTCACTTCTCGCTCGCACACTATTTGCGTCTATACTCGCACTCGTGGGGTGATTAGATTTAGTATTACCGAAAAAAAACCTTAAATAATTCTCTAAAAAGTATGAAGATGTTGATTTTTGAACTTACATAAAACAAAGGATAATGACGCTATAGCTATTGTGATATAGTTATAAATACTCAGGGGGACACGTCCTACATAATAGAGCAAAAAATAATTGAAAATAAATCTTATGGACCTACTATTTATATAACAGACCTTTCCCTATAGACTAAGATAATAATACTCTGGCCTTTCTCTAAGCTCTTGTTACACTGAGCTATTTAAAAAAAAAATGCCAAAAAAACCACCTTCTCAAACCACGAACTAAACAGTGTAAAATAATATTTTTAACACTTTATACACTTCAAATAACATTTTTTTTTATTTGTTTTGTTTAACTATTTCTTCATTAAAGAAGTAGGGGAAGTGGGAAGAATTGGCACCACTTAAGGAAAATGACCAATAACTATTGTTATATTGAGCATTCTATTATTTTATTTGGTATTTGGTATTCCACTAATCAGCCTTAAGTCATCATCATCAAAATTACAATCACAATACGACTTTGGACGTAATCATCATTAAAAAAAAAGTAGGTCTGGCCTCCATTGCCCGAGGGTTTGGGTAACAAGAACCAGTGGATGGGGTAATGAAAACCAATGGAGCAATGGTAGCCAGAACACCAGAACTGAACTGAAACATAAAATCATAAACTTTAAAACGTAACAATACCAAGACAAATAAGTCTCACGTCATTTATTATTAAACATAAAACATTTCAGTACAAACATTTGTGTGCATGAACATGTTTGTTTGTATTGGTCTGGGTGTTTGCTATGTATTATAAGTATGTATTTACAAAAGAAAAGTATTATATGTATATATTTGTAATCCCACTGTTGATTCTGATATCCGTAACACAGGTGCTTGAGCTACCTATCTCGGAGTCAGATCAATGTATGTGATGTTGTGAAATATTTATTTATTTATTTATAAAAAAAACATCAGTGGGTTATTGGGAGCCAGTCGGTTCTCATTACCCCAAAACATATTTTTCGAATTACAATAACATTATGAAAACACTGTTGAGTATTTACGAATTTTTATTACTGTATCACAATCTCTAATAATCACTTTCAACACTACAGAGCGCAGAACTTAAAAAACAATAGCACAAGCAGGTTCTTAAATTTCGTACTCGAAGATTGGTAAAAATTATAACGATTCCACCGAAAAGCGTCTTGCGTCTAATTTGTAGGTCATCGGTCGCCCCCCGCACCCCTTCGCCGTTCGCAGCTAAAAGATGCGATCTATCTTGTATAATGATGGTCACATCAAGCTGGTTCTCATTCCCCACTGGCTCCCATTCTCCCCTGTTTCCCTATTACTGTGCAATATCTATTTTATGTTATGTGTCATATCCCTGTAAATCTTGTATGTAGTCAATAAATGTTTAATTTACTTACTTATTTACATCTTTCAAAATGAGTCGTAAATGGTCCAACACTACACCATGAGCTAGTTTTCGAAGTCCTGTTTGGTTTGAACTTTAAATTATTTATGCACTAATAAATAATTTAAATGAGTCCAGCATCAATGAAGCTTTAGAATAAATAAAAATAAATAAACTATAACATATAATGATAATAATAATCCTCCAACCGATTACGGCTACGGCGGCCAATCTCAACGATCAGCTACTTACGCAGGATATATTAAGTAAAGTGGTCAAGTGTGTGCGGAAACACTAGTTCACTCTCTATTCTATTACCCTCGTATTCCTTTGGATTTAACATATTTTCTCACAACCCTATCATTTTATATGTGACTTTTTGCCATTTGCCTACGGAACCCCAAAAAGGACACGACCTTTAGTAATAAAAATGCGACTTCGAATACAATATAAATATATGTACGTGTAATAAAATAATATAATTTTACAATATAGTAATATCCTTGAAGAGAGGTCTAGCTAGGAGGCGGTGTCAACCTAAAAACTGGTTTAGTCTGTTGCCATGCGCAGGCGCTCTTTTTTCCTCTCAGCTCATGATAAATATTGTCTTTCAAATATCTTTAATAATGATTCTTTTTATGTGATAGGTGGCAGACGAGCAGACGGGTGGCCTAATGGTAAGCGATTGCCGCCACCCATAGACACTCGCGACACCAGTGAAGTCACAAGAGCGCGGAAAACCTTTAAACCCTCCTTTCCCCCGAATTGGGCATCCGGTACCCTCAGTCACGCTGTGAAACACAGCACAGTGCTGCTTCATGCCGGTTTTCTGTGAAGCCGTGGTATCACTCCAGTTAAGGTGACGGGTAGGGCACACTAGCGACGCTAATCGATAAAAAGTTTTATCTACTAAACCGGATCTATTTTAAACAATTTCGGGTTTACAACCTCTCGGCAAACACTTATACTATTTATTAAATAACCATGTTGCACAGATGTTGAGTCCAACGAGTACGCGAAAAATTGATTCACGCCAATTGGGCATAAATTTTTCTCGTACAAAAACATTCGTACGTTTGCCAAGAGGTTGTAACTCCGAAAATGTTTAAAATAGATCCGGTTTAGTGGCTAAAAATTAAAAACGATTGGCGTCGCTAGTGTGCCCCATCCGTCACCTTAAACGAGGTTTGAAAAGAATTCTTCTTCTACGGTAGGCAGCGGCATGAGTGTGCTCCGGCATTGTTGATGTCTATGAGCGGCGGTTACCGTTTACCATCAGATGGGGCAATAAAAAAAAAAAAACATAGAACTGCCTTTTTTTTGAAGTCGGCAAAAACATGTTCATGTGGACAACAACGGATTGATGAAGAGGTCGGCAAGAGTTGATGTTTTTTCGTGTAGCAGTCACAAATTTAAGAGGACTATAATTGATTCGTTCGAGTTGTAGCTGTCTGGTGCAATTTGGCTATTTTTAAATTTTGCTATTTTTTATTTGTTATTTAAATTTCTCTATTTAGTCTGCTCACATTTGCAAGTCGTGACAGCCTGTAAGAGAATCTGCACTTAGCCTTATTATAGTACTTAAGTAAATACAATGTAATTAGTGTAAGATTTGTTGGTTGTCCTTATGAATTAAAAAAAAGTAAATAAAAAAAATATGTTGTGTTGTCTTGTTCTAGATAATATCTTATTCGAAGCAATATCTTCGTTGTTACAGCTAATTAATAGGTAAATTGCTCCAATAATGATTAATGCGAGAGTTCATCTTGTCCGTAAACAATAGTTTTTATTTCATAAATGATTGGTATAATTATGTCTACGTAATACGGAATAGAAGAAAAAAATGTTTCTGCCATTCGTGAGAAATTTACGTTATTCTTGACTTGTTACGGTCTTTGGACGACCCGTTTGGAACAGTGGTAGTGAACGCTGCCTCTGGTCCAAGGGTTGCGGGTTCGATCCCCGCACAGTACAAACATTTGTGTGCATGAACATGTGAATGAATGAATGAATGAATGAATGAATGAATGAATGAATGAATGAATGAATGAATGAATGAATGACTGAATGAATGAATGAATGGATGAATGAATATGTTAGTATTGGTCTGGGTGTTTTATTTTAAGTAATGTATTTACAAAAGAGAAGTATTATACATTTGTAATCCAACTGCGATTGCCGTGTGGTCCCCGGCAGAGTAGAATAGGCCACCCTCACTCTTACCGAGGTGTCGTAAAAGGCGACTAAGGTAAAGTTGCTGGCATGATCATCAGCACCCAGAAAAGGAAAAACCCTGCATTCATATCAAAACCCTCGCCAACCCGTCTGCCAAGCGTGGTGAGTATGGCAATTACCCCTCATGTGATTGAGGGCGGCCCGTGCCCCAGCAGTGGGGACTTAAATGGGCTGATGATGATGATGATGATGAATCCAACTGTTGATTTTGCTATCCGTAACACAGGTGCTTGAGCTACCTGATGTACTCTCACAAGTGGTGTATTGGTTTACAATTATACAGTATTTCTAGGAATCACATTAGATTCTAAGCTGCAATGGGGTCCCCATATTGATGTCCTGGCAGGTAGACTTAGTTCTGCTGCATATGCAGTTAGAAAGATAAGACAACTAACTGATGTTGAAACGGCGAGGCTGGTTTATTTCAGCTACTTTCATAGCATCATGTCATATGGTCTATTACTATGGGGATCAGCTGCTGATATACAGACTATTTTCGTATTACAGAAGAGAGCCATCCGCGACATTTATGGCCTTAGATCGCGCGACTCACTCAGAGATTTGTTTAAAGAAATCGACGTACTTACCGTGGCTTCTCAATACATCCTTGATTGCCTTATGTACGTACATAAGAATCTCCATCTGTTCTCGAAGAAGTCTGACTGTCACAGCCTTAACAACAGAAATAAGCACAGACTTGCCGTTCCAAATATCAGGCTCAATAAGGTTGGCAGTTCATTTATAGGATTGAGCATAAAAATGTTTAATAAGTTACCGATTATTATTGACTTGCCCACACATAAGTTTAAAATGTATATAAAAAACTGTTTAATGAAGAAAGACTATTATAAAATAGACGATTTTTTGAATGACAATAATTTAGGGACATATTAGTAACACAAAAATTGTACTATATTTTTAAGTTAATGGTGACATTTTGTAAAACATTTTTTTTAAAGAGTAACTTCTGAGTTTCTTGCTGGTGTCTTCTTGGCAGAAAACTACATTCCGAACCAGTGGTAAATATGTTGACATTCACAAGTGTTCTGTATGGACCTAAATTAAATTTAAAAAAAAACATTTCATTTCATTTCGATTCATTACCTATCTCGCTGTCAGATGTGTGTGATGTTGTGAAATATTTATTTCCTAAACCTAATTCAGTCCATTTAGCATATTAGATCAACAAAATAAGCGAAAAAAACAGCTTTTCCATACAAAAAAGAATAATAATATTATGCTCCAACCGATTTCGGCTAAGGCGGCTAATTTCAACGATCAGCTACTTACGCAAGATATATTATAGTGCTCAAGTATGTGCGCAAACACAAGTGCACTCTCCACTCCCTTACCTTCATATTCCAATGGGACACCAGTGTGACCGGAATGGAATCCGGCGCAGGACCAACGGCTTAACGTGCTTTTCGAGGCACGGGGGTCCAAGACCGCCAAATTCCAGACTCCGGGCTGACACTAAGAATTTCTTAACGAAATAGATACAAATTTTTGGTTCGACCGGGATCAAACCCGGGACCTGTTGCGCAGCCGTCGCTTTATAGTGCGACCCGCTAACCACTACGCCACCGAGACAGTCCTTTTATAATAATACCAAGAATAAGTTATTCAGTTAATCCCAATCATACTTTGAAGAATGAATAGTTAAATAGTTGATATTTTATAGCAATTTTTTTGAAATTTAAATAACAAACTTAAAAATTGGATTGTGGATGTGTGGGTTCGAGTCCCGCCTGAACACGAGATGAAATTTTTAAGTGAGGTATTTACTTAAGAATAAATTGCAAAAAATTTGCTCTAAAAATATCAACTATTGATTTAGCAGTCTCATCTTAACTGGTGGTCAAATATTTGTAATAATATTTCCACTGGATATTGTAAATATACCTACTGTATTGGTGAGACTATCGATAGCTCATGTCGAATCAAACACTTACAGTTTTCGTCGGATTAGTAACGCGTTCAGTGGTCTAATTGGTAGAACATTCACCCGGATTGTGGAAGGTGTGGGTTCGAGTCTCGCCTGAACACGAGATGAAATTTTTAAGTGTGTTATTTACTCATGAATCGTTAAAGTTATGTTTACAAATCATAAGATATATAATGAGCAGTTTTCCAGTAGGTATTTATAAATTTCCCAGTGATTCGCTAGATGGCGCAATCAGTCCCTGTAAATGTTAGGTGTGGTATGATAATTCATGTGGACCCTAATTTACGGGAAAATTGTTTTAGGTTTTTTACATTAAAATATATCTTAATACTTCGCAGTTAATATGTATATTTAGTGCTATGTACATTTTAAATGAAAGAGAGTGATTCAAAACGAAACTTTTCATAAACAAGTAAAATAAAAAAAGATAGTGTTTGTTCAGTGTCTGGGGGTTTATATTTAATAAAAAGTATAAATAAATAAATAAATATTTCACAACATCACATATATTGATCTAACTCCGAGATAGGTAACTCAAGCACCATGTATTTTACTTGTTTAGGTACATTTCATCTCTATTTTCTTATGGGTAAAATAAAGTTAAATATTTCAGGACCGTAAATGTCATGATGATGGTTGGTTTATCAAATATTTCCTATCTATCATAGACAAAAAAGGAACTTTTAATTGATAGTGAGAGTAGCGTCATCTGGTGTTGCTTTTAGAAACCACACGAAAACACCTACTGGAAAACTGCTCATTATGTAGGTTAGGTAATGTTAGCCGAATAAAAATCGGATGGCTAGACATCGCTAGTCGATACCCCATCCCTAGTGGCGTCTGTCACTCGAGCTGTCAGATTCATTGTAGATTTTCGCGCGTACTGATTTGTTCACCATAAAAAAAAAGATATCTATTTGTTATTATTTATCGCTTTTATAATTTTAATATTATAAATTAAGAATGCGTTTTATTGTTTATTAGTAACTACGTAAGAAGTGTTATTGGGAAAATTTCACTATTCCGACCTTGGTACAGTCGGCGTCAGCGTGAGTCACAAGCGGTGTAGGCGCAGCCTTCACCTTCGCTGCATCTGTTTATAATTGCTCTCAGTACACCCAGACGTAGGATGACAAATTCAAAGATTTTTTAACTACCTAGGTAATTACATAATATCCTCCAACCGATTTCGGCTAAGGCGGCTAATCTCAAGGATCAGCCACTTACGCATGATATGTACTTAGTGCTCAAGTGTGTGCGCAAACACAAGTCAAAATGAGGTATGTGCTGTAATTCAATAACAAATTCGTTGGAAATGAAAGCATGGTTAAAAAATAACAACCTTTTATAAATAATAAATATTTCCCAACATCACATACATTGATCTGACTCCGAGATAGGTAGCCCAAGCACCTGTGTTACGGATATCAGAATCAACAGTGGAATTACAAATATATACATATAATACTCTTCTTTTGTAAATACATACTTATAATACATAGCAAACACCCAGACCAATACAAACAGACATGTTCATGCACACAAATGTTTGTACTGTGCGGGGATCGAACCCGCAACCCTTGGACCAAAGGCATTCACTATTGTATTGTATTTTATTTTGTTTTGTTTTGTTTTGTTTTATACGGAAGATCAACACTTGTCACAGTAGCATTTCCAATTATAAATAATGTTGATATTTTATAGCAATCTTTTGCGATTTATTCTTAAGTAAATAACACACATGAACACGAGATGAAATTTTTAAGTGTGTTATTTACTTAATAAATAATGTTGCCCAGCACACAATAGTTTTCTTACACACATTTGAATGATGGCGCCACTGTCGTTATTTATATTTATTGTATTTGTGTGAGCATTGTTTTTGTTTGTTTATTTATTATTTATATACCTAATATGTACCGGTTTATATTAATTTATTTATATTAATGTTGCATTTTTTTTATTGGATCTGTATGTCTGCGTCTTGTTATTCATGTTCACGTACTTTTCCGTTTTCTATGAATATTGTCAGTATTTTTTTTTCATGATGTATGTTTTATTATGAGTCGTCGCTCGAAGGTACAGCCTGAAAATCAGCGCTGCAGCGGCTGCTTAGCGGTTGTTGTAGCACATGCTGAGGCTGAACCTTGTTGGCCGCAACTTAATAATGTTTTGGCCTTATTCAGATTTGTATGTAATGTGTTGTGGTCAATAAATTCTTTCTTATTCTTATTCTTACATTTTTATGAGATAGGGGACAGACGCGCAGACAGATCACACGTCACTAACAATTTCACAATTTTAAATGTTCCTCTTTGTTGTGTCACAGATAATATCTCCGTTCTCGATATGGTTTCCTAAAACGTCACCTGATTCATATTTGAGCAACAATGTAACTCCTGCGCCTTGGCCGAGTTAAAGTGATTCATTTTGTTTACGATTTAAGGAAGTTCGTAAGCTTCTGGACCAATTTATACTTTTACACCTACTTCATTTTTAAGTACCTGCGGCAATAAATAAATAATAATAAATAAATAAATGTTTCACAACATCACATAGTGTTAGCGCCAAAATTTAAATGTAGTGAACGCGGTGACAGAATCGGCTATTAGAGAATGAACGTTTAGAACGCATCCTTTCCTGTTTCCGTATCCTTCCGCACCCCTCCCGCAACACACGCTCTCGCTACCAGCCGATCAACGTGCAAGCAACCTCGCTCCCGACTTGTGATATCCAAACATTGTGTGCTGTGACTGTAAAATACGTTGTGCATCGAGTCCTGGACATCCTCATCATACCCGTAAGTTCCCTATGCGTTTACTAACACATAGGTACATTGATCTGACTTCGAGATAGGTAAGCCCAAGCACCTGTGTTACGGATATATCTGATATAAGAGAATTAACAGTGGGATTACAAATATATACATACAGAGTGTATCTGTGATCATTTACATCCCTCCAACCACGTGTTCTACAAACCATTCTGAACAACATTTTGTTGTATGACTTTTGGGAATTCGCATAAAAAAATTTCAACTTTTCATACAAAGTCGGTCACGTGACTTGGTCATTTTGTATGGGGAGTCGAAAAAATTTTCGACGAATTTCGAAAAGTCATTTAGAACAAATGTTGTTCGGAATGGTTGGTAGAACATGTGTAGAGTTAAAGGGATGTAAATGTTCACAGATACACTCTGTATAATACTTTACTGTAGTAAATACATACTTATAACGGACCCCAGTTTTGTGGAACAGTTTACCTATGGGAGTATTTCCCGACGGCTACGACTTAGGTACCTTCAAGAGAAGAGCGTACTCCTTTTTAAAAAGGCCGGCAACGCATTAGCGATCTCTCTGATTTCGCGGATGTTAACGGGCGGCGATGATTGCTTTCCATCAGGTGACTCGCTTGGTCGTTTGTCGCCTCTAGAATAATAAAAAAAAAAGTGTTGATCACACGAATATTTTCTCTAAATTGGAAATCGAACCCGCGACCTTTGGCGTATGACATACATAGACAGTTATGCAACTCATTGTTCCTGCCGTTTATGACTTAATTTACTTAATCCATAACACCATAAAAATAAGCTGTTAGTCTGCTCAGCTGTCGGTCACGGCCTCTGACATCCGGCTGATGCCGTCACCAACCTTATTGTAATAGGTACTATGGCGAACAAAACAATATAACTTAAATTGTTCATATTACAACTACTACTGTTATCGTCGCACTTGGTGCGGTTCGGGTTTCGGGGTAAACCCTTTACCCGGGCTGCATCTCGCGCCATCTTGGCGCGGTGTGGATGTGCCAAGATGGCCTCCCGACGCTGCGCTGTTAGGGCGGTCTTCGACTTCGAAGTGGGGCCTGCCGGCGGCCTATTTGGCGCTAGTCTGTCAGGGAGGGGGGAAAGGGGTAGTCGCCGTGTTCAGTCTCGAGAGAGATGTACTCAGCGAGCTCTTTTGCTGTAGAATCCATTTTTTTATACCTTAAATTGTTCATATAACTGTTATTTTACACTTTTTAGTTCGTAGTTTTTAAATGCGGTTTTTTTTCGTAAAAATTTTTAGGGCCCCGCATCTCGATTAGAATAAAAAAAAGACCGGTTAAGTAGATCACCTTGTCATATCATGGCCATTTATTTAGGGAACAAGTTAAACTTAAATATGGGAATTTAACAAACACTTATACTATTTATTAAATAACCATACACAAATGTTGGGTCATCATTTTTTTTAAAAAATTGATAACCGACAAACCGGCCACTTTTGGCGTGAATCAATTTTTCGCGTACAAAATCTCGACCAGCTGTCAATAATTCTCTAATTATTATTATGTATTGATAGGTAGATAAATTACATATATTAAAATGAAAAGCACATACTCAAACAGTGCGGAAAAACAGACCTCGGCAAGGAGTTCCTTTCCTTAGCTCCGCATCATGAATGTGGAAGCGAATCGCTTCGTGCGGATAAGTGGTAAGCCAACAACATACGAATGAAGTTCAATTAAAACCGTTTTGAAGCGCTTCTCCACTCGTCATTACACTTGCGGAAAACACGCGAAGTGATGAGCCCTTCGAGAGTAATTTCACAGTCGGATGTTAGAGGGAAAACATCGCGCGATTCCGATCGCATAGTTATCTTATTATACCAATCTTATTTACATCTACAAAGGTGCCGAGGCTACGCATGGCCAATGGCCGTCCATTAACCATGTAAGGTCCGAAAGGGGGAGGGGGGGATTCGCTAAATATCACCATGGTTTCAGGTGAGTAATAGTTGTCTAACGGCGAAGGACAGACGGCAGTCGCTTAATTGTAATTATCAGGCTTTACGATTCCTGAATCATGGTGTTTATTTATTTTAGGGATTAGAATAAAAATAATAATAATATAATAATAATTCTCACAATATCTCATACGTTGACCTGATTCCGTACTAAGTAGCTTAAGCACTTGTGTTACAAGATATCAGACAACAGAGGAACACAAATATATACTTAAATACATATATTACACCCAGACACCGAACAAACACAAGTGTTCATCGCACGAATGTTTGTCCAGGGTGGGGATCGAACCCACGACCTTTGGCGTAGAGGCAGGGTCACTACCAATTGCGCCATCCGGTCAGTCAAATCAGAATCAAATGCATTACATGAGTTACTTAAAGATAAGCTTATTATACACTTAATAGTAACATCATGATCATCGTCAGCACAAATGTTGGGTCATCATTTTTTTAAAAAATTGATAACCGACAAACCGGCCACTTTGGCGTGCATCAATTTTTCGCGTACAAAATCTCGACCAGCTGTCATAATTCTCTAATTATTATTATGTATTGATAGGTAGATAAATTACATATATTAAAATGAAAAGCACATACTCAAACAGTGCGGAAAATACAGAACCTCGGCAAGGAGTTCCTTTCCTTAGCTCCGCATCATGAATGTGGAAGCGAATCGCTTCGTGCGGATAAGTGGTAAGCCAACAACATACGAATGAAGTTCAATTAAAACCGTTTTGAAGCGCTTCTCCACTCGTCATTACACTTGCGGAAAACACGCGAAGTGATGAGCCCTTCGAGAGTAATTTCACAGTCGGATGTTAGAGGGAAAACATCGCGCGATTCCGATCGCATAGTTATCTTATTATACCAATCTTATTTACATCTACAAAGGTGCCGAGGCTACGCATGGCCAATGGCCGTCCATTAACCATGTAAGGTCCGAAAGGGGGAGGGGGGGATTCGCTAAATATCACCATGGTTTCAGGTGAGTAATAGTTGTCTAACGGCGAAGGACAGACGGCAGTCGCTTAATTGTAATTATCAGGCTTTACGATTCCTGAATCATGGTGTTTATTTATTTTAGGGATTAGAATAAAAATAATAATAATATAATAATAATTCTCACAATATCTCATACGTTGACCTGATTCCGTACTAAGTAGCTTAAGCACTTGTGTTACAGATATCAGACAACAGAGGAACACAAATATATACTTAAATACATATATTACACCCAGACACCGAACAAACACAAGTGTTCATCGCACGAATGTTTGTCCAGGGTGGGGATCGAACCCACGACCTTTGGCGTAGAGGCAGGGTCACTACCAATTGCGCCATCCGGTCAGTCAAATCAGAATCAAATGCATTACATGAGTTACTTAAAGATAAGCTTATTATACATTTAATAGTAACATCATGATCATCGTCAGCCCATTTAAGTCCCCACTGCTGGGGCACGGGCCTCCCTCAATCACATGAGAGGTAATTGCCATACTCACCACGCTTGGCAGACGGGTTGGCGAGGGTTTTGATATAAATGCAGAGTTTTCCTTCTCTGGGTGCTGATGATCATGCCAGCAGCTTTACCTTAGCCGCCTTTTACGACACCTCGGTAAGAGTGAGGGAGGTTAATATATAATTTCGGGGTAACAACCTCTCGGCAAACACTTGTACTATTTATTAATTAACCATGAACAAATGTTGGGTCCGTTTTTGTACGCGAAAAATTGATTACCGCCAAAAGCGACCACTTTAAGCGTGAATCAATTTTTCGCGTACAAATTTTGGGTCCGCATTTGTGCATGGTTATTTAATAAATAGTATAAGTGTTTGCCGAGAGGTTGTAACCCCGTAATGGTTTAAAATAGATCCAAATTTTGTAACTAAAAATTAAAATCGATTTGGCGTCGTTAGTGTGCCCTACCCGTCACCTTAAGTTTGGAATCTAGCAGAACTCCAAGATCGCGGATTATTGAAACTATGTTTAAGATATTGCTATTAATTCTATATTAAAATGTGTAAAGGTTTATATTTTTTGGTAAAGGTGGTACAGCTATTTGGTAATACTCAAAAGCGGTAAAGCATACCCTGGGCTCCGAAAGGGACAGCTTTAAATGCAACCTGGAATTAGTATTGATCTTCTTAAAGGACACATGATGAGGAAAGTGAAAAAAGAAATACGACCGCAATATAATAATTCTCACAACATCTCATACGATGACCTGATTCCGTACTAAGTAGCTTAAGCACTTGTGTTACAGATATCAGACAACAGAGGAACACAAATATATACTTAAATACATATATTACACCCAGACACCGAACAAACACAAGTGTTCATCGCACGAATGTTTGTCCAGGGTGGAGATCGAAATATAGTTGGTATGAGAGATATCCTAAAAAAATATTCTATTCCCTTGCACTCATATTCCGATGGGACACCAGTTTGACCGTGGGAGAGCCAGCTTCGGCATGAATGGGCCGGCTCGATCGGAGTGATACCACGGCCTCACAGAAAACCGGCGTGAAACAGCACTGTGCTGTGTTTCGCTGCGTGAGTGAGGGTGCCGGTGGCCCAATCCGGAGAAAAGGGGGTTTAAAGGTTGGCAACGCACTTGTGACTCCTTTGACGTTGCAGGTATCCATGGGCGGTAGTTATTACTTACCATCAGGTGATACGTCTGCTCGTCTGCCCTCTATATCATAAAAAATAGGTATTTCTTTTATTTAGTAGTATCAGCCTATAATATACTTGACTTTGACTGACCGGATGGCGCAATTGGTAGTGACCCTGCCTCTTACGCCAAAGGTCGTGGGTTCGATCTCCACCCTGGACAAACATTCGTGCGATGAACACTTGTGTTTGTCCGGTGTCTGGGTGTAATATATGTATTTAAGTATATATTTGTGTTCCTCTGTTGTCTGATATCTGTAACACAAGTGCTTAAGCTACTTAGTACGGAATCAGGTCAACGTATGAGATGTTGTGAGAATTATTATTATATTATTATTATACTGTCCCACTGCAGGGCAAAGGCCTCCATCATAGAAATCAAGTCATTGCTACTATGATGGGATTAGGCTTAAGCACCACGCTTGCCTAATGCGGATTGGTGATCACAAACCCGAGCTATGTTAAAAAAATTCGAAATATGATTTTTGCTGGACCCGCGAATCGAATTTTATATTATTTATTTTATTTATAACATAAACAAGTATTTTCCCACGCCTATGTATGGTTATTTAAAGATCACACCTACTTATAAAGTAAAGTATGTACATCCTTGATCATTTGTCATCAAATGATCAGAAATAATGATTCATCTTAAATGTCTTTAAGTAATGAGTTACTAGCTTACAATAGGATGTTAGTATATCAAAACATTTTTCCTGATAAACTAAATCCCTCTTATTACAAAAAACTGCTCTGATACCGGATTTAATCATAAACTAGCAAGTTCATGATTATTACGAAATAATGTTAGTTCTTAAATTTTTATTACAAATCCTCGACTAACCATAGACCACTTAGTACCGCAGGATACAAAATTGATCGAATCATTCAATAGACATAGGCTTGCCGTCCCGGTCCTCAGACTTCATAAAATCGGTAATTCGTTTGTTGGCTTATGAATTAAGATATTTAATAAGCTACCACAAAATGTCATTAACCTATCACTGGATAAGTTAAGACACTTCAAATAACATTTTATAACAACCGAAGTCGGCGCCTAATCCCTGTTGAATAATTGAATGTTGTATTAAATTACAAGATAGTATTGGGCGCCGACTTCGGTAACACCTTTTCTCCAGTGTACTGTTATAAAATGTTATTTGAAGTGTATAAAGTGTTAAAAATATTATTTTACACTTTTTAGTTCGTGGTTTTTGAAGGCGGTTTTTTTGCGCAGATTTTTTTTTAGTTTTCTGTGTAACCCTTTGTAACTCGGTATCCATAAACGCCTTACCTTGTTGTTCAATAGGCTACTTTTTGTCTCTTTCTAATGCGAGCGAAGCCGCGGGTAAAAGCGAGTTTATTATAAAACTAAAACTCAGTATTAACGTGACGGGTAGGGCACACTAGCGACTCAAATCGATTTTAATTTTTAGCTACCAAACCGGATCTATTTTAAACAATTTCGGGGTTACAACCTCTCGGCAAACACTTATACCATTTATTAATAGGGTATATGACTAGTCTCAAGATTTTACAAAATATAAATATTTTATCAAAATATAGGTCAATATGTGCCAATGGCAAAAATTCTCAATTAAAAATAAACGTCTAGCCGGTTTTATGGTCATTCAAAGATTCATGGGCAAGTCCATTTTAAAAGTATGAAATTTTTAAAAAATAATTATACCATTGAATAATCCATACAATTTGCACCAACTATTATAATAGAACCATTGACATAAACGAAACATTTGATATAGCTACCATACAAAATTCAAATGAAATGCATACAAAATACTCTAGTGTGACGTCACATCTTAGTAGCCATTTGTATGGAGCGTTTTGGGTTTGCCCAAAATAATGTGATTTTAAAGTTGTGATATCTCAGGTAGTTTAAATGAGAATCAAGTGATTCTTTCAACGATGTTTCTATCATTGAGAGGTCTTTTGATTGCAGTAATAAAAAAAAAATAGTCATATACCGTATTAACCATGCACAAATGTTGGGTCCGTTTTTGTACGCGAAAAATTGATTACCGCCAAAAGCGGCCACATTTAGCGTGAATAAATTTTTCGCGTACGCTTTGGACCCAACATTTTTGCATGGTTATTTAATAAATAGTATAAGTGTTTGCCGAGAGGTTGTAACCCCGAAATTGTTTAAAATAAGTCCGGTTTAGTATCTAAAAATCAAAATCGATTGGTGTCGCTAGTGTGCCCTACCCGTCACCTTAATAAAAAGCTATTAAACACATTTCGTACTAAAAGGCGCCGCGTAGGGTGGAGCTGCGTAGGCTACTTTTTGTCTCTTTCTAATGCGAGCGAAGCCGCGGGTAAAATCAAGTTTATTATAAAACTAAAACTCAGTATTAATGAACTTCAATGATAATATGTTGTACTGTGTATTGCCAAATAAGCTAATCTTAATAAAAAGCTTTTAGACACATTTCGTACTAAAAGGCGCCGCGTAGGGAGGATCTTCAAAAGCCACATAGATAACCGAAAATTATATCCGCAATAAGAATTTATTTAATTTAATAAGGAAAATCGGCTTCATGAGACTTAAAAGGCGAATGAGACTTACGTCGCATGCGACGACTGTAAGTCATACGAGTGAATCAAAAATTAAATTGAAAATTTAGAAAACCCCCGACGGCGGCCATCTTGGATTTGAAATTCGTCACAGTAAATGTATTCTGCTACTCAAGCCCTTTTATATGATACCCATATTGTGGGAGTTGTGTTAAAACATACAATCCATATCTTTGTGACGGCGGCCATCTTGGATCGAATTTTCTCACTCCCTCCTTAATCATCATTCAAACAAAAAAAACAAAATCAAAATCGGTTCATTTGTTCGGGAGCTACGATGCCATAGACAGACACACACACACACACACACACACATACACACACACACACACACACACACACATACACACACACACACACACACACACAGACACGTCAAACTTATAACACCCCGTCGTTTTTGCGTCGGGGGTTAAAAAGAAAAAAAATAGGGAATATAAAAACATTAATAGTAACATAGGCGAAAAATTCGATATAATTTTCGTCTGGTCCATGTTCATTTTCAGACCCACTTGTTGGGAGACTCTACTGAGGTCGTCAAGCATTGTGCCTAAGTCTTCCAAGGTCTCAGCCATAACTACAATATCATCTGCGAATCGAAGGTGCGTCATGTATTCGCCATTTATATTGATGCCAAGTCCATCCCAGTCCAGAAGTTTAAACACGTCCTCCAACAGAGTGGTGAACAGTTTCGGCGATATAACGGCGCCCTGTCTCACACATCGCTGGAGAGGTATGGGTTTTGATTCCTGGTCCTGAAGACGGACTGACATTGTGGCGTTTCCATACAATGACTGCAACACTTGTATATGACAGTGCCGAATAGACTACCGATACCGTAGTCTATTCGGCACCTTTGGAGAGACTGTAGCACGGCCCAGGTCTCGACAGAGTCGAAGGCTTTCTCATAGTCCACAAAAGCTAAGCATAATGGCAGATTATACTCTTCGGTCTTTTGCCGCTGCGTATGTATGTGGTGTATGGTGCTAAAGCCTTTTCGGAATCCAGCTTGTTCGGGAGGCTGGAAGTCGTCGAACCTGCGTACGAAACTATCCTTACTAATATTATAAAGGCGAAAGTTTGTTTGGATGGATGTATGGATGGATGTTTGTTCCTCTTTCACGCAAAAACTACTAAACGGATTTTAATGAAACTTTACAGTAATGTAGCTTATAGATCAGAATAACACATAGGCTATAATTTATAAAGATATTGTGTGACGCAGACGAAGTCGCGGGCAAAAGCTAGTTCGTCATAATTCTCGAAAACAGCTTATATATGTGGCTCAGTAGCGTGATAGGCCTGTAATTCTTCAATTGGGATTTGTCACCCTTTTTGAAGAAAAGCCTTACCACGCCAGAGTGCCACGCTTTAGGTGTCTTTCCCTCGAGGATGATGGAGTTGAAAAGCCTCTGAAGGGCTTTTAGGATAAGTCGTCCACCTGCTTTCAGAAGAGGGTATAAGGGGTCCCGCCCAATATCTATTTCTTTACTTATATTATTATAATTTTAATGATTTAAGGCTATATTGTGAAAAAGAAAATAAATAAATTTATTATTATTTCCTTTTAAGGTTCGGAACCCAAAAAACCGAAAAAGCAACACCGAAGTTCGGTTACATAATATGAAAGCCATGTTTTATCCGAAAGAGTTCCCCTCACTAATCTTACGCATCGAACCCGGAGCTCCGCGTGGGCGAACCGCATACCAGGACCACTGAACTATTGATGTTAAATTACTTTTGTGTCTCTGCTTCGGGTATTTCCGATAAATTGCTTTAAATGTCTGGAGGAGTAGAATGTTGATCGCTTCTTTACGTACAAACATGGGCTTTTACATCTATAATAGTTGACGGCTGTGCAAGAGGTACGATTCCCGGGTCAAGCCTTAGTAGTGTCTCCTGCTCCCTGTCATTCAATTCGCTCTTTAATTCCGTGATTTTTTTTATATAGGTTGAAGATTCCTGAGACTTTTGTTGCTCGAGTGCCGCCATTCTCGCTGAGAGGTCACCAATAAGTTCATTGCAGCTAGCTACGTCTGAAGTTAGTCTTAATACTGTTACCCAATGGATGTTTTTTATATCAGCCATCATCTGCCCAATATCTGTCGCCTTTGGAGACGATCCATCTGGGGTTGTATTTCTCCTCGAGTTACCGAGGCTTCGTAAAGTTACATACTCATCCAGTTTTTCGGCTTTATCCGTGGCGGTCGTTGCTACAGGAGCGATGTCGCTTTTTATGTTACGTATCGGGGTGTCAGTATTATCCACTTTCGGCTCTTTATTCTTACACAATGGACATTTCCATGTTGATTTATTTAGTGTATTATAGAATCTCGGCTCTGACACGTTAGCACATTGAAGGTCATAACTTTGAGAGCATACACAGTATTTGAGAAATTGACGGCCTTTTAGCCTTTTTGGAAAGCACGTTAAGCCGCTGGTCCTGCGCCCAAACCCTCTCCAGACGTGTCACGCTGGTATCCCATCGGAATATGAGGCTAAAGGAAGAGTGCACTTGTGTTTGCGCACACACTTCAGCACTACAATACCTGCGTACGTGGCTGACCGTTGAGATTGGCCGCCGTAGCCGTAAACGGTTAGATATTATTTTATTTACTTATCTATCTCACTGGTGGCTCGCTCTCCTCTTCGCTATATACCAATAGATGGCGCTAGGTGTCGTTTACATCGCGCAAGCGTTGTAACTTAACGTACAGCCGTGTCTCCAACGACTCGTTTGTCCTCTGTGCTGAGGGTCTTGGTCTCAGTGAATAATTTCTCCCGGACTATCTTCCGCCAGCTCACTCTATCCTCAGCCGCGTGGGTCTCATCCTGTGATGAGACTGTGGTGTTTAAGGTTGAGCTGATTTGTTCGGGCCAGCGCATGGGGCTTCTGCCTCTAGGCCTTCTTCCGCTCACCTTTCCCGTCAGAAGTAGCTAGATGGGCCGAAAATATGCTGCGTAGCTCCCCGAACGCTGCCCAGCCGAGTTGGATTCGTCGATGGACCTCTTTCTGGAAGTTGGACTTACCAAGCTGGACTTTTTGCCCGAGGTAGATAGATAGATATACTTTATTGCACAAAAAAAACACAACTTTAAAAGGCAACTTAAACTTAAAGGAAACTTAATTGTACAATTTCGGCGGTCTTATCGCTGGAAGCGATTTCTACCAGACAACCTTCAGGCAAAGGACATTTGATAGAAGAGGAGGGGTAGGTGGTGCAATATTGAAAAAGGGAAATAAGAGTGAACTGTATATATATATTAAAATATTTATAATGCTAATACATAAATAAACAAAATATTATATACTAATAAATAAATATGTTATGCTTGGATAAAATAATATAAAGTATGTACTAGATATACATTCATATAAATTAGGATCTTAGACGGACCATCGACTACTACCGATGACTAGACCTGTAAAAACTTAAAGGGATTGCTATTTAATTATTTAAAAGGTGAGTTTTGACTCGGGCTTTAAAAATGGTTAATGATGGAGACTGTCTTATTAATAGGGGTAGGGAGTTCCATGGGGGAGGTAGATGTACTCGTCTACAGCTTCCAGTATAGAGCTTTCAACCTTTACAAGAATGGGTACTACATGGGAATTCGACATAATTTTCGTCTTGTCCATGTTCATTTTCAGACCCACTTGTTGGGAGACTCTACTGAGGTCGTCAAGCATTGTGCCTAAGTCTTCCAAGGTCTCAGCCATGACTACGATATCATTTGCGAATCCAAAAGCTAAGCAAAAGAATGGGTACGACAGGTTTTCATCTTTCTTTCTGGCGATGTGATCAAAGAAAATCTTGAGCTTGGTTCGTATGGATTTAGCCCGACCAATGGATTCTGAGCATTCTCCTCCAGCATCACATTTCGAACGCTTCGATTCGTTGCAGGTCAGCTTTCTTAAGGTGACGGGCAGGGCACAGTAGCGACGCCAATCGAGTTTAATTTTTAGCAACTAAACCGGATCTATTTGAAACAATTTCGGGGTTACAACCTCTCGTTAAATACACTATTTATTAAATAACCATGCACAAATGTTGGGTCCGTTTTTGTGAGCGAAAAATTGATTCGCGCCAAAAAGTTAACCGACTACTATGAATAACAACTGAAAAGATTAATCAATTAACATGACCAAGAATCCTTATCATTTAAATAGTCTTGTACACTATAGTAACCTTTCTTCATTAGGCAGGTTTTAATATGACTTAAACTTATCCAGTGATAGGTTAATGACATTTTGTGGTAGCTTATTAAATATCTTAATACTTAAGCCAACAAACGAATTACCGATTTTATGAAGTCTGAGGACCGGGACGGCAAGTCTATGTTTATTTCTGGTGTTAAGACTATGACTATCGGACTTTTTTGGAAAAGTGTGCAAGTTCTTACGTACATACATAATGCACTCAGTACAGATCATGGTGCAAGGGTTCCCCGGACTCCGAAGCGATGGCTTTGTACGCAACTGGGAAAGAAACACTGATAATAATGTTGAGATAGGTGGCAGACGAGAAGACGGATCACCTAATGGTAAGCGATTGCCGCCGCCCATGGACACCCGCTACGCCAGTGGAGTCACAAGTGCACTGCCAACCTTTATACCCCCTTTCCCCTGGATAAGGCTTCCGGTACCCTCACTCAGGCAGCGAAACACAGCACAGTGCTGTTTCATGCCGGTTATCTGTGAGGCCGTGGTCTCAATTCGGTCGAGCCGGTCCATTCATGCAGAACATACACTTAACTTAGGTTTTTTTTTTTGTTTTTACTGTAGATGCGTTTGACCATATTTCACCTGATGGTAAGTGATAATATGGTCTAAGATGTAGCACGATTACCTAGAAAATACCTATTCACTCGCGCTTTGAAAACCCCCAAACTGTAGTCTCTAGGGAGCACCTCCTCAGGCAGCTGATTCCACTGTTTCGCAGTTCGAATAAGGAAACAGGATTCAAACCTCTTTGTGCGGACTTTTGGTATTTCTATAAAAAGAGATAGGTAGTTATTTATAGTCCAAAACACAAAATACAGTTAATAAAATAAAATAAATCAAAATAAATTAAGGCGACGGGTAGCCCTAACTAGCGACACCATTCGTTTTTAATTGTTAGCTACTAAACCGGATTTATTTACTAATCCACTTTAGCGTGAATCAATTTTTCGCATACAAATGTTGGGTTCGCATTTGTGTATGGTTATTTAATAAATAGTATAAGTGTTTGCCTAGAGGTCGTAACCCCGAAATTGTTTAAAATAGATCCGGTATAGTAGCTAAAAATTAAAATCGATTGGCGTTGCTAGTGTACCCTACCCACCATCTTAATAAAATTAACACAATAAAAACACATTTTTTTGCAAAATGCTGCTTTAATCATCTCGAACTAATTAACGATCTTAATTAACTTAAAGGTTGTCTGGAAGAAATCGCTACAAGCGATAAGACCGCCTTATTGTACTGTCTGTTGTTGTTGTATCATGCTTGTATTATCTTTTTGTGCAATAAAGAATATCTATTTTCAAGAGAAATGGATAAAAATCAAGAGAAATTTATTTTTTTGCTTAACACAACTAACTATAAATTAAGTAAAAATATTTATTAATAAAAAATTAACAAAAAAGTGACGCACTTTTCTCACAACACGCATGCATCACTGGAAATTTTCAAAAAAATGTTCTCTCGTACGCGGCGAGGCCGCGCGTATTACAAAACCCGCCCGTATATAAACTCGTGCGCATCTCCAACGCGCGTTTGTCCCATCGACGCGCGCGCGACAGTATTACCTACTCACTTTTTTTTGCAAAAAAAAATTTATTTTATAAAAAAAGTGACGTCACGAAAATTTTATAAAGGACAGTTGACTCGATTCGACCTTAGTGTGTGGTTTGGTTCTGTGGTGTGGGGTAGCGTGTGCTGAAAAATATGTAAGTTTTCTGTTTAGTTTTTTTTTTGAGGAAAATGTGGAGTGTTTTTTGAAGTGTAATGAAGATTTTGCAAATTTGGTGTTGAAATTTTTTACAAAGGAAGGTTGTTAATAATTAATTTAATGCGTGATTTAAGTGAGTCTTCAGTATTTTTTGCTTAATAAATTACATGTTATTCGCTCTTTTAATAGATTTATTTATAAAAAAATCAAGGAAGTACTTTTGAAATTTGAAATTATTTTATTTATTTTATAAATAATTAAAGTCGTTTTCTATTAATAGTCATTGCAAAACAATTGGAACTTAGCTTATAGAAAGCTTAGCTTTATAGAAAAGAATACCTAAGCTTTTTTATTTCAGCGTCTGTTTAATTGAATACGCAATACTTATAAATTGTATTAAACAATAACTAAAGAATAATATTAAAACTTAAATTATATTTTAATTAATATTATGTAGTTAAAAAATTGAATATTTTGTCGAATTTTTCGGTATACTCATTGAAGTCTTTTCTATGAGTAATGCCAAAAAAATTCATTGACAATGTTAATAAAATCGACACATTTATTTTACCGAATCATTTCATTACGTCATCGATATGTATGATATGACATTTGTGACAAATAACTGACAAGTTAAAATAGCATATTAAAGGTCAAAAATCGCTTATTAAAAATGTATTGATATATATGATATGATAATTTTTGTGCAGATCACACTTTAAAAAAAAAATCTTTGTAAAATAAAACTTCAAATTTTGCACAGGGGATCCTTATACAATGTAGGGGTGCACTAAGAAAAGATTTTTGTAAAATCACTTCCTAAGAGGGATGGCTAGTAGTCGTAGCACGCCATCACTTCGTTTCGAGACTTCATAATACCCAGTCCCAGGAAATGAAGTGTCATAACGATTTTTTTCTCCTTTTTGGAATATGACGTCAAGTTGCGAACATAAACTTTGACCGTGGGGGAGCCCCGCTTCTGCATGAATAGGCCGGCTCGACCGGAGTGAGGAGGCCTCACAGAAAACCGGCGTGAAGCAGCACTGTGCTGTGTTTCGCTGCGTGAGTCAGGGTACCGGAGGCCCAATCCGGGGGAAAGGGGGGTTTGAATTTTGGCAGTGTACTTGTGACTCCACTGGTGTCGAGGGTGTCCATGGGCGGCGGTAGTCGCTTACCATCAGGTGATCCGTCTGCTCGTCTGCCACCTATCACATAAAAAAAAACCATTTTTCATACTAACTTTGAGTCCCGACTTTACTCTCATATTATGGTATTATGGTCTCTTAATGGTAACAAACGCCTAACTTATTATCATGGTTTAGTTGTGCAAATTGAAGTCTCGAACGCAAGTTTTCTACAAGTAAAATAAATTTCAAAGGTTGGAAACGCATTAGGGACTCCTCTGATGTAGCAGAAGTTTATGGGCGGTGGTGACCACATAGGTACTCTAACACAGAAAGGGGCAGCCAAAGGCTCAGGGTGGGGCATTCATGAGCTCCGGGTTGGGTAGCCATTAGCTCAGGGTGGGGCAGCCATTGGCTCAGGGTGGGGCAGCCATTGGCTCAGGGTTAAGCAGATATGGGCTGGGTGTGACAGTCATGGGCTTAGGATAGGGCAGTCATGGGCTCAAGGTTTGACAGCCATTGGCTCAGGGTGGGGCAGCGACTGGCTCAGGGTTGGGTAGCTATTGGCTCAGGGTTAGGCAGATATGGGCTAAGGGTGGGACATTCATGGGCATAGGTTTGGGCAGCCATTGGCTCAGGGTAAGGAAGTCATGGGCTTGAGTTGGGGCAGCCTATGGGCTCGAGGTGGGGCAGCCTATGGGCTCAAGTTGTCCCACCTATCCCAGCAGTCTAAAATAAATAGTAACAAGTGCGTTTTTTGTTTTGATCGCAAATTTTCTGTCCGACCACTCTCGAGTGGGAACTTTAAGTACCTAATGTAGTTAGTACTTATATAAATAATTTGCTTAGCTTAGATTAGGTACCTTACAGGTCAGAGAAAGGATGTGGCAAGTGCCTCACCGCGGTTACGCCTTTGGTACTTTTCTATCATAAAAAAGTCAATAGTATTATAAACACAGATCTAATTTAAATACAGCCTCTACCCTGAGGTTGTCTGGAAGAGATCGCTATTAGCGATAAGACCGCCTACATTGTTTTAGTATAATAACTTAGGCTAAGATCTGTAAATTTTGTGCAATAAAGTGTATCTATCTATCTATCTATCTACAGCGAGGAAACATGCAGGTTTCGTATAGATATATGATGGTGACTGCCTCGGTGGCGCAGTGGTTAGTGGGTCGCACTTTAAAGCGACGGCTGCGCAAGAGGTCCCGGGTTCGATCCCCGGGTCGGGCCAAAAATGTGTACCTAAGTTTTCGGTAAGAAATTCTTAGTGGCAGCCCGGAGTCAGGGAATTGGCGGTCTTGTACCCCCGTGCCTCGGAAAGCACGTTAAGCCGTTGGTCCTGCGCCCAATCCCTCTCTGGTCGTGTCACCGTAGTGTCCCATCGGAATATGAGGGGTAAGGGAATAGAGAGTGCACTTGTGTTTGCGCACACACTTGAGCACTATAATATATCTTGCGTACGTGGCTGATCGTCGAGATTGGCCGCCGTAGCCGTAATCGGTTGGAGGATTATTATTTATGATGGTGACTGTGGGAGAGCCATGCTTCGGCATGAAAGGTATGCTCGATAGGAATGATGTCACGTGATCACAGAAACTCGAAGTGCAGCAGCGCCTTCCCTGCACTTCCGGAGACCCAATCCGGGGAAAGGACAAAAATGAAAGCTCACTTGTGATTCCATTGGTGTTTGTTTTGGGCGGCATCGCTTACCTTTAGGTCTTTCTTTGCTCGTCTGCCACCTATCACATAAAAAAAACCATTTTTTCATACTAACTTTGAGTCCCGACTTTACTCTCATATTATGGTATTATGGTCTCTTAATGGTAACAAACGCCTAACTTATTATCATGGTTTAGTTGTGCAAATTGAAGTCTCGAACGCAAGTTTTCTACAAGTAAAATAAATTTCAAAGGTTGGAAACGCATTAGGGACTCCTCTGATGTAGCAGAAGTTTATGGGCGGTGGTGACCACATAGGTACTCTAACACAGAAAGGGGCAGCCAAAGGCTCAGGGTGGGGCATTCATGAGCTCCGGGTTGGGTAGCCATTAGCTCAGGGTGGGGCAGCCATTGGCTCAGGGTGGGGCAGCCATTGGCTCAGGGTTAAGCAGATATGGGCTGGGTGTGACAGTCATGGGCTTAGGATAGGGCAGTCATGGGCTCAAGGTTTGACAGCCATTGGCTCAGGGTGGGGCAGCGACTGGCTCAGGGTTGGGTAGCTATTGGCTCAGGGTTAGGCAGATATGGGCTAAGGGTGGGACATTCATGGGCATAGGTTTGGGCAGCCATTGGCTCAGGGTAAGGAAGTCATGGGCTTGAGTTGGGGCAGCCTATGGGCTCGAGGTGGGGCAGCCTATGGGCTCAAGTTGTCCCACCTATCCCAGCAGTCTAAAATAAATAGTAACAAGTGCGTTTTTTGTTTTGATCGCAAATTTTCTGTCCGACCACTCTCGAGTGGGAACTTTAAGTACCTAATGTAGTTAGTACTTATATAAATAATTTGCTTAGCTTAGATTAGGTACCTTACAGGTCAGAGAAAGGATGTGGCAAGTGCCTCACCGCGGTTACGCCTTTGGTACTTTTCTATCATAAAAAAGTCAATAGTATTATAAACACAGATCTAATTTTAAATACAGCCTCTACCCTGAGGTTGTCTGGAAGAGATCGCTATTAGCGATAAGACCGCCTACATTGTTTTAGTATAATAACTTAGGCTAAGATCTGTAAATTTTGTGCAATAAAGTGTATCTATCTATCTATCTATCTACAGCGAGGAAACATGCAGGTTTCGTATAGATATATGATGGTGACTGCCTCGGTGGCGCAGTGGTTAGTGGGTCGCACTTTAAAGCGACGGCTGCGCAAGAGGTCCCGGGTTCGATCCCCGGGTCGGGCCAAAAATGTGTACCTAAGTTTTCGGTAAGAAATTCTTAGTGGCAGCCCGGAGTCAGGGAATTGGCGGTCTTGTACCCCCGTGCCTCGGAAAGCACGTTAAGCCGTTGGTCCTGCGCCCAATCCCTCTCTGGTCGTGTCACCGTAGTGTCCCATCGGAATATGAGGGGTAAGGGAATAGAGAGTGCACTTGTGTTTGCGCACACACTTGAGCACTATAATATATCTTGCGTACGTGGCTGATCGTCGAGATTGGCCGCCGTAGCCGTAATCGGTTGGAGGATTATTATTTATGATGGTGACTGTGGGAGAGCCATGCTTCGGCATGAAAGGTATGCTCGATAGGAATGATGTCACGTGATCACAGAAACTCGAAGTGCAGCAGCGCCTTCCCTGCACTTCCGGAGACCCAATCCGGGGAAAGGACAAAAATGAAAGCTCACTTGTGATTCCATTGGTGTTTGTTTTTGGGCGGCATCGCTTACCTTTAGGTCATTTCTTTACTCTTGTGCCGATTATCACATAAAAAAATGTATTACGGCCTAAAGTGTTTTGTACGAAGATTATTATATAGATAAAGTTCAAAGTAAAGTATCAGCCTATTGTCCCACTGCAGGGCAAAGGCCTTCATCATAGAAATCAAGTCATCGCTACTATGATGGGATTAGGCTTAATCACCACGCTTGCCTAATGCGGATTGGTGATCACAAAACCGAGTAATATTCGCAAAATTTGCAACATACCTACTTTCTGCTCGTCGGGATCGAACCCAAGATGATCACGACCCGGTATTTAAACCACTAGACCGAAATTTGGTACCGACTGCCACGTGTTTTTGTGGTTAATATAATTTCCGAATATTATTAACTTTATCTTACTAAACATTTGATCTACTTATAAAAGGCGACAGATGACCAATACCATACTTAAGTATTCACTCATTGAAATAAAATACATTATTGTAATGTTATTCTCAAATAAGACTATTCGATTTCAACACCTAAATGTTTGAGAGTAAAGTTCAAAACGCATTGGCTGACGATGACCCGGACACGGTTATATTATGTAAATCAACCCAAATTCTGATGTGGTTTTGTATAATTTTGAAGATTATCAAGTTAAATGACGATACAATACAATCATACTGATATAACTATGATTCAGTTGGTCTGGTTCACCTGTTAAAGGTGGCGAAGGTCAGACGGCAGTCGCTTCATTGGAATTACCAGACTCCCTAAGTCCTCCACAAAATCACAGACATTGATCTGACTCCGAGATAGGTAGCTCAAGCACCTGTGTTACGGATATCAGAACGAACAGCGAAATTACAAATATGTATATACATTTGATACTTTTCTTTTGTAAATACATACTTATAATTACTCGACCGTGGGAGAGCCACGCTTCGGCATGGGTGGGCCGGCTCGACCGGAGTGATACCAAGGCCTCACAGAAAACCGGCGTGAAGCAGCATTGTGCTGTATTTCGCTGCGTGAGTGAGGGTACCGGAGGAGGGTTTAAAGGTCGGCAGCGCACTTGTGACTCCACTAGTGTCGCGAGTGTCCATGGGCGACGGAATTGCTTACCATCAGGTGATCCGTCTGCTCGTCTGCCACCTATGACATAAAAACAAAAACATAGGCAACACCCAGACCAATACAAACAGATATATTCATGCTCACAAATGTTTGTACTGTGCGGGGATCGGACCAGCAACCCTTGCACCAGAGGCAGCGTTCGCTATAATTGATTAACGGGTCGTTAAATCATGTTGCAAGCGTACCCCGGGCTCCAGAGCGCCAGGTTTGGACGCAAGCGGGAATTACAAGTTAAGATGAAGATAATAAATCTACCTATTTAAGTTTCTACTATCAATATTTTATTGTTTTTTTTATCAGTGGCTTCTGGTGTTGCCCACGGCGAACACATAATAACTCTGCCAATGTCGAGTGATTAATATAAATAAAAAATAAAATAACATTTAATTCAGATAAGTAACATCCATATTTGTGTTAGTAACAATTGACTTAAGGACTATTATTAGTAAAGAAATTAAATTGTAATTATATTGGAGTCAAAAATGAAATGAATTAAAATTCAAATTCATTCATCAAACCAATTAGATCAAATCAAATTAAGTAAAACTAAATCAAACCAAAACAAATTAAATTAAATAAAATGAAATTAAAAAAATAAAAGTAAAAAAACTAAAACCCAACTACGACAAAAAACGTCGCTGAAAAAGTATAAAACAAGCCTTCGTTGTCAATTTATGCAATATTCACTATGTAGAGATAAAATTTCATGTTTGGAAATCCGCAGTCACACGTTGTCAATTAACGTGTGACTACGCCTTTCCAAACATGAAATTTTATCTCTACATAGTGAATATTGCATAAATTGACAACGAAGGCTTGTTTTATACTTTTTCAGCGACGTTTTTTGTCGTAGTTGGGTTTTAGTTTTTTTACTTTTATTTTATTTGTACTATTTTGGTGTCCAAGTGCTAGTAATATATATATATATATATTCAAAATGTACAAGTCAAGCGCTTTCAAATGATACCAAACACGGCATATTTATCATAACTTTATTTTTTTACTCTGTATGTTTTGTCCGCTAGAGGGCGCCACATTAGATTTTGTGAAACTTCATATAGCCTATAACCAGCGGACGATCAAGACGCTTATAATGATATGTCATTTGTCGAATTCTGATAAGTAGTTAAGAAGTTACGTGGAAACAGATGAACATACATACATACATACATACATACATACATAGCCTGTCAAAATCATAACCCTCCTTTTGCTTTGCCGTAGTCGGGTAATTAATAAATATCAACTAAAATCAAATAAAATTAAATCAAATAAAATTATAATCAAAATTAAATTAAATTATAATTATAATCCAATTAGATTAGAGAGACAAGTTATTTTTATGGTTATTGACCGGTGTGGCGAGTTTAAATCCTTTTAATATTTATTTTAATTGAGTTTTGCACCAAACACCATCTAAAGCCAAAACAGAACAAAACATACACAAAGACGACACAATATTAAAGGGAGATTCTCATTTTATTGATAAAAAAACCGCTTCAACTCTGACACGTCAAAAACGGTACATGACTATTTTTTTTTTATTATCGCAATCAAAAGACCTCTCAATGATAGAAACATCGTTGAAAAAATCACTTGATTCTCATTTAAACCACCTAAGATATCACAACTTTAAAATCACATTATTTTGGGCAAACCCAAAACGCTCCCTACAAATGGCTACTAAGATGTGACGTCACACTTGAGTATTTTGTATGCATTTCATTTGAATTTTGTATGGTAGCTATATCAAATGTTTCGTTTATGTCAATGGTTATATTATAATAATTGGTGCAAATTGTATGGGTTATTTAATGGTATAATTATTTTTTAATAATTTCATAGTTTTAAAATGGACTTGCCCATGAATCTTTGAATGACCATAAAACCGGCTAGACGTAATATTTTTAATTGAGAATTTTTGCTATTGGCACATATTGACCTATATTTTGATAAAATATTTAAATTTTGTAAAACCTTGAGCTTAGTCATATACCCTAATGTCAAGGTTGACATGACAGGTCGAAAATTCGACTTCCGCTTTAACGAATTACGACTACTGCTTTTATGGGCCATTTGATATTAGGGGGACTAGGAGGGAGAGGGAGGGAGGGAGGACGTACAGTTAGACACCAATCAGGCTAATATTATTTGTCAAGCCGCAATTGAAGTTAAACAAAACGTGTTTGACATTAACCTGAACTTTTGAAGATGAGATGGCTTAAATACAAGTGACCCGGCCTCAATTCGTTACAGGACTTCATTTAGCACAGTGACATGAAGTCACCAAACTATTTTTTCTTTTTTTTTGGAATATAGTATCGAGTCAATAAATTTGTAGTTTGTTACTTTGTAATCGGTTTAATGATGACATTTTTAGGGTTCCGTAGCCAAATGGCAAAAAACGGAACCCTTATGGTTTCGTCATCTCTGTCCGTCCGTATGTCACAGCCACTTTTCTCCGAAACTATAAGAACTATACTATTGAAACTTGGTAAATAGATGTATTTTGTTAACCGCATTACGATTTTTACATAAAAATTGGAAAAAATAAAAAACTTGGGGGGTCTCCATACTTGAAACTGACACTCAAAAATGTTTGTTTCATTAAACCTATACGTGTGGGGTATTTATGGATAGGTTTTTAAAAATGATGTTGAGGTTTTTAACATAATTTTTTCTAAACACAATACTTTGCGCAAGAGACGCTCCCAAAGTGTTAAATTGTGTCCCCCCCCCCCCCCCCCCCTCTAACTTCTATAGAAATGAATTATAAAACTAAAAAAATATATGATGTACATAATCATGAAAACTAACAACGAAAATTGGTTTGAACTAGATATAGTGAGTAGTTTTTTTAATACGTTATAAACCGTAAACCGCAATTTACTTTCCATACATCTTACTTGCTGCTACGGAACCCTTCATGGGCGAGTCCGACTCGCACTTGGCCGGTTTTAAAAATAATTTTACACTTTTAAAATGGACTTTGTACGTCCAACTTTGATTGATCAAAATCGTACAGAAAGATAAAAATATTTATTAATATGACAATTTAAATACTTAATCTACCACTGTAGCACTGGTTCGAAATGATGATTTCTACCGAGAAGAACCTGCGAGAAAATCTTTTCAAATTTAATATTTTCATACTTTTTTTTTATTTATAAAGTGGCTGGAATCATCTCTCGTCACTTTAATCCTATAAGCAACTTCCAGTGAACCTTTATTCTACTAAAACGAATTCTGACCGGGTTTTTCTACTACGAGTAATATTCCAATGAATAAATACATATTAAGTAGATCAGATCTGTGTAATATGTTATATGACCCACAGATATACGTAATATGTTATTCAGCTTTCGGGTGAATCTCTGACCCTGAGGTCTAAGGCCATTGTGTTAAGGACATGATAATCATAATATATATCCATTTCGACGTCATCAAGGATTTGGCAATAAGCTCCTTATTGTGCGAAAGCGGTTTCGTAGATTTTTTTACACGTGATTCGTAGGAATCTTAAGGCGACGGGTAGATAACCAAACTAGCGACACCAATCGATTTTAATTGTTAGCTACTAAACCGGATATATTTTGAACAATTTCGGGGTTACAACCTCTCGGCAAACACTTATACTTTCAATTGATTCAGCGGCCGCTTTTGGCGGCAATCAATTTTTCGCGTACAAAAACGGATCCAACATTTGTGCATGGTTATTTAATAAATAGTACAAGTGTTTGCCAAGAAGTTGTAACCCCGAAATTATTTAAAATACCTAGATCCGGTTTAGTAGCTAAAAATAAAAATCGATTGGCGTCGCTAGTTGACCCTACCCGTCGCATTAAGGTAAATTTTCGCTTGCACGGCAAGAATCAATTATACCAACATACCGTTTTAAAAAGATCTGCCCACCTTCTTTAAATTTTCTTCAAGTACATAAATAGGAATCAATGTTGCTACAAGCAAATCTGAACCTTCTGATCTAACAATTGAACATTATTTTCTGTGCAAAAGGTATTACTCTGTCAAATTTACGCAAGGTAATAAGTGCTCATAGCATATCAAACGAATCAATACGAAAAGTGACGAACATTTTCGTTCTCTGACTGTATTATTTAGGTTTTTAGAAAAAAATATAGGTTGATTAAAAAGTTACGAATATGTGCATGTCAATTCTACGAAACAAAAAAGTGTAATGTTCAAGATAATAGGTCTCTTTTTTTTTAAAAAAAAGGCCAGGTGGCAGACGAGCAGACGGATCACCTGATAGTAAGCGATTGGATACAGTGGAGTCACAAATGCGCTGCCACAAATCAAACCCCCCTTTCCCACAAATTGGGCCTCCAGTACCCTCACTCACTCAGCGAAACACAGCACAATGCTGCTTCACGCTGGTTTTCTGTTAGGCCGTGGTGTCGCTCTTGTCAAACCGGCCCATTCATGCCGAAGCGTGGCTCACAGTCAACGGTTATGTATCAAATAAATGCATAAAATTGCACCTGTGCGAAGCCGGGGCAGGTTGCTAGTAAAAATAAAATATACTTGTGCCCCTGTAACACGGCGCCACGTCAAGTTACCCTTGTTGGACCTTGTGTCTGGGGCTCAATTGCTACATTCGCACTGCATAGGGATTTCTTGAGCTGCAGCCGACTGTACATTGAAAAATATTGATTGCAGTGACGTCTGCCCTTACAATGGCCTATAGGTACACACAGCCACACGTATACCTACCTTCTTACGCAACGGTCGCGTGGCTCGTAATAGCTTTTTTATCGTTCTCATTGTTGAGCCATCCGGTTCTGAAAGCTAGAAGTGATGACGTAAGCATTGGAGATTGGTTCTTGGTCCTGAGAACTTTATCCTTCTTATTCCAAAACGTGGTCTAAAATAAGTAGTGTGATTAATACTGGGAATAACTGGAAAACTAGAATAAACATTATTACAAAACTAAGTTTAACGATATTTAGTATATCAACTATAATACTTAAGTTAAACCACCCGGACCCCTAGTTTAAAATGAGTACTAAAATAATAACCTCAAAATTTCGATTCAGTAACCATGACAACTTATCTCTGTGAAGGTTCATTCCGTTTTACGCTAAAGTTATTTGTGAGAAAGTAATTTATTTATTTAGGGATTTAATTCCACAAATATAAGCATTACTTACCTAGGTCAATATTTTAATTTATTGTTGCTCAAAAACAACTCTTTACAATTTTTACTTCAGACCATCTATTTTAAACAACCGCTAAAAGTGGCTACTTTTGGTGTGAATCAATTTTTCGCGTACAAAAACGAACCCAAAATTTGTGCATGGTTATTTAATAAATAGTATAAGTGTTTGCCGAGAGGTTGTAACCCCCAAATTGAATAAAATAGATCCGGTTTAGTAGCTACAAATTTAATGCGATTGGCGTCGCTACCGTGCAATAGATTATTAAGGTGACCCTTAATAATCTAATAATTAGATTGTAGTATCAATTAAATCGATTTATAATTTTGGTCATATATTCGATTTATCGAGTATAATCGATAGTATCATCGAGTTTGACATATCACGTCTAAAAGTACCCAATCACCTTGTAGATGGACCTCAGGCCTATAGTACGCCATCTTGCGAATTTTGACAGTTGTGTCTGTAACTAAAGACATCCTAGTTAAATGTTATTATTAATATGTTTGAGATTTGATATCATAGGTATACTTATAATATGGCGTCATCGCATCAAAACCTTGTTAAAACCGGATTTAGAATTTTATAATCCGTGTACAAAATATGAATACAATGGAATGAGCTAAGTTCACTCATAATTTGAGTATTTATTTAACTATTTTGGACGTAAATCATCAATCAATGATTATGATATAATCCGATAACGTAAATTCAAGTTCTACAAATTGCACTAATATGTACAAAGTTTTTATAAATTTGTATTCACGTTACTAAATTGTAGTTCCGTGTATTAAAGTAAATAAGTTCATTAAAATAACACAGATTATGTTAAATGATTCATTATAATATCCAAGGTTGGTAGGTACTGACGACCTAAATTTGGGTTTTACCTCTCAAAGTGCCTTAATTGTTATAAGTGCTCGATTCACAATTGAACGCATAATAATAGGCTACCTGACTTGTTTTGAAAAACCTTCTAATAGATAGATAGATATACGTTATTGCACAAAATACACAACTTAAGTACTAGGCATTACAGAAATTTTGTGTACAATTTCGGCGGTCTTATCGTTGAAAACGATTTCTACCAGACAACCTTCGGTTAAAGGACATTTGATTGTAGAGAATGGGGGTGCAATATTCAATAAGGAAAGAAAAAAAAAGAAACTGTAAATGTTAAAATATAACTTATAACCCTAATATTATTTATTGGTGTACAGGAGTGCTAAAAATAATATTTATTTTCATTTATTATAAATATTTCGTTTAGAAAAACATTATAAAATATAAGGATTAATTAATCTGTCAAAAACGTTTCATTCAACAATATGGCGTCGAATCATTCGAGGGACGTCATCCTTTTGTAAGCAATTAGGAAATTCGATAGCACGCGATCAATTTGATAGATGATTAGCGTCCCGCATACATAGAACACAATGGCGTCGAGTCGGTCACTTGTTTTGCTTACAAAAGGCTGACGTCACAGTAAAGAAAGCCAATCAAAACAGTTTATGGTCACGTGGTTCCAAGAACAAAACATTTTTTTTTTGGTGAAAATATTCAATATTTTTTATGTGTTTTATTGTCAATTCCTTTTTAAAGCTACTAACTACGCGGATAACTATAAATAAATCTATAGATTTCATACTGTAAAATAACCTATTCGTAAGATTACATTCGAATGAGAGCCACGCTTTGGTATGAATGTAGCTTGCGCGATGTAATCGTCACCTAGCGCCATCTATTGGTATAAAGTGGAACTAATGTATCAAAATGAAATTAATGATGGCGGACCACCTAGTCTATCAATCTATTAATAAACTTAAATTGCAAGCTTTTCGTTATACTTTTATCAATAACTTTCACTACATATAATTTAACAATAAATACTACACAAGTTTAGAAATACATCATTACTACTTTAAAGATATTAAGGTGACGGGTAGGGCACACTAGCGACGCCAATAAATTTTAATTTTTAGCTACTAAACCGGATCTATTTTAAACAATTTCGGGGTTTACAACCTCTCGGAAAACACTCATTAAATAACCATGCACAAATGTTGGGTCCGTTTTTGTACGCGACAAATTGATCCACGCTAAAAGTGGCCGCTTTTGGCAGTTATCAATTTTTCGCGTTTGCCAAACATTGCCCAATAATGCATGGTTATTTAATAAATAGTCTAACTGTTTGCCGAAAGGTTGTAACAACGAAATTGTTTAAAATGGATCCGGTTTAGTAGCTAAAAATTAAAATCGATTGGCGTCGCTAGTGTGCCCTACCCGTCACCTTAATATCTTTAAAATAGTAATTATGTATTTCTAAACTTATGTAAGTATTTTTTGTTAAATTATATATAGTGAAAGTTATTGATAAAACTATAACGAAAAGCTTGCAATTTAAGTTTATTAATTAAAGATTGATAGACTAGGTGGTCCGCCATCAATAATTTCATTTCGATACATTAGTTCCACTTTATACCAATAGATGGCGCTAGCAGTCGATACATTACGAGTATAGAATTTATGCAAATGTTAGTAATTTGAAATACGCACAACATAACACGCTATTGAAGCACTATGTAAGATTCTTCGAAACGCCCATAAAGTATACTCAAAGAGCAAATATATCTTTGTGCTAAAGCAAATTTCACACACGCTTGTAACACATAGTTATATATCTTTGTTCGCTTCTCAGCTAAATGTCAAACGTTTAGCCCAATAACTATTGAGGAAATTTGACAGATGGTAAACAGATGTATGGCTTTCTATACAGGCAATTACAGGAGAGATATATGTATTTAACGAAATCCTTCTTATTACAAAACGTGGTTACAAAATAGTGGAATTAATACTAGAAATAATTGAAGAACTAGAATAACACATTATTACAAAACTAAGTTTAACGTTAGTAAAGTAATAATAATAATAATAATAATTCTCACAACATCTCATACGTTGACCTGATTCCGTACTAAGTAGCTTAAGCACTTGTGTTACAGATATCAGACAACAGAGGAACACAAATATATACTTAAATACATACATTACACCCAGACCGAACAAAGACAAGTGTTCATCGCACGAATGTTTGTCCAGGGTGGGGATCGAACCCACGACCTTTGGCGTAAGAGGCAGGGTCACTACCAATTGCGCCATCCGGTCAGTCGAAAGTATCAGCCTATATACTGTCCCACTGCAGGGCAAAGGCCTCCATCATGGAAATAAAGTCATCGTTTACTATGATGGGGTTAGGTTTAATCACCACGCTTGCCAAATGCGGATTGGTGATCACAAACCCGAGCTATGTACGAAAAATTCGAATTTTAGCTCGACCCTGGAATCGAACCCAGGACCCCGAGATCACGGCCCGGTACTTAAACCACTAGACCAAAAGCGCGTTAGTAACGTTACTAACGCCCTGTCAGTATATCAACTATAATACTTTTATATATGTGATAGTTGGCAGACGAACAGACGGATCACCTGATCGTAAGCGATTGCCACCGCCCATGGACACCCGCGACACCAGTAACTAATACAAATACTAAACTGATACCAGTACTAATACTGATACTAATGTTAAACCACCCGGACTTCTAGTTTAAAATGAGTACTAAAATAATAACCTCAAAATATTTGATTCAGTGACATTGACAGTTTATCCATGTGACAGATCATTCCGTTTTACTGTACCTAAGTTATTTGTGAAAATTTATTAAACTTATTAATTATTTTTTATTTAATCCCAAAAATAAAAGCAATTCCTATTCATATTACTTGGACACCTTATTTAATACAATATTTTAATTTCATCGTCATCGTCAGCCCATTTAAGTCCCCACTGCTAGGGCACGGGCCTCCCTCAATCACATGAGGGGTAATTGCCATACTCACCACGCTTGGCAGACGGGTTGGCGAGGGTTTTGATATAAATGCAGAGTTTTCCTTCTCTGGGTGCTGATGATCATGCCAGCAGCTTTACCTTAGTCGCCTTACTTACTTTACCTTAGTTTAATTTATTGTTGCCTAAAACCATTTCAAAAATATTTTTACTACAGACAACAAAACAAGGTTATGTAAAACGAAACGTCACTGAACGAATGAATGAATGATTCGATCAATTTTGACATTAGCCTGCGGTACTAAGTGGTCTATGGTTAGTCGAGGATTTGCAATAATAAATTAAGAACTAATGCTATTCCGTAATAATCATGAACTTGCTAGTTTAGGATTAAAGCCGGTATCAAGAGTAGTTTTTTGTAATAAGAGGGAATAAATGTTTGCATTATGGACCTCTCGTTTTTCCTGTACAGATACCCACTAATCAGTTCACTACAATTAATATATTACCTCATTTAATATTGTACCAAATGTCTTTGAAATTAAGGTGAGAATGGAATGGAGCTTGACTTTGAATAATTATATTTGCATAAAAGGCATTCCATACATTGCCTAGACTATGTAATAGAAAGTGTGGGGCGTTGAAGCAGTGTGTAAGCACTTAGAAACATAAAGCCCCTTATTACAAATCGCGAACAAAGACTAGTCCTGGAACAAAATTCGTACCAGCTCCTTTTAACATTGCGTGTTGGAACGGGATGACATGAGCTTTAGTACGGTAATAACTTCAGATCGCCATAGAATAAGGTGGAAAAAGCTTTGAATAAAACAGTCAATTCTTACTGACATTTGTCAGATAGTTCTGTTCAAGTTCGCAACAGAGTTTAATTCTACTATTTACATATTTCAAATGATCGTGACAGTTGTTATTTTTAAAATTTTAAATCTGGGTAATCCACCAACAAATTGTCACCTCTCGTTAGAAAAGATTGAATGAGTAGAAAAAATGACAATTGCCACTTTTTGACATGCGTACTTACATATACAAAAAATAGTTTACTCGTTACAAACGTATTTGCCAAAGTATCGAAAAAAAATAACAAAAACCAACTTATTTGAATGTATTACACCTGTAATATTAGGATAGAAAACCTATTTTAAAGAGATATGATGTAGGTCATAAAAGGTTAATTGAGAATTTCATATAAATACTTTTTATTACAGACGAAAAGTACAAAAATCTATTAAATATATTATTATAGCGAATCCTGGTATAGCAGGTTTTTAATCTATATGTTCATATTAACATATTATTGTGCTTATTTTTATATTTATATGATATTTATAGCTTATCGTTTTTTACGTAGTTTTTTTTTGTAGATAAGTAGAACGATTCGTTTTGTACGAATTAAAAACAGCAATGTTTGAAAATGTTCTATTTTCTGATTTCGCGTATGTTCATGGGTGGCGTTGATTACTTTCTATCAGATTGCTTGCTCGTTTGTCGCCTCTCATCATCATTATCATTTCAGACAATAGACGTCCACTGCTGGACATAGCCTCCCCCAATGTTCTCCACACAGATCGGTCCTATGCCGCCCGCATCCAATTAATTTCCGCGATCTTCACCAGATCGTCGGTCCACCTTGTGGGGAGCGCCTCAACTGCGACTTCCTGTACGTGGCCTGCACTCGGACATTTCCGCCCCAACGGCCGTCTGTTCTCTTCGCTATGTGCCCTGCCCATTGCCACTTGAGGCATGCAATCCTTTGGGCTATGTCTGTGACCTTAGTTCTCCTGTCGCCTCTAGAATAAAAAAATCAAACACGTTTGAGTACTTAAAGTCTCGCTGATCTAATCGTATAATTCCCAGTTGCATCCAAAACTGTCGCTTTGGAACCCGAAGAACACTTGAACCTTAATCTGGAAGCGACTGCCGTCTGACCTTCACAACCCTTAGACAGGGGAACTAGACAAACTGGATCATCGTTGCAAATTCAGAATTATTATCTCAACAACGTTTGAGAAACTATCCGAAGGATGCAGGTTGTCTTATCCCGCGCCGTCGTTGAGCTAGTAGTAGAAATACGCAGATAGATTAGAAAGTTAAGAGCTGTGGATTTTTGTAATAAATAAAAATAAAATCGCTTCGCACGCTTCCACGCGAGTAATACCACGGCCTCACAGAAAACCAGCGTGAAGCAGCATTGTGTTGTGTTTCGCTGCGTGTGTGTGGGTACCGGAGGCTTAATCCAGGGGTAAAGGGTGTTTAATGGTTGGCAGCACACTTGTGACTCCACTGATGTCGCGGGTGTCCATGGGTGGCGGCAATCGCTTAACATCAGGTGATCCGTCTGCTCGTCTGCCACCTATCACATAAAAAAATCTAGAGGTTCCTGCTGGGATCCGAAGCACCGTGGGAGAGCCACGATTTGGCATTAATGGGCCGACCAGAGTCTGAAGGTACCAGGTAGGCCCAATCCGGGGAAAGGAGGGTTTTAATTGACTCCACTGGTGTAACAGGAGTACCAAAGGTGATCCGTATGCTCGTCGGCCACCTATCATATAATCATACAGTTTCTCAATCAAGCAATACGGTATTTGAATTTTTTTTTATTATTGTTATCAAAATACCTCTCAATGATCGAAACATCGTTGAAAGAATCACTTGATTCTCATTTAAACTACCTGAGATATCACAACTTTAAAATCTCATTATTTTGGACAAACCCAAAACGCTCCATACAAATGGCGACTAAGATGTGACACGCAAGTATTATGTATGCATTTCATATGAATTTTGTATGGTAACTATATCAAATGGTAAAATATTCTTTTAATAATTTCATACTTTTTTAAATGGACTTGCCCATGAATCTTTCAATGACCATAAAACCGGCTAGACGTTATATTTTTAATTGAGAATTTTTGCTATTGGCACATATTTACCTATATTTTGATAAAATATTTATTTTTTTGTAAAATCTCGAGCTTAGTCAAATACCCTATTGATTCGCGGATATAAGTTGGACAACATCGTACAAAAACATTGCGTCTAAGCCATCAGATTAACATTATTGTAATAATATGCAAATTGGAGCTCTACAGACTCAAGAATGTAAGCTTAAATGACCCGACACCAAAAGTGGCTGATAGGATTTCGAAAGATGCAATAAAAATTTAAGTTTTGTCACAATAGTTTAAAATGTGGACCATTTTTCTTTTAGTATAAATGTAAATTTAGTCTCCTTGAGTTGTATGGGAAGGCTGAATTCTTGAAATTATTGTAATATAGTATAATTTTATTGGGTTGAAGATTTTTACTCAAATCTCCTTAAGGTGACGGGTAGAGCACACTAGCGATGGCTATCGATTATATTTTTAGTTACTAAACCGGATCTATTTAAAACAATTCCGGGGTTACAACCTCTCGTAAAACACTTATTAAATAATCATGCACAAATGTTGGGTCCGTTTTTGTACGCGAAAAATTGATTCACGCTAAAAGTGGCCGCTTTTGGCGGTAATCAATTTTTCGCGTACGCGTTGGACCCAACATTTATGCATGGTTATTTAATAAATAGTATAAGTGATTGCCAAGACGTTGTAACCCCGAAATTATTTAAATAGATCAGATTAAGTTGCTAACATTTTAAATCGATTGGTGTCGCTATTTAGGATACCCGTCGCCTTAACAAGAATCAGGTCAATGTATGAGATGTTGTATGAATTATAACATCTCCTTTGTATGGCGATTCTTATCCACAAGCAACCATCGCTCAACTCATTTTATTTAATAGTGTCATATATCTTCAAATTGAATTTACGTAAGTCATATTATGCTTAAAGTTATCTTGATGTGATTGTCATTCTATGTTATTGACCTTCCTATCTCGGTTAAAATCACATTGTTTAAGTATGACATAAGTCATATAGATCAGTGTTGTGATTGATTGTGACATCATGGCGGACTTTTGTAATTCTTTTGCAGATGTCAAAAGCAAATAGTTTAATAAAAGATGTCCTAATTTTTTATTGTGGCCTGTAAAATCAGGATACAATATTAGTATCCAAGCGTGTAGTACGCACTTTTTTTTTATTGGTTACTTACATATTATTGGTTAGTTACAGAACTTGTTCTCCGCGCATAAAAATTACTTTTCTCACATTGAATTTCAGTTTTCTTGCTAACTTAACAATACCCCCACTAGTCTAAGCTATTATTCTGTTTAATAAATACATGTATGACCAATTATGTTAAAAGTTGGCACGTGAAAACTTGTCAAAATGATATAATTTAAAAAGCCATCGTAAATTAACAAAACTGACAATTGTCACACAATAATTATTAAAATACTTAATGATTAATTATTATTAATAATTTCTCACTGTATGACATCCTACCCCCAAGAATTCCCCGCCCTATTAACTTTTCTTTTCTTCTTTCTTTGTCCTTCTCCTCTGTTATAGAATATTTATGTAGATATATTATTAAATATAATATTAGACTTTGAAAGAAACTCCCACTTAACATTTTGTGCCGTCTATGTGTTTGTTTATACGTTTTTGTTGTATTTTTTTGTTTTAGGTGGTGTAAGAACTCAAATTAAAATAATATCCTGAAGAATTTAATCTCATCTATACCGGTCAATTTTTCTTTTAAAACGTGTCTCGTTAATCACTCGACATTGGCAGAGTTAAAAAAATGTGTTTGGCATAAGCAAACACAATAGCAGCCATTGCAAAAAAAAACTCAATGATTTCGGGAGAAAGAAGATTGTCGGGGCAATATTGTTTTAAATAGATTTGATAAATTTTTAAAAGAAATAGATCCATCAATAAATACATTTTATTATGTAATCAGTTAAGGCCCTACAAGTAGTATTGCTGTTTCTTTAGTAGTAACCATAGGGTAAGGTAATGATAGTATGGATTGTGTCTATTCTTAATTAATTTAAATAAGGTTAAATGTACTTATGTACTTTATGACGTCGGCACGCACAGTGACGTCACTTAGTTCCTTGGACTCCACGGAAGACCAGTGTCGGGGTGTCTTTTAGACACTGTGACACATGCTGAGTGGAGCCCACTTCAGTGCCATTCTAATGTCTATTTCGTTATATGTGTATGTTTGGCGCTGAATAAATTATTTTATTCTTATTATTATTCTTATTTAGAGAAAATAATTAAGCATTTTCTGCTATTTGGTTGCCCGTTAGTTCTATACATAGAGTAAGTTAATAATACTCTTTTACCTAATAGAAATATTGTAATAGTTATTTTGGCAAATGTCAGACTTGTCAGATTAACAGTTACTACCTACACTGTGTTCGCTTTGACATCCCGTAATTTAAACTTTTTTTAAATTTACTTTTATATTTTTTTCATGTCATAGGTGGCAGACCAGCACACGGATCACCTGATGGTAACCGATTGCGGTCGCCCATTTTGTTTATGTGATAGGTGGCAGACGAGCAGACTGATCACCTGATGATAAGCGATTGCCGCCGCCTATGGACACCCGCGACAACAGTGGAGTCAAAAGCGCTGCCAAGCTTTAAGCCCCCTTTCCCCCGGATTGGACCTCCGGTACCTGCCCTCACTCACGCAGCGAAACAGCAAAATGCTGCTTCACGCCGGTTTTCTGTGATGCCGTGGTATCACTCTGGTCGAGCCGGGCCATTCATGCCCATGGTCACACGCGACACCAGTGGAGTCACAAATGCGCTGCTAACCTTTAAACCCCCCATTCCTCTAGATTGGGCCTACAGTACCCTCACTCACGCAGCGAAACAGCACAGTGTGTTTCACGCCGGTTTTCTGTGAAGTGTCTTTATGTGAAAGTACCGTGAAAATACTTCGAATATAATTTTTTTTTAGTTATTCTATTTTAACAAAATTTATATTCATGCGACGGAAATCAATATAATCAATCTATATTACCTACTTAGTATATTAATGTGAGGATAGGGCACACTAGCGACACCAATCGATTTTAATTTCTAGCTACTAAACCGGGTCTATTTTAAACAATTTCGGGCTTACAATCTTTCGGCAAACTTATTATTTATTAAATAACCATGCACAAAAGTTGGTCCGCAAAAAATTGATTCGCACCAAAAGTGGCCGCTTTTGGCGGTAATCATTTTTTTTTTAAAAACGGACTCAACATTGTTGCATGGTTATTTAATAAATAAAGTGTTTGGCAAGAGGTTGTAACCCCGAAATTGTTTAAAACAGACCCGGTTTAGTAGCTAAAAATTAAAATCGATTGGCGTCGCTAGTGTGCCCAACCCGTCACCTTAAGAGACAGGAAATGGTTTAATGTAAAAACAACGGTCTAAGTATTTTTACGTGCAAAAATAGATGGGTACATTTTTAATTTTGAGAATCGAAACTTGTTATTAGTAGATTTGGGCTGTTGCTATGCGGGTTCGATTCTTATTTATTGTTATTAGTTACATACAAGAAATGACTTTCATCGTCAGCCCATTTAAGTCTCCACTGCTGGGGCACGGGCCTCCCTCAATCACATGAGGGGTAATTGCCATACTCACCACGCTTGGCAGACAGGTTGGCGAGGGTTTTGATATAAATGCAGAGTTTTCCTTCTCTGGGTGCTGATGATCATGCCAGCAGCTTTACCTTAGTCGCCTTTTACGACACCTCGGTAAGAGTGAGGGTGGCCTATTCTACTCTGCCGGGGACCACACTTTAATGCTTCCAAACCTGTATATAACTGTGATCCAGTTGGCCTGGTTCCCTGTCTAAGAGTTGTGAAGGCAGTCACTTCATTGTAATTAATAGCCAAACGATTCCTAGATTTTTTTTACATTATGGAGGCCAAACATCCAGGCGTATCTCCCCCTTCCTACAATACGGATTCCTTCAAACGAAGCGTGAAGAAGCATCTCGCTGGCCAGTATAATATCCTCCAACCGATTACGGCTACGGCGGCCAATCTCAACGATCAGCCACGTACGCAGGATATATTATATGCTCAAGTGTGTGCGCAAATACAAGTGCAACCATACACGGACCCAACATTTGTACGCGAAAAATCGATTCACGCTAAAAGTGGCCGCTTTTGGCGTGAATCAATTTTTCGCGTACGAAAACGGACCCAACATTTGTGCATGGTTATAAAAGAGGTTGTAACCCCGAAATTGTTTAAAATAGATCCGGTTTAGTAGCTGAAAATTAAAATCGATTGGCGTCGCTAGTGTGCCCTACCCGTCACCTTAAGCGGTTGGTCCTGCGCCCGATCCCTCTCCGGTCGTGTCACACTTGTGTCCAATCGGATTATGAAGGTAAAAGAATAGAGAGTGTACAACCCGTGCGGATAAAGAATGGGATGCGCCGCCATTTCTGATCCCATTCTTTATCCGCCCGGTTTGTACTGTGTTTTCGCATATATTTGAGCACTATACGTACCTATAATATATCCTGCGTAAGTGGCTGTTCGTTGAGATTGGCTGCCTTAGCCAAAAATTATTATATTATCCTTACAGAATGAGAACATAAATAAATATTTCACAACATCACATACATTGATCTGACTCCGAGATAGGTAGCTCAAGCAACTGTGTTACGGACATCAGAATCAAGAGTGGGATTACAAATATATACATATAATACTTTTCTTTGGTAAACACATACTTATAATACATAGATAACACCTAGACCAATACAAACAGACATGTTTATGCACACAAATGTTTGTACTGTGCGGGGATTGAACCCGCAACCTTTGGACCTAAGGCAGTGTTCACTACCACTGTTCCAAACGGCTCGTCAACATATTATAAGGCGTCGAAAAGGGTAAGATTTAATACGATAATCCAAGTAATAAAATTGCGAAATTCCATAATTGAATTATATTGCTTTTTGAAGATATCAATTGAACATATGAAACTCGCTTTTTAATGAAACTTTCACCGATCCTCGCGTGAAATGTATTCATAATGCGACATATATATGTATGTGACATATATGTATATGCGCGTAAACTTGTACCGTCGCGTGTTTTAAAAGGCGATTATATTTGGCTGGAGGCACAGTGAAGAAGAAACAGTACAGTAAGGGCATAGGTCATTTCACATATGAGTAGCATGTTATGTCAGTCAGAGTAGCATGTTGTGTTTAGACTGTGGGAGAGTCACACTTCGGCATGAATGGGCCGAATCGAGTAATTTAGTAGCCAACATTGAAAAGCGAAGTTACGCAACGCGTGCTGTTTTTGAGATCAGTGGCCGATCATAATAAAAAAATCAATCATATTTTAAAAATCCTTTGGGCATACACAAGCGTACAGCCACGCTTCATCATTAATGGGCCGGCTCGACTGATGTACCACGGTCTCACAGAAAACCGACGTGAACCAGCACTGTACTGTGTTTCGCTGCGTGAGTGAGGGTACTGGAGGCTGAATCCGGGAGAAAGGGGGGGCTTAAAGATAAGATAAAAACAATTTATTGACCACAACACATTATACATAGAACAAAACAGAGAAAACAAGGTACAGAGACACAGAGTTGCGGCCAACAAGGCTCAGCCTCAGCATATGCTGCAACTGCCACACACAGCAGCTGCAGCGCGGTTTTCAGGCTGAACCTTGGGTGATGCCTTTACATTAGAAAAAATAATAGTAAAGATTGACATGCAATGTAGTGACCCTGCCTCCTACGCCAAAAGTCGTGGGTTCAATCCCCACCCTGGACAAACATTCGTGCGATGAACACTTGTGTTTGTCCAGTGTCTGGGTGTAATATATGTATTTAAGTATATATTTGTGTTCCTCTGTTGTCTAATATCTGTAACACAAGTGCTTACGCTACTTAGTACGGATTCAGGTCAACGTATGAGATGTTGTGAGAATTATTATTATTATTTTATTGTAGTTGCGTGTTTCTCAGGTTTCCACTATACAAGTTTAACGTTTGTTTGTACAATGGCGGACACATCAAGCTATACAAAACTGTCAAATTTCCTCAATCGATTTCGAACTCATTGTATAACAATATAAGGTTTATAATCGAATGAAGAAATTTGACAGTTTTGTATAGCTTGATGTGCCCGCCACTGTACATCTCCTACTGTTGTCAACTGGATTGTGACTGGGCGTGGTAGTGTTGATAACAACTACGCAACCTCTGGCCACTGGTCGAGTCGTTTGTCCACTTCAGACATAATGGAATATCGACGCCGCCATCTTATTGTACAACCGAAATTTGCTGATATAACCACGCGTGTCATTCCCGGTCGAGTCCAAAGTTGCTTTGGACACGGGGTACGGTGCAGTACATGGTATAAAAGAAAGTCGCTTTCTTTGTCTGTCACTATGTACTTATGCTCTGATTTTTACCGACTTAAAAAAAGGAGGTTCTATGTTCGTCTGTATATTAGGAGGTTCTATGTTCGTCTGTTGTTCGTCTATATGACTGACCGGATGGCGCAATTGGTAGTGACCCTGCCTCTTACGCCAAAGGTCGTGGGTTCGATCCCCACCCTGGACAAACATTCGTGCGATGAACACTTGTGTTTGTCCGGTGTCTGGGTATAATATATGTATTTAAGTATATATTTGTGTTCCTCTGTTGCTGTAACACAAGTGCTTAAGCTACTTAGTACGGAATCAGGTCAACGAATGAGATGTATAGTTTTTTCTTTTTGGGTAGGGGGAAACTCGCCCTATTAAAACTCGTCCCGTAACCCGTAAAAGAAAGTCGCTTTCTTTGTCTGTCCCTACGTACTTATGCTCTGATTTTTACCGACTTAAAAAAAGGAGGTTCTATGTTCGTCTGTATAGTTTTTTCTTTTTGCGTAGGGGGAAACTCGCCCTATTAAAACTCGTCCCAGATTTTTTTCAAAATAAAATGTATGAAGTGTAAAAAAACATATTTTACACTTTTTAGTTCGTGGTTTTTGAAGGCGGTACTTTTTTCGTATAGCTTTTTTTTTCATGCTTTTTAGTGTCACATTTCCCCGGAAACCCTACACACCCTAACTGTGCGTACAGTATTGAAAGAGTTATCCTTTAACTCCTAATCCTTGAGGAGTTGACCTTCTATCATTCGATGAGCTACAAAATTAATACAATCAGGAGCATTAAGTGGTGCTTTGAAAAAGAAATTACATGTGTCTATAAAATTTGAGAGTTGCCCTCGATTTCGCAGGGATCCCATTATCAGATCTTGATATAGTGAGAATGGAACCTACTTAGGAATGTGTTCTTTCAAAAAAAAAATTTTGTGCCGGTCAATATTTGACCGATGTATCGGTGAATAATACATAAAAAATAATAGAAAAAAAAACTGTGTTAGGGGGAAACTCGCCCTATTAAAACTCGTCCCAGAATTTTAGCATTTTCTTGCTGGTTACTTTTTTTTTTTGTTGACCCAGGAGAAATGCGTTACGCATACTCGTCTGTAAACGGATGGGTTATGTCGGACTCTCCTCTGGCGACGGCTTCTCCTAGCGAGAAGCCGCCCAGAGGCATACCGACTAAAACTCCTGGGACTCATCTGTCCATGGGTGGGCGGGTGACATGGGGCCAAAGCTCGGAACCTAACCTAACCCAACAAATATTTTTATGGCGGTAATACATACTAAACTCTACAAAACCAAAAATATTGGCTAGATTAGGTTAGAACAGTGCGCAGCAAGAAAATGCTAAAATTCTACTTAGAATATCAAATACAAGTCTGAAATAAATTTAAATTATAGTATAGTGATTTTTTACGTACCTATTAAAGGAGTTATACCTACATCTTCATCGTCAGTCCATTTAACTCCCCACTGCTGGGGCACGGGCTCCCTCAATCACATGAGGGGTATTTGCCATACTCACCACGCTTGGCAGACGGGTTGACGAGGGGTTTGGTATAAAATACAGAGTTTTCCTTCTTTGGGTGCTGATGATCATGCCAGCAGCTTTACCTTAGTCGCCTTTTACGACACCTCGGTAAGAGTGAGGGTGGCCTATTCTACTCTGCCGGGGACCACACGGCCATTAACGCCAATTATAATTAAGCCAATAATGATCGTGGTAGAGCCAGTTTAATTAATCACTAAAGTATCAGCCTATAAACTGTCCCACTGCAGGGCAAAGGCCTCCATCATAGAAATCAAGTTATCGCTACTATGACGGGATTAGGCTTAATCACCACGCTTACCAAATGCGGATCGGTGATCACAAACCCGAGCTATGTCCAAAACATTCGTAACATACTTTTCAGGACCCTCCTGAGATCACGGCCCGGTATTTAAACCACTAGACCAACAGGGCGTTCAACTTTAACTAATCATATGGTCAAAATGATTATTCAAAATGGTCAAAATGATTAATAATGAAAACGCGAGTAATTTAGAGGTCAACATTGAAAAGTTAAGTAACGCGTGCGTTTCAGATGGGTGGCCGATCATAATACAAAAAAACAGTGATATTATTATAAAAATACTTTAGGCATACACTAGCGTAGAGCCACGCTTTAGCATGAATGGGTCGGCTCGATCGGAGTACCACGGCCTCACAGAAAACCGGCGTGAAGCAGCACTGTGCTGTGTTTCACTGCGCGAATGAGGATACCGGAGGCCGAATCCTCAGGAAAGGAGGATTTTGACTCCACTGTGGTGTTGCCATGGGCGGCGGCAATCGCTTACCATCAGGTGATCCGTGTTGTTGCCTGCCACCTAACACTAAAAAATTAGAATAGAATAGAATAGAATAGAATAGAATAGAATAGAATAGAATAGAATAGAATAGAATAGAATAGAATAGAATAGAATAGAATAGAATAGAATAGAATAGAATAGAATAGAATAGAATAGAATAGAATAGAATAGAATAGAATAGAATAGAATAGAATAGAATAGAATAGAATAGAATAGAATAGAATAGAATAGAATAGAATAGAATAGAATAGAATAGAATAGAATAGAATATAATAGAATCGTTTATACCTTTAAAGTATGGTGTTACAGAAATGGTCTCAGGGTACATACAATGTTCAGCATATTTTGCCATAATAGGCGTAGGAATGTCAAAATGTAATTTAAAACTTGAGCCTACGCAAAATTCTTTGCAATTACCAAAATTATGTGAATAGGTATGTCAAATATGGCCTTCTACCATTCGGTGCGAAGAGCAAACAAAGTAGATATAGGTATTTCACCTTCGATGATATATTGACTAGGTACTAAGTACATAATGTTGGATATGATATATGCAGTTTCTGTCTAAATATTCTTAGTACCGAACTTAAGCGAAGATAGCTCCTCGGATAGTCATGTTGGAATCCGAGAATGGAAGATTCTCGTACACCTTTTTTTCAAACAGTTCTTATGTAACAGGTCCAAAAATATATAATCACTTACCCGATCACCTTAAGGTGACGGGTAGGGCACACTAGCGACGCCAATCGATTTTAATTTTTAGCTACAAAACCGGATCGATTTTAAACAATTTCGGGATTACAATCTCTAGGCAAACACTTATACTATTTATTAAATAACCATGCACAAATGTTGGGACCGTTTTTGTACGCGAAAAATTGTTTCACGCCAAAAGTAGCCGCTTTTGGCGTGAAACGCGTCGCTAGTGTAGCCCTACCCATATCCTTAACTATAACTATTAAATAAATAGTATAGGTGTTTGCCGAGAGATTGTAACCCCGAAATTGTTTAAAATAGATCCAGTTTAGTAGCTAACAATTTAAATCGGTTTTGTTAATTACATTATACTTAATCCTATTTAATCTATTTGCGCGCCTGCTGGCAGGCTGGATACCGTGTCCATGATACTTTTTACAACATCTTTGATGACACAATTTGTGTCATCATAATCATCATCAGCCCATTTAAGTCCCCACTGCTGGGGCACGGGCCTCCCTCAATCACATGAGGGGTAATTGCCATACTCACCACGCTTGGCAGACGGGTTGGCGAGGGTTTAGATATAAATGCAGAGTTTTCCTTCTCTGGGCGCTGATGATCATGCCAGCAGCTTTACCTTAGTCGCCTTTTACGACACCTCGGTAAGAGTGAGGGGGGCCTTTGTTAATTACATTATTCTTAATCCTACTTAATCTATTTGCGCGCCTGCTGGCAGGCTGGATACCGTGTCCATGATACTTTTTATAACATCTTTGTATGTATCAAATTGTGTATTAAGCAAATAAATAATGTTTCTTTTTCTGTGTCGATAGTTAAGGCTACCCGTCGCCTTAAGTAGATTTTTTTTTATGCTAGAGGCGGACAAACGAGCAAGCGAGTCACCTGATGGAAAGTAATCATCGCCGCCCATGAACATCTGCGAAATCAGAGAGATCGCTAATGTGTTGCCGGCCTTTTTTTTAAAAAAGAGTACGCTCTTCTCTTGAAGGTCCCTAAGTCGTAGCCGTCGGGAAATACTCCCGCAGCCAAACCGCTCCACAGAACTGAGGTACGTGGTAGAAAGTTCCGGGAGAAACGCACAGTATTAGACCGCCATCCATCGAGATAATTATACAGGTAATGTAAGCTAAATAAATGTAAATTCTAAATATTCCTAATTAAAATTCTAAATCCTACACAGTTACATCACACCTGTGAGTAATTTTGTCATCTCCTTTTATGACCATCGCTGATGACCCTCGCCTTATATAGAGGTCTCAGCTAAATAGGGGTCAACCGCTTTGGCTAGGCAGCTTAGCTCCACAGTATGCTGATTGGCTAATTTTGGCTATGGCTAAAGATTAACTATGTCTCTATATTTACACACCTGATTGTGCTTATATATTAGAACTATAGGTGACGGGTAGGGCACACAAGCGACGCCAATCGATTTTGATTTTTAGCTACTAAACGGGATCGGGTTACAACCTCTTGGCAAACACTTATACTATTTATTAAATAACCATGAAAAAATGTTGGGTCCAACGCGTACGCGAAAAATTGATTCACGCAAAAAGCGGCCACTTTTGGTGAGAATCAATTTTTTGCGTAAAAAAACGGACCCTACCTTTGTGCATGGTTATTTAATAAATAGTATAAGTGTTTGCCGAGAGATTGTAAACCCGAAATTGTTTAAAATAGATCTGGTTTAGTAGCTAAAACTTAAAATCTATTGGCGTCGCTAGTGTGCCTTAACCGGCACCTTAAATATCCATATGCCATAGACACACAGACACGTCAAACTTATAACACCCCGCCGTTTTTGCGTCGGGGGTTAAAAACTGTGGCCTCACTCCATTGATATAGGTAGTTCATTTTAGGCCAATTTCTCCCAAACTCACTCACGTCACGTCGACTCTTCAGTTTCCGATCGGAGTAGGAGAGTAAAAATCACAACACCTACGCTGCCATCTTTTAATTCCGGCTTTGTTGAATTTGTATTGGGCTTCCGGAACCCACACTCCCTCAGCGGAAGCGCGGGGATAATGCCGATTTTCTGTGAGGCCGTAAAATCACTCCAGCCGAGCCGGCCCATTCATGCGGAAACGTGGCTCTCCGGTGAAGTCGACCTTAGGAAACGTTTGTATTTCCCCTAAAAGTCCATAGGCGGCGGTTATCGCTTACCATCAGGTGATCCGTCTGCTCGTCTGCCACCTATCACATAAAAAAAACTTTTCGCAAAAGGTGGATCCGAGTATTAAAAAGGGGTTTTTAAAATAAGCTCTCGGAATCTCCAAACGACACTAGGCCGTCGTCCTAGTCTTAATCTATTAAGCCTATTTAGGCCTGCGCCCACGCACGGCCGCAAGGCCATCGAAAGCGCCTGTGGGCGTACATGGTGCTCGGTAGCATATTATATGTTTGCCGAATTCTTTTAACGTGATTCGTCATTATGTAATCTTCTGAGGCCTTACCATCAGTTTGAATTACTATCCTCGCTATCCAAAACTACTGCTGTCTCTTTCACATGCACCTCAATGATAGGGACAAAGCGATAGTTTTCGATAGCAAGAACAGTTTTCAAATTCATGGTAAGATACGTAAGAAAATTCTTTATATTTCGTCTTTACCTATGAAATTACCGTTTAGGATGGCGATTTTTAGAAGTTGTATTTTCCGTACTAACTTTTTTAAATTATTGAAGTGACGGGTAGGGCACACTAGCGACGCCAATAATTCTCACAACATCTCATACGTTGACCTGATTCCGTACTAAGTAGCTTAAGCACTTGTGTTACAGATATCAGACAACAGAGGAACACAAATATATACTTAAATACATATATTACACCTAGACACCGAACAAACACAAGTGTTCATCGCACGAATGTTTGTCCAGGGTGGGGATCGAAACCACGACCTTTGGCGTAAGAGGCAGGGTCACCACCAATTGCGCCATCCGATCAGTCAGCCAATCGATTTTAAACTTTTAGCTACTAAGCTGGACCCATTTTAAACAATTTCGGGGTTACAATCTCTCGGCAAACACCTATACAATTTTTTTTTAATACTTATACAGAGTGTATCTGTGGAAATTCACATCCCTTTAATCACGTGTTCTACCAACCATTCTGAACAACATTTGTTCAACGACTTTTTCGAAATTAGTCGAACATTTCTTCGACTACACAAGAAGAAAGAGAAAATGAAGAAGAGAACTTGAAATTTTTTATGCGAATTTCCAAAATGTTGTTCAAAATGGTTGATAGAACACGTGGTTAAAGGGATATAAATGTTCACAGATACACCCTGTAGTTAAATGTTTGGTCTGCTTTGGCACTCAAATTTTGGATTACCGTCAAAAGTGGCCGCTTTTGGCGTGAATCAATTTTAGGTGTATAAAAACGGACCCAACATTTGTGGATGGTTATTTAATAAATAGTATAAGTGTTTGCCAAGAGGTAGTTACCCCGAAATGGTATAAATTAGATCCGGTTTAGTAGCTAAAAGTTATTATCGATTGGCGTCGCTAGTGTGCCCTTCCCATCACTTTAACAGGGGATCCAGACATGTGTGGTCCCCGGCAGAGTAGAATAGGCCACCCTCACTCTTACCGAGGTGTCGTAAAAGGCGACTAAGGTAAAGCTGCTGGCATGATCATCAGCACCCAGAGAAGGAAAACTCTGCATTTATATCAAAACCCTCGCCAACCCGTCTGCCAAGCGTGGTGAGTATGGCAATTACCCCCCATGTGATTGAGGGAGGCCCGTGCCCCAGCAGTGGGGACTTAAATGGGCTGATGATGATGATTACCTATGATATTATGAAGTTGTATTTTCCGTACTAAACTTTTTTAAATTATTGAAGTGACGGGTAGGGCACACTAGCGACGCCAATCGATTTTAAACTTTTAGCTACTAAGCTGGACCCATTTTAAACAATTTCGGGGTTACAATCTCTCGGCAAACACCTATACAATTTTTTTTTAACACTTATACAGAGTGTATCTGTGGAAATTCACATCCCTTTAACCACGTTTTTACCAACCATTCTGAACAACATTTGTTCAACGACTTTTCGAAATTAGTCGAAATTTTTTCGGACACACAAGAAGAGAGAGAAAGTGAAGAAGAGAACTTGAAATTTTTTATGCGAATCCCAAAAGTCATAGAACTAAAATATTGTTCAAGAATTGTTGATAGAACACGTGGTTAAATTGATATAATGTTCGACAGATACACCCTGTAGTTAAATGTTTGGTCTGCTTTGGCACTCAAATTTTGGATTACCGTCAAAAGTGGCCGCTTTTGGCGTGAATCAATTTTAGGTGTATAAAAACGGACCCAACATTTGTGGATGGTTATTTAATAAATAGTATAAGTGTTTGCCAAGAGGTAGTTACCCCGAAATGGTATAAATTAGATCCGGTTTAGTAGCTAAAAGTTATTATCGATTGGCGTCGCTAGTATGCCCTTCCCGTCACTTTAACAGGGGATCCAGACATGTGTGGTGCCCCGGCAGAGTAGAATAGGCCACCCTCACTCTTACCGAGGTGTCGTAAAAGGCGACTAAGGTAAAGCTGCTGGCATGATCATCAGCACCCAGAGAAGGAAAACTCTGCATTTATATCAAAACCCTCGCCAACCCGTCTGCCAAGCGTGGTGAGTATGGCAATTACCCCCTCATGTGATTGAGGGAGGCCCGTGCCCCAGCAGTGGGGACTTAAATGGGCTGATGATGATGATTACCTATGATATTATGAAGTTGTATTTTCCATACTAACTTTTTTTAATTTGTTAAAGAGACGGGTTGGGCATACTAGCGACGACAATCGATTTTAAACTTTTAGCTACTAAACTAGATCAATTTTAAACAATTTCGGGGTTACAATCTCTCGGCAAGCACCTATACAATTTTTTTTAACACTTATACAGAGTGTATCAGTGGAAATTCACATCCCTTTAACCACGTTTTCTACCAACCATTCTGAACAACATTTGTTCAACGACTTTTCGAAATTAGTCGAAATTTTTTTCGACTACACAAGAAGAGAGAGAAAGTGAATAAGAGAACTTGAAATTTTTTTATGCGAATCCCCAAAAGTCATAGAACTAAATATTGTTCAGAATTGTTGATAGAACACGTGGTTAAATGGATATAAATGTTCACAGATACACCCTGTAGTTAACTGGTTGGTCTGCTTTGGCACTCAAATTTTGGATTACCGTCAAAAGTGGCCGCTTTTGGCGTGAATCAATTTTTGGTGTACAAAACCGGACCCAACATTTGTGAATAGTTATTTAATAAATAGTATAAGTGTTTGCCAAGAAGTAGTTACCCCGAAATGGTATAAAATAGATCCAGTTTAGTAGCTAAAAGTTATTATCGATTGGCGTCGCTAGTATGCCCTTCCCGTCACATTAACAGGGGATCCAGACCTGCGGCATGTGGTCCACGGCAGAGTAGAATAGGCCACCCTCGCTCTTACCGAGGTATCGTAAAAGGCGACTTTACCTTTGCTGCTGGCATGATCATCAGCACCCAGAGAAGGAAAACTCTGCATTTATATCAAAACCCTCGCCAACCCGTCTGCCAAGCGTGGTGAGTGGCATATACCCCTCATGTGATTGAGGGAGGCCCGTGTCCCATGCAGTGGGGACTTAAATGGGCTGACGATGATGATGATAAGTGTTTGCCGTGAGGTTGTAACCCCGAAATTGTTTAAAATAGATCCGGTTTAGTAGCTAAAAATTAAAATCGATTGGCGTCGCTAGTGTGCCCTACCCGTCACGTTAAAAGACCATATCGGGAATTAATATTTCACAGATCTTTGTTATGTATAATCTAAATTTACGATCAGTAACAATGTATTTAATTATACACACTGAATAATATCCTAATATGGTTCGATGTCTAACACGAGCATAGTATAATTATTTCACAGCAGTAACATGATATCAACACAAACCAACTTATTACAAATCGCGATGTTAAGTTACCGTACTAAAGCTCATGTCATCCCGTTCCAACACGCAATGATAAAACGGGCTGGCACGAGTTTTGTTCCAGGACAATCCTTAGTTTGCGATTTGTAATAAGGGGGATTGGGTTTAAACCCGAGCATGCACCCGTGGGAGAGCCTCGCTTCGGCATGAATGGGCCGGCTCGACCGGGGTAATACACGGTCTCATATTATATAGAAAACCGGTTTGAAACAGCACTGTGCTGTTTCGCTTCGTGAGTTATGGTGACGGGTAGGGCACACTAGCGACGCCAATCGATTTTGATTATTATCTACTAAACCGGATGTATTTTAAACAATTTCGGGGTTACAATCTCTCGGCAAACACCTATACTATTTATTGAATACTCATAGTTAACTGTTTGGTCTGCTTTTGCACTCGAATTTTGGACTGCCGCCAAAAGTAGCCGCTTTTGGCGTGAATCAATTTTCTGCGTTCAAAAACGGACCCAACATTCCGATTTCGCGTTGATTGCTTTCCATCAGGTGACTTGCTTGCTCGTTTGTCCGCCTCTAGCATAAAAAAAATCTTTTGTTCATGGTTATTTAATAAATAGTATAGGTAAGTGTTAGCCGAGAGGTTTAACCCCGAAATTGTTTAAAATAGATCCGGTTTAGTTGCTAAAAATCAGAATGGATTGGCATCGCTAGTGTGCCCTACCCGTCACCTTAAGGTACTGGAGGCCCGATCCGGGGAGAAGGGGGGTTTAAAGGTGACTCCACTGGTATCGCGGATGTCCATGGGCGGCGACAATCGCTTACCATCAGGTGATCCGTCTACTCGTCTGCCACATAACACATAAAAACAAATTGCACCACTGAATTTTTCAAATCTATTACCCTGGGCTTCAAAGCGACCGCTCTGGACGCAACGGGGAATTACAAGAGAATTTAAACTCCTAGATGTGGCTGTCTGTACTTGAAATAACTAATATATTTTGGTACTTTCAAAATTTATATCTAAGTTTTCGGTAAGACATTTCAAGTGTCAGCCCGGTCTCTGGAAGATGCCGGTCTTGTACGTTAAGCCGTTGGTCCTGCGCCCGATCCCTCTCAGATCGTGTCACACTGGTGTCCCATCGGAATATGAGGGCAAGGGAATAGAAAGTGCACATGTATTTGCGCACACACTTGAACACTTTATCCTGCGTACGTGGCTGATCGTTGAGTAATTCGTAATCTGTTGGAGGATATTATACAAAGTTACTGTCTTTAAGTCGATCGCTTTGTTAAATCCAGCCTACGTTTGACCTCAGATTCTGCTATGAATCACAGTAACACCATTTTGAATGACACGGCTCTGATCGGCCATCTTGGATGCTTGCTCATTTCTATTTTTCATGTGACCTTCAGGTGACATTAGGTCGAATATAATGACATTCCGTGTTCGGTTTTAATCCGGGTCAAAGTTATAAGAAAAACAACATAAAATAAATGAATATTGAATTCTCTAATCAACTCTATAATAGGGGAATGCTCTGATGAGTTATTTCAACTTATCCCATCCTCCCCTTTCCACTTCCGAACAACACGTGCTGGACAGCGTTGCCATCCGCATACCATCCAGACAATGGCGGCGCGCACCAAGAGGTTTGCCTCCTCGTTCCTGCCCCGAGCCATCAAGACATGGAAAACCCTCCCAGCTCATGCAATCCTTCATACAATCCGGGGTCTTTTAGGCGGGGCGTGAAACGGCATCTCAGCAGGCCATTAGGGTGAGGATGGCAGACACAATGGGTACTTTGTTAGTTCTTTTGTGCCTGTCAACTTCATATTTGGATTTCACGGCCGCTTACCATCAGGCAGGAGTGAGGTCATCCTGATTGGCCTTTCTATATAAAAAAAACAATTAGATGCAGAAATGATGTTTAACAAAGGATTTTGACCGTGGGAGAGCCACGTTTCGGCATGAATGGGCCGGCTCGACTGGAGTGATACCATGGCCTCAAAAAAACCGGAGTGAAACAGGGTCTCTTCGGTTTTTGGCTGCGTGAGTGAGGGTACCGGAAGATGATCTCGAGATGTTTCGCGGATATTAAAAAAAACACAGTGTTTATTAACACATTGGGTTCAACAATAAATAAAATAAATAAATATTTCACAACATCACATACAGTGATCTGACTCCGAGATAGATAGCTCAAGCACCTGTGTTTTTTTTTTGTCTTTTTATATGAGAGGTGGCAGACGAGCAGACGGATTACCTGATGGTAAGCAATTCCGCCGCCCATGGACACCCGCAACACCAGTGGAGTCACAAGTGCGCTGCCAACCTTTTCCTCTTCCCCCGATCAGTCAGAGGCAGTGGTATCACTCCGATCGAGCCGGCCCATTCATGCCTTAGCGTGGCTCTCCCACATTTGGAACTGTGTTACGGATATCAGAACCAACGGAATTACAAATATACATGTACATACATTTAATACTTTTCTTTTGTAAATACATACTTATAATACGTACATAGAAAACACCCAGACCAATACAAACAGACATGTTCATGCACACAAATGTTTGTACTGTGCGGGGATCGAACCCCCAACGGTTGTACCAGAGACAGCGTTCACTACCACTGATCCAAACGGGTCGTCAATATTGAATATTGATGCACAGAGGATAAAAACAGGAGGAGGGTCGATGAGCGAAAACATCGTGAGGATATTTTCCCTCATCGACCCTCATAGTCTCTGAAATGTGTAACCATGATTCAGTTGGTCTGGTTCCCCTGTTAAAGGGTTGCGAAGGTCAGACGTGTGTCGCTTCATTGTAATTAAGATACCACAAATCCTGAATCATCTTATCTTATCTGTTAGGGGCCATTTTCATGGGCACGTCGACCCTAAGGGATCTTTTGTACCTACCCTATCTTTTGCGCTCCTACTCACGAAAGATTCGTTTCATCAGCGTCACGATGTCTTTCGGATTGAAATGCCTGTAGTATTCTGGTTTAGGATAAGCGTTACCTAGAAGACACATTCTGCTTCTGTTAGTCGCATTCACATGAAGCATGTTCTATGATTTCCGTCTCCCGTCTCCTCCTTGCTATGTTCGATGTTATGTTATGTTATGCACTCTCTATTCCCTTGCCCTCATATGGGACATTAGTCTCACACGACCGGAGAGGGATCGGGCTTTCGTGCTTTCCGAGGCACGGGTATAAGGGTCATAAGACCGCCAACTTCTTACGGACTCCGGGCTTACACTGAGAATAGGACAACATTTCAAAATTGCTAAGCTCTGAAACAAAAATACCAATTCTTTGTTTACTTTTCCGCTGCTCGAATATATATTTATTCATTTTTTATATTGCTTATTTACTGAGAAAAAAATTAAAAACTAAAAAACGTAAGATGACGTCATCGGACGGCAGAATGTAAAATATTTCTTTGCTTAGCACATTATAGTTTTAAATTTACGTAATGCCAAACCCATGACATGTAACTGTCAAAAAAAAAAGACAACTTGTCAACGTTGAATGTATGAATGACGTTGACAATGTTGACACTAGTATTATTTACCTTTGACAGTAGTACCTTTTTTTTATTAAAACAATGATAAGCAAAGGAATATCGCTGTATTCAGCCGTCCGATGACGTCATTTGGCGCTTACGTCTATTTAGAATAAAAATAATTTATTTTATGTATGAAAATGGACAAATTTTGAAAAAAGAAAAAATATGGGTCTGTTCATTTTATGTCTACTTTCATATAAAAAAAACAATATGGACATGTTAAAAATATGAAATTTTGTCCATTGCTTAACAGAAAAACTCAGGTACAAATTTTGGCCCGACCCGGGGATCTATCCCGGGACCCCAAGCGCAGCCGTCGCTTTAAAATGCAACGCATTACCCACTGCGCCAACGAGACAGTCGATGTTCGTTGCATAATGTCTATGAGATTCCTTGTCGGTTGTCTATTACCTCCAAGAAGATGTTTTGATCCTGTATCATGCAACCAGGAATGACACGCTAAGATGCAGATTATGTTGCATGCTCTTATTCTTTCTCTCACGTGTTCGGAACTGAAGTTCACATGAAGTCCACGTGACGAACTGTGGACACGCAAACGAATTAAAACCAATCAATACATTGTTATTTTTCTTTCTCACTCTTTCAATGACGTATATCCCTTAATACAAATACAGATAATTCAACTCACTAAGACGCGCCCCACCACTTTTGGGCAATTTCGGGATTACAACCTCGGGTAAGGTTGTAATCCCGAAATTGTTTAAAATATATCCGGTTTAGTAGCTAACAATTTAAATCGATTGGTGTCGCTAGTTAGGCTACCCGTCGCCTTAAATAATTTAAACACTTCTCACAAAAAAAATATTCAAGTAGAACATCTTTTCAGTTACCCCGTGACGCTCTGTCAATGTCGTGATTGGCGTCGCTAGTGTGCCCTACCCGTCACCTTAATTATAAGTTTCGAATAACTAATTAACATTATTTACCAGTTAAATAGAGTTATCAAATAAAATTTGTGATTTATAACGAACAGTTTCCAAAAATATCAATAAAAAAACAGGAAGCATTAACAAATATTGAAGCACGTTTCAAACCTTAAGCAATTGCAATAGAATACAATTTTGATTGATTAACAAATCGAATATTGGTACATAATTTAATTTGCGCATTTTGCCACCGTTGAAATATTTTTTTTGTACACAAAGTAAAGATGGCCGCTTTTTTGTTCGCTCAAGCAAATTTGTGTTGTTTTCAATTCTCATTACATATTTAAAAATATTCGCCCTTGAACTTTTGGTAGATGTACAGACGACCTCTCGGATTACTACAATCCGTTGCCTTGATATTGAACCAAATGTGTTTGGCGTTTAGTTTAGAATCGCATGGCGTCACCACATGCAGTTGTCTGTACCGCTTAGGTACATCTTTGAATGATACGTCGTTGCTATTGGGTCATTGGGAGTTAAGTATGTTATGTCATTACAATATAGATAGATAGATAAATATTCTTTATTGCATAAAAACACCAATCACGCACGAAAAGATTCAATGTTAAAAGAACAAACAATTTCGTACAGAATATTTTCCACATTTTACGCTTCGGTATGAATAGGCTGGCTCGACCGGAGTGACGCCATGGCCTCACAGAAAAGCTTGTACTGTTTTTCGTCGAGTCTTGAGGGTACTCGAGGCCCAATCCAAGGGGAAAGGGAATAGGAAGGCAGGGCCCTTGTGACTACTTTTGTGGGTGTCCATGGGCAGTGGCAATTACATTTTCACTAGGTGATCCGTCTGCTTATCTGCCACCTTCCATATTTTTTTTCCAATCTAAAAAAAATTAAGTTATGTACTGATTTATCTTAATTTTTGAGATTTCTGCAATGCATTGGACTGTGAGGACAGGAAAATTATAATACTTATATTTGAAATAATTAATTGGGTGTTTTCAATATATTTTGTACTTAGGTCTGTTATTTTTCACGTTGCAAACTGTATCGTGACCGAGTTAATTTTCTTGCAAACGCCTCTAATTAGTTCATACTTATTCGAGTACCACAGGGCTCAGTTTTATGACCAAAACAGTTTATACACAAAATTGCAACCGCTTAATTGTTTTTAGAGATGTCTACTAGTGTACTACTTTGCTTAATTTTAGCTAATGTTGAATTACTTACAGGCCTAGTATTCATCTTTGCAACTGTTAAAAGATAGTCTTTTTTGCACAATAACGTTACAAAACTTAATGATTTTGTCATTATCGGCGGTCTTATTTGTTCTGTAATGTGATAATAAGTAATCAGAGATTTGATTGAGTTAAAAGTATCTGTCTACCCACGTTAAGCCTTCTAAACGGATCAGCCTACAGGTCATAATATCATCATCATCAGCAGCAGCATTCTAGCCAATATACGTATATTGCTGGACATAGGTCTCCCCCAATGATCTCCACACAGATCAGTCATGCGCCTGGGTCATGATATCTCTCAGGGCAAAATAATAAATGCGAAGGATCTTACTCTTAGAACCACCGTAAATGAAAGAAAGAAAGAAAAAACATTTATTTGACACAAAAGAGATTACAATTCAAACTTAAAATAAAACTAAACAACTAAAATTAAAATTAAAATAGTGTGCCAAATAGGCTTCCACTCAGCATGTGCCGTGGTGATAGTTATCGCCACGACGCTGGTTTTCAGTGGTCACCATGGTAGAGGAGAGCGAGGCTCTGGCAAGAGGTGACGGCCATGCAACCAAAGTTTCAAATAAAATTATACATTCATATCATACCAAACTACAAAATATTAAGGCGACCAACCCAAATGGTGATTTCGACATTGAACTAACAAATCCCTTTCTTTGTTTCAGAATTATGAAGCCACTACTGCCCGTGGTGGCGATATGCCTGATCCTATCAGTGTCCGCCCTCCCCGAAAACATTGAAGAGGTCAAAGAACTCCCCCAAAGCAAAGAACCTATTGTAGAAGCTGAGGAAAGTGAGCCCCAAGCCAGGAAAGAGAGATGCACCTCTTGTGGTGGAGGAGTCAAATTAAACCTCAAAGCCCCTAAATCCAGTTCTAGCTGCAATCCAAGCTTTGCCTGGTGCAGAAGTACACACACAACAGTCCTATGAAAGCTGTTCTTCAGACAAAGGCTGCGCTGGTCTGAAAGTCAAAGATGGACGTATTGTAGAGAAATTTGGAAACGCCGACGCTTTCAAAGCGGCGGCTGCCGCTGATACTGGCAATGAGTTCCAGTTCCACGCTGGTGGTGGCGTCTTTGAAGGTGGAGTCGCTAACGGTGGACCTTTCTGGTGGATGAACCAACAGAACTCGCCTTTTAAGAACGCAGCTGGTAGTGGAGGCTTTGAGAAGTACAGCAAACAAAGTTCAAGCTTCTCAAGTTCAGGAAATACTGGTTCATTACCCTTAGTTGCTGGAGGCTCCGTGGACTTAGCTGCCAATCCTTTCTTAAACGGAGACTTTTCTAAACTCGCTGGAGGTTTTAACGGCGGCGCTGGAACTGGTAAAGAAGGCTTCTCATCGTCCTCCTTCGAATCTTCATCATTCTCCACATCTAACAAAGGAGAGGTAGATCTAACGAAGAATCCTTTCTTGAATGGAGGAATTAAATTGGGTCAAGGTTTTGGAGCGCAAGCTGGGTTTGGGGCTGGTGGCGCCCAATTTGGGGCCAGTGGTGCAGGCCAATCTGGAGCCGGAGCAGGCCAGGCTTTTAACAGTCAGAGCTCTTTCTCCCAATCTAGTAACACCTTTGGTGGACAAGGGCAAGGTTTTGGGGCTCAAGGTGCCGGAGCGGGCGCCCAAGGAGGAGCAAACTTTGGAGCATCAGGATCTTCGTTTAATGCTGCATCAGCTAGCAAATTCGGAGGTGGATACACTGGTTCCTCCCCAAGTCCTTTCACGGCATCTGCTGGTGGTTCCAACGTGAATTTGATTCAGAATACCCAGAAAGCTAGCGAGTTTGAATTCGATCAGGCCCAACAGACTCAGCAGAATATTGATGAGGCTTTCCAGTCTACTGGGAATGTACTAGCTCATGAGCATACTGGTGGTGATCTGCAGCAGACCTGTGCAGGACAAGGGTACGTCTGTGTGCATAAGGCCCAGTGCAACAATGGTGTGGTCAATGGAAATGGGGCGAATGTTCTTCAGGCCAAGACTCAGGTGAGTTTATGTTTTTTTTATTTATTTATTATCTCATACAAAGACTTTTGATAAACAAATCAGGGTTAATGGCATTGTATAAACCGCTGAGGTTTGTCCACAATGTTGAGGTTTACGTCAGCCTATTGCTCGCATTAAATACAAAAATAATAGTCTATTATTATTTGTTAGAAATGGGGTGAGCCCTGCGTCTCATAGCCACTGCGACCAGTAGATGATCTATTGTGGCAGCCCCGTAACCTATTACAGCACCTCATGTAGCTCCAGCTTCAGGATAAACCCGAGAATGGAGCTGATGGGGGAGCTTTTGATCTCGTCTGCTGAGATCATGTGTGCTCCTAGGTGCCGGCTTCTGCAGCGGTGCAGCGCTATGCACTCGCCGAGGACGTGGATAATCGTTTCCTCGTCCTCGCGACAGAACCTGCAGATTTTGGTATCTGAAAGGCCCATAAAATAATAGTCTACGAGTAGTATTACAAACAAAAATCACAAAGAAACACTACTAATCGGGGCTACAACCTCTCGGCGAACACATATACTATTTATTAATTAACCATGCACAAATGCTGGGTCCGTTTTTTTACGCGAAAATTGATTACCGCCAAAAGCAGCCACTTTTAGCGTGAATCAATTTTTCGCGTACAAATGTTGGGTCTGCATTTGTGCATGGTTATTTAATAAATAGTATAAGAGTATCCCCGAAATTGTTTAAAATAGATCCGGTTTAGTAACTAACATTTGAAATCGATTGGCGTCGCTAGTGTGCCCTACCCGTCACCTTAATTTCCATTTGTATATTACCAAAGAAGTAGAAACCAGGTAAACGTTCTCCTAATTCATGAGAAAGTGTGATTTTAATTTTGCTTTAAATTTCTTGCAATTTATACCACATTTTAAAGAAGTCGGTAGTTGGTTTATAAACCGTCAAATAGTCAATTAATCATCAATTTAGTCGGTTATGTTCTAACACCACGTAAGTCATTGCTTGGCGGTTGTGACATTTTGCCATTCGCTAAATAATCGAGAGAAGCGTCCTTTTGCTCAATCAGTATCAAGACACGACCAATAAAAACTGACCTACGAGGTTAAGGAGACGGGTAGACACAGTCCCTCCACCAGCCAATAGTCCTTCCTACCGTCTCGGCATACGGACCGAATCTTGGGAGACGCTCACCAGGTACTTGCTAAGGGCTCTTTCCCCGGTGCGTTTCTTCACTCCCTACAAAGTCTGTGTCTGTGTCCCATCTCAATGTCACTTCTCCCCAAATGGGGCGTGAAACACCACAACACAAGCGACTCGCGCTCGGGCAGTTCCACATCAATCTCCTTCCTAATGATAAGCCTTTTGTGTGCAAACGCACGCAACCGTCCACGGGTAGGGCACAATCTATTGGCGTCGCTAGCCAATCGATTTTAATTCTTAGCTACTAAACTAGATCTATTTTAAACAATTTCGGAGTTACAACCTCTCGGCAAACACTTATACTATTTATTAAATGACCATTCACAAATGTTTTTGTACGCGAAAAATTTATTCACGCCAAATGCGGCCATTTTTGGCGGTAATCCAAAATTCGAGTGCAAATGCAGACCAAACAGTTAACTATAAGTATTAAATAAGTAATTTAAAAAAAAATACACTAAAAACCACCAGACACTAATTTAAAACCTTTGAATTGCATCAGCCCGGGCTGTTTTAGCCCTACCCGCCGAATCCCACTATAATTTTTAATCATTTCAACTAAACTGACAGGTGTTAATGTGTCATTCCCCAACATTATTGCTACTTTTGACAGATGTCAAGTGTCAAAATGTTTGGGAACTTGACGTTTGCATTTGTCAGTTTAGTTCGCATAATTAAAAATCAAAGTATAAAGTAAATGATTATTTAAATGATAAAGATTCCTGGACATGTTGATCTCTTCGCCTGTCCTCTAATTTATCATTTCATAATAATTTTACTTAGACGATTTATCTAAACGATACTGATTATAAGTGTAATAAAACACAAGGGTGAATATCTCTTGGTATATGGTCTGTCTTATAGTTACTTAATGCACAATTACAAATAAACTTATCTTGGACAACTGCACTGCTCGCCGCTCAAAACAAAAACTGCCCATCCAATATGGCCGCCTGTCACTAGCTTTTGTATCGATTACTTTATCGATTTCATAATTAAATTAATATATATAATATTTTATTTTAAATTAAACACAATAATTCTATTTTTAAAATAACCGTAATATTATAACAAACTTAACATAGGCATTGTATGCCATACTGTCACTGTAATCATAATTTTTATAGGAAAGAATATCGCATTATATTAAAAATGAAAATTGTAATTACCATATTATTTGAAAAGATTAACTACTCAGTTTCTTGCTGATTCCTCTCGGTAGGAATTGACATTCCGAATCAGCGGTAGATAACATTATACAAGGTGTATCTGTGAATATTTACATCCCCCCAACCACGTGTTCTACTAACTATTCTGAAAAACATTTGTTCTAATGACTTTTGGAAATTCGCATAAAAAAAATTCAACTTTTCATACAAAGTCGGTCACGTGACTCGGTCATTTTGTATCGGGAGCCGAAAAACCTAACGTTCAGAATGGATGATAGAACACGTGGATAAAGGGATGTTAATGTGCACCGATACACCCTGTATTTGACATTCATAAATGTTCTGTATTTTTTTTTTATTTGTTACACAAAACAGAACATCATTATTAAAAAATTTAAACTACACAATGACAAATCTTATGAGCTAGATGATATCCTAAAACATGCGTACACATCATGTTTAAAAATGACGGAAGTTAAGTTAATTACAGTAATAATAATTTGTAGTTTAAAACTAACTTATAAAATTTAATTTCAACCCTCCAGTTGTTTCGAAAAAATATGTTGTAATTTTCTCTTCATCCATCCATCCATCGCAAAATACATCCAGGATTTCATAATTGTCTATTAGTAATTCGTAGTATGGACTAAAGATATTTTGATTATTAAATGAGATTAAATCAATACGTTTTCGTTACATGGCAATTTATTATGATTCTATATAACATACTTGATGAGCCTATATAACATGGGTTCCAGACAGCTGTCAGGCATAATCTATTGGATACCATTTCAAACAGTCGAAGTAACACTTCGACTTCCCATAGTTTAAATGTCAGGGACGAATTACCGGACTTTACCAGAGACAAGCACGGTCTAGCGGCAGCCATCTTTTATTTAATGTCATGTAATAATGATGATGACATTTGTACACTGCCTCGGTTTTGCTGTGGTTAGTGGGTCAACCTTATAGCTTAGTTTTCCAGCGGATCTCATAATTTCTGATACGATCACACAAGGAGACTCCGAGCAGAGCCCTCTCCTTTGCTTTCTGGGTCACTTTGAGCCTCCTTAAGGTAACGGGTAGGGCACACTAGCGACGCTCATCGATTTTAATTTTTAGCTACTAAACCGGATCTATTTTAAACAATTTTGGTAACAATCTCTCGGCAAACACCTATACTATTTATTTAATTATACTATTTATTAATAGGTACTTAAAGTTAACTGTTTGGTATGCTTTTGCTCTCGAATTTTGGATTACCGCCGAAAGTGGCCGCTTTTGGCGTGAATCTTTCGCGTACAAAAACGGGCCCAACATTTTTGCATGATTATTTAATAAGTAGTATAAGTGTTTGCCGATAGATTTTAACCCCGAAATTGTTTCAAATAGATCCTAGTTCGCGTTGCTAGTGTGCACTACCCCTCACCTTAATCGGCACATTGTAAGACTTTCGTCTTGATATAGCACAAAGTGCATGCCTCAAGTGGCAGGTGAACCGACGATCTGGTGAAGATCGCGGGAATCCCTTGGATGCGGGCGGCGCAGGACCGATCTGTGTGGAGAACATTGGGGAGGCCTATGTCCAGCAGTGGACGTCTATTGACGGAAATGATAATGATGAGTGGGTCGCACTTTATAGTGACCGCTGCGCTAGAGGTCCCCGGTATAATCCCGAGGCGGTCGGGTCAAAACCTTAGTGTTAGTTTACCTACAGGAGTATATCCCGACGGCTACGACTTAGGGACCTTCAAGAGAAGAGCATACTCCTTTTTTAAAAGGCCAGCAACGTATTAGCGATCTCTCTGATTTCGGCGGCGATGATTGTTTTCCATCAGGTGACTTGCTTGCTCGTTTTTTAATGAATGAATGAATGAATGAATGAATGAATGGATGAATGAATGAAAGAAAGCTTTATTTGGCACAATATAAAACAAGGAAACTTAATTAGAAACATAAGCTAGACATAAATCATAAACGAAATTTTTCGCCCGTAGTGTCAGCCCGAAGTCTAGAAAGTTGGCGGTCTTATACCGCCGTGCCTCGGAAAGCACGTTAAGCCGTTGGTCCTGCTCCTGCGCCCGGTCTTTCTCCAGTCGTGTTACGCTGGTCCCATCGGATTATGAGTGTATGGGAATAATATAATAATAATAATAAGTCTCACAACATCTCATACGTTGACCTGATTCCGTACTAAGTAGCTTAAGCACTTTTGTTACAGATATCAGACAACAGAGGAACACAAATATATACTTAAATACTTATATTACACCCAGACACCGAACAAACACAAATGTTCATCGCACGAATGTTTGTCCAGGGTGTGCACTTGTGTTTGCGCACACAATTTAGCACTATTATTTATCCTGCTTACGTGCCTGTTCGTTGAGATTGGCCTGCCGTAGCCGTAATCGGTTGAAAATACAAAATCATTTATCAACTAAATTGATAAAATACCATAAATTACAAATGCTACATTAACATTTAACTTGGCCGTGCACTACCGTGCGCCATGTCTTGCCTAACCTTATCAATAGATTTCAAGATAGCCAAGTCTATTTGTAATCTCTTTGTGATTGACCTTTAGTCAATTTTGACCTTTTGATCAAAGATATGTTCGTAATTACTTAAATAATAAATTAATAGATCATTCGTACTAATTAATCAAGAATCTTAATAATTAATCATTTTGGTCAAAATGATTATTTAAAATGGTCATAATGATTAATAATGAGACCGCGTAATTTAGTAGTCAACATTAAAAAGCGAAGTTAAGCAACGCGTGCTGTTTTTGAGATGGGTGGCCGATCAAATTAAAAAATCAATCATATTATAATAATACTTTGGGCATACACAAGCGTAGAGCCACGTTTCGGCATGAATGGGCCGGCTCAACCGGAGTGATACCACGGATTCACAGAAAACTGGCGTGAAGCAGCACTGTGCTGTGTTTCGCTGCGTGAGTGAGGGTATTGGAGGCCCAAGTCGTGGGAAATGAGGGTTCAAAAGTTGGCAGCACACTTGTGACTCCACTGGTATCGCGGGTGTCTATGGGCGGCGGCAATCGCTTACCATCAGGTGATCTGTCTGCTCGCCTGCCACCTATCACATTAAAAAAAGGCAATGAAATATTGTAAATTAAAAATGAATTTATTTAAAATACCGATGATCATGCTTTAAACTTACTCAGCAAATACACTTACGTGCAAAAAAATAGTAGCCATAATATGAACAATCAATTATTAGGTATTATTTTATCCTTAGGCGTAGACCTTAGCTACTGCGCTATAGAAATTGTCACTTACACCCGTGAAACGTAAATATCTACACATTTTTAATATTTTTTGTAAAAAAATAAAATTGAATTTGGATTCTGGCTGGTAGGAGTCAAACACTCCGCGTGGACTGATGCAATCCAAAGGTTTTAAATTAGTATCTAGTGGTTTTTAGTGAACAAATTTGGTGTTGATTTGTGCAGTGAAGTGCCGCGAAGTGATCCTGATAATAAGAATTGAATTGTATCGTTTTTAACATGCTATTGTGTGTCGAATGAGTTGTCCCGGACAACTTGATTGGACCTAATAGAGTCTAAACCCACTGATTGTGTTTAGAGTGGTATTGGCAGAATCCGTAGGTCGATAAAACGTAAAACACCGGCGTTTTATTGAGCGACTGTGACTTTGACTGACTTCGACTGTTGACTACCCACTTAGTTCTCAATAAGTAACTTATTGAAATTTGCAAGATATGTTCGGATAGAGCCATAATATAATAAATTTTACAAAACCGAATTCTTTGCACGCAAGTGTAATTGCACATTCTACGCAGCCATTATTAAGTAAAGATGCTTTAGCTCAGTCAAGGTGAAACGTATTAATCACTATTTTTAAAAGAAATATTGACTCATACAGGATGTCATAAAAGCAATAAAAATATATGATACATCCTATATAGTGTTTAAATCGTAGTTTATTTTGACAGGACTCGTTTAAAGTCCGGTGACATTATGTGGCTGAAGTCCGAACGGAGAAGCGAACCCGGATATTTTATAAATAGCACTTGGGTATAATAAGAAAAAATATTTTACTTTATGGGCATAGTATTTTGACGACCCAATGGGAACAGTGGTAGTGAACGCTGCCTCTGATACAAGGGTTGCGGGTTCGATCCCCGCACAGTACAAACATTTGTGTGCATTAACATGTTTGTTTGTATTGGTCTGGGTGTTTGCTATGTATTATAAGTATGTATTTACAAAAGAAAAGTATTATATGTATATATTTGTAATCCCACTGTTGATTCTGATATCCGTAACACAGGTGCTTGAGCTACCTATCTCGGAGTCAGATCAATGTATGTGATGTTGTGAAATATTTATTTATTTAAACTTAAAATTATTCCCTGAGTTTAAGTAGATATATAAATCTTTTGTGTTCTAAAAATTTTATTATTACTATTATTCTGTATCATTGGTAAGGCACACTAGCGAAGCCAATCGATTTTAATTTTTAGCTACTAAACCGGTTAACTTTTTAACAATATCGAAGTTGCAGCCTCTCGGAAAACACTTATACTAGGTATTTATTTAATCATCATCATCATCAGCCCATTTAAGTCCCCACTGCTGGGGCACGGGCCTCCCTCAATCACATGAGGGGTAATTGCCATACTCACCACGCTTGGCAAACGGGTTGGTTTGATATAAATGCAGAGTTTTCCTTCTCTGGGTGCTGATGATCATGCCAGCAGCTTTACCTTAGTCGCCTTTTACGACACCTCGGTAAGAGTGAGGGTGGCCTATTCTACTCTGCCGAGGACCACACGGCATATTTAATACTAAAATTTAACTTTTGGGTCTGCTTTTGATCTCCAAATTTGAATTACCGCCAAAAACGGCCACTTATGGCGTTAATCCAAATTTCGAGTGCAAAAACAGATCAAAAAGTAGTGTACAATTATTATATAAGTAGTATACGCCGTGTGGTCCCCGGCAGAGTAGAATAGGCCACCCTCACTCTTACCGAGGTGTCGTAAAAGGCGACTAAGGTAAAGCTGCTGGCATGATCATCAGCACCCAGAGAAGGAAAACTCTGCATTTATATCAAAACCCTCGCCAACCCGTCTGCCAATCGTGGTGAGTATGGCAATTACCCCTCATGTGATTGAGGGAGGCCCATGCCCCAGCAGTGGGGACTTAAATGGGCTGATGATGGTGATGATAAATGTTTGCTTAGAGACTGCCGTTCCGAAATTGCCTATAATACATCGGGCTTAGTAATTAACAATTTAAATCGATTGTTGTCGCTACTTAGGGGTACCCGTCGCCTTAACATTGTATTCTATCATTGTGATGTTCTTTAGTCTATAAATCGTGGAATCTCGTAATCCTTGACTGCTAACAGCCCGGAGATACAATTGTAATAAATTAGTCTTTAATGGCAAAATAATTAACTTGGTACTATGTCGATATTTAGATAATTAAATTCGACATTTAATTTCTCTTTTATTTTTATTCAGGTCATCAAAACATACAACATATATGTATCTACATCGTTATTATTTTTACCGAAAACCTTATGATAGGTATCGTGTATTAAGTCCATTTAGACTATAATGTATCAATACGGGGATTAACACGATATTTATTATGTGAAACAACATTGTGTACTCACATATTTGGCTCGACGTTTCGGCTACGTTACAGCAGCTCCGCTTGAGTCCGCTCATGACCACGGCTAGGCTGCTGTAACGTAGCCGAAACGTCGAGCCAAATATGTGAGTACACAATATTGTTTCACATAATAAATATCGTGTTAATCCCCGTATTGATACATTATAGTTATAATGCAACGCGAAAATCTAAAAAACTATATAAGTCCATTTAGCATGTTAGATCAACAATATAAGCGATAGAAAATTAGCTGTTCTATTAATTATTGCCGGGTGGATCAGTGGTAGTGAGCGCTGCCACTGGTGCAAGGGTTGCGGGTTCGATCCCCGCAAAGTACAAACATTTGTGTGCATGAACATATCTGTTTGTATTGGTATGGGTGTTTTCTATGTATTATAAGTAAGTATATATTTACAAAAGAAAAGTATTATTATGTATATATTTGTAATCCCAGTGTTGATTCTGATATCTGTAACACAGGTGCTTGAGCTACCTATCTCGGAGTCAGATCAATGTATGTGATGTTGTGAAATATTTATTTATTATTCTATTTTGATTTTTGAATGAAACGGTTGATTTTTTTCGCTTATTTTGTTAATCTAATCGCACAATATCTATATTGGGATGTAAGCGACAAAAAATTACGATGTACAATTAAATGTATCTTAAAATGTAACAGTGGGAGAGCCACGCTTCGGCATGAATAGGCCGTCTCGATCGGGGTAATACCACGCCCTCACAGAAAACCAGCGTGAAGCAGTGCATGCGCTGTGTTTCGCTGCGCGAGTGAGGTTAAAAGATAAGCAGCGCACTTGTGAAACCACTGCCTGGTGTTGCAGGTGCCCATTGGCGGCGGTAATCACTCACCATCAGGTGATCCGTCGGCTCGTCTGCCACCTATATCATAAAAAAAATCATACCCAAATTAATTATAAATCTCTTTGAGCTTAACTAAGTATTAATTTAAAAATGTAGTTTTATTTAAATATGCTAAATTCGATTTTAAGATTTTTATTTTGTGAGTCCTAGTTACTTAAATAACTGACCGACAGGATGGCGGAATTGGTAGTGACCCTGCCTCTTACACCCAAAGGTCGTGGGTTCGATCCCCACCCTGGACAAACATTGTGCGATGAACACTTGTGTTTGTTCGGTGTCTGGGTGTAATATATGTATTTAAGTATATATTTGTGTTCCTCTGTTGTCTGATATCTGTAACACAAGTGCTTAAGCTACTTAGTACGGAATCAGGTCAACGTATGAGATGTTGTGAGAATTATTATTATAAATAAAGAAATATCCCAACCACAGATAAACATTATCCCACCCATCCTTCCCATCGAACCCACGACCTTTGGCCTACTAAATGCCTAATTAATGTAGACATCTTATTTTTATATTTCTTTGACTTAAATATGTTACCAAGCAATAAAATAGTCCATAATTTCAAACCTGTATGAAGACTTGTCATATAAGGAAAGCTAAGTTTAATTTAAAATTTATATACGATAATTTTATGTCGAAACATTATTATACTGTTCAAAATATTTATAGATAGATAGATAGATATTCTTTATTGCACAAAAGTAAAATACAAGCATGATACAACAGCAACAGACAGTACAATAAGGCGGTCTTATCGCTTGTAGTCGATTTCTTCCAGACAACCTTTGGGTAGAGGAAAGAAATATCGTATTCGTAATAAGGGAAGGCAGTGCAAAGAAGTTTAACAAATTTATTACGGATTTTCTTTTTTTTTTTTATATGAGAGGTGGCAGACGAGCAGACGGATCACCTGATGGTAAGCAATTCCGCCGCCCATGGACACCCGCAACACCAGTGGAGTCACAAATGCGCTGCCAACCTTTTCCGCTTTCCCCCATTGGGCCTCCGGTAAGCTCACTCACACGGCGAAACACAGCGCAGGCGCTGCTTCACGCCGGTTTTCTGTGAGGCAGTGGTATCACTCCGGTCGAGCCGGCCCATTCATGCCAAAGCGTGGCTCTCCCACATTTAAAATTTCGTTGCCAAACCAACATTATATTATAGTAGAGCTGCCTCGGTGGCGCAGTGGTTAGAGGGTCGCACTTTTAAGCGACGACTGCGCATGAGGTTCGATTCCTGGGTCAGGCCAAAAATTTGTACCTAAGTTTTCGGCAAGCAATTCTCAGTGGCAGCCCGGAGTCTGGAAGTTGGCGGTCTTGTACCCCCGTGCCTCGGAAAGCACGTTAAGCTGTTGGTCCAGCGTCCGATCCCTCTCCGGTCGTGTCACATTAGTGTCCCATCGAATTAGAAGGGCAAGGGAATAGAGAGTGCACTTGTGTTTGCGCACACACTTGAACACTATAATATATTCTGCGTACGTGGCTGATCGTTGAGATTGGCCGCTGTAGCTGTAATCGGTTGAAGGATATTATTATATACTATAGCTGAGCCAAGATAATAGGCCACATTTGACGATTCTAAATCTTAGATTCATAGAGAGGTGACCTACTAGAAAACTTCGTTAATCGAAGTGAATAATCGATATGTACATCAAACAAACGTGAATCGAATACTATAATGGAAAAGAAGTTGAAGACAAAACTTGAAAATAATAATTTTCATCAAATTTTCATTTCAGTTCTTCAAACCATTGCCTAAGCCTTAAGATAATTAATTAAAATATTCAAAAACTTCGATTAATTTATTTTTTTAACCTAGGAACCTATTCCATATAAATTACCATTCCGTATTGGTTTATAAATAGTATAAGTTCTAGCCGAGAGATTGTAACCCTGAAATTGTTTTAAATAGATCCGGTATAGTAGCTAAAACTTAAAATCGATTGTTGTCGCTAGTGTGCCCTACCCGTCACCTTAACACCATTCATTATAAGAAGGAGAAGGCAAAAAGAAATATTGCTTGAAAGTAGTAATTTTCACATTTTACTTCTCTTTTCCTAGGCCGTGTGGTCCCCGGCAGAGTAGAATAGGCCACCCTCACTCTTACCGAGGTGTCGTAAAAGGCGACTAAGGTAAAGTTGCTGGCATGATCATCAGCACCCAGAGAAGGAAAACTCTGCATTTATATCAAAACCCTCGCCAACCCGTCTGCCAAGCGAGGTGAGTATGGCAATTACCCCTCATGTGATTGAGGGAGGCCCGTGCCCCAGCAGTGGGGACTTAAATGGGCTGACGATGATGACGATGACTTCTCTTTTCGCGTAACTCCACACATCCAGCAGCATTGCGGATCATAAACAACATAATCCATACAGAAACTTGAATATTTCCTAAAGTTGGTAGGTAATTGTCTATTTCCACGCATTGAACATTTATATGTAAAATATCAAGTTTTCTGAATACGATCTTATGTTCGTGACTCACCATTGAATTATGGGACATACTAACGAAATTTAACTTCGCATATTAGCGACTTCAAGTCTCTGTATTTTGACATAAGCTTGAAACAAGTTTAATAATGTCTGAATTTATTATAAGCTGTTCCATTACATAGCCCATTAAAGTTTCTTAGCCTATATATTTAGATGATAATCATTTATTACCTATATTTGACATTAAAATGAATGTTAAATTCAAAAGGCACTTGATGACTTTGCGCGCAACTAGGAAAAACTCGACGAATTTACAGTGTGGAAAAAAACATTGGGCCCTGAATGCAATAGCACGTTTTGCTTAAAACAGTCATTTTTTTTGGTGTCTAGGCTAACTCTTGACCACAATCGCACCTGATGGAAAGCGACGATGAGGTCTAGGATGATACGCTGTTTGCCTAGAAGATGCCTGTTCACTCTTGCCTTAAAGATGTCCAGATTATAGTGATCCGGAAAAACAGACCTCGGTATCGAGTTCCATTCCTAAGCTATCAGCATTATAAATGTAGAAGCGAATCGCTCCGTGCGGATAAGGGGTAGTTCTACCACATAAGGATGAAAGCCGTCGCCGCGCCTTGTCGTCCGGTGATGGAATGGGTTGGGGGGGATCAAATTATGTAGAACCTCCGCACACTCCCCGAAATGAATCCGGTAGAAGACCGAGATCCAAGCCACATGTCGACGATTTTTTATAAAGAGTGAATGAATGAATGAATATGTATGAAAACATAAGATAAGGTCAGGTTAGGTATGTACAACGAAGGCGGCCTTACCACTTGAGAAATAAAACTGCATAATTTTTTTTTACAATTTGCTTATATTGCTAGGGGTTCAAAACGGAATGAATCCAAAAATGAATATTGACTTCTCTAATCTACTAATCGAGTCAGTAATTACTAAGGGTAATAAGAAACATTCAAATAATAAATCAATCAATATTTCCACTACTAACTGTGCGGATAAAGAATGGGATCAGAAATGGCGGCGCATCTATTCACTTCTCGCTCGCACACTATTTGCACTCGCACTCGTGGGGTGCGAGTATAGACGCAAATAGTGTGCGAGCGAGAAGTGAATAGATGCGCCGCCATTTCTGATCCCATTCTTTATCCGCACAGGTAGTACATCACATACATTGATCTGACTCCGAGATAGGTAGCTCAAGCACCTGTGTTACGGATATCAGAATCCACAGCGAAATTACAAATATATATTTGATACTTTTCTTTTGTAAATACATACATATAATACATAGAAAACACCCAGACCAATACAAACAGACATGTTCATGCACACAAATGTTTGTATTGTGCGGGGATCGAACCCGCAACCCTTGGCCCAAAGGCAGCGTTCACTACCACTGTTCCAAACGGGTCGTCAACACTTATACTATTTATTAAATAACCATGCAGAAATGTTGGGTCCGTTTTTGTACGCGAAAAATTGATCAACGCCAAAAGTGGCTGCTTTTGGCGTGAATAATTTTTTTGCGTACGCGTTGGACCCAACATTTGTGCATGGTTAATTAATAAATAGTATAAAGTATTTGCCGAGAGGTTGCAACCCCGAAATTGTTTAAAATAGATCCGGTTTAGTAGCTAAGACTTAAAATCTATTGGCAATTGGTAGTGACCCTGCCTCTTACGCCAAAGGTCGTGGGTTCGATCCCCACCCTGGACAAACATTCGTGCGATGAACACTTGTGTTTGTTCGGTGTCTGGGTGTAATATATGTATTTAAGTATATATTTGTGTTCCTCTGTTGTCTGATATCTGTAACACAAGTGCTTAAGCTACTTAGTACGGAATCAGGTCAACGTATGAGATGTTGTGAGAATTATTATTATTAATTGGCGTCGCTAGTGTGCCCTTCCCGTCACCTTTATGAATTAACGTTTATTAATGCTAAATACAGACGGTTTTTTTTCAAACAAGTTTTTATTACAAGTCATAATAATAAAAATCTAGTTATGAAATGTTCGTGTTTTTCTGTGTCTGGGTGTAAAGCGTATATACTTAAGGGGACGGGTAATTAATTAAGTATTATGTTTGTAATTCTTCTGTTTATCACACAATATTAGTAGATACGGAATCAAAACAATGTATAATGTTGTAAACATTCTTATTTGTTTATCTATTTCATTTGTTTAATAGTGGTCCGCCCTCACTTAGTTTCGGGGCATTAGTTCCATTTTATGCCAATAGATGGCGCTAGGTGTCGATTACATCGCGCAAACGTTTTGTGTTTTCGGATTAGCTATGGTATACATATAGGCCTCAGAGAAATCCGGCGTGAAGCAGCAGTGCTGTGTTTTGCTGCGTGAATGAGGGTGCCGGAGGCCGCAGCGCACTTGTGGCTCCACTGGTGTCGCGGATGTCTAGTATATGGGCGGCGGCAATCGCTTACCACTAGGCGATTCGTCTGCCACCTATCACATTAAAAAAAAGATATGATTTACTTACTAGCTTTCGCCCGCGGCGTTTTTCGGGATAAAAAGTATCTTATGAGCTTCCCCTGGTTCTAAGCAACCTCTGCACCAATTTTCAGCCAAATTGTCATCATCATCATCATCAGCCCATTTAAGTCCCCACTGCTGGGGCATGGGCCTCCCTCAATCACATGAGTGGTAATTGCCATACTCACCACGCTTGGCAGACGGGTTGGCGAGGGTTTTGATATAAATGCAGAGTTTTCCTTCTCTGGGTGCTGATGATCATGCCAGCAGCTTTACCTTAGTCGCCTTTTACGACACCTCGGTAAGAGTGAGGGTGGCCTATTCTACTCTGCCGGGGACCACACGACACGGCGGGTGTCCATGGGCGGCGGCAATCGCCTACCATCAGGTGATCCGTCTGCTCGTCTGCCACCTATGTCACAAAAAAAAAGAGTTCGCTTTTTGTAATAACAGGGAACATGTTTTAAAGTTTTACTTATAGGTACAGACAGCAGAAAGTCGATTTAACACATTTGTAAATTATTCATAACATCACAACTCAAAAATATATTTAAAGGTTGACAGCGCACTTGTGACTCCACCAGTGTCGCGGGTGTCAATGGGCAATCGCTTACCATCAGGTGATCCGTCTGCTCGTCTGCCAGCGATCACATAAAAATTTACCCACCCTTTACTATATTATTTGTCCATGGTACTCTTTATTATAGAGATCGATAATCGGGTTCTTAATTACATAAACAACGAATTATTGATAATAATTTTTCGATTTCAATCTTTTCTGCAATGCTGAGATATACCTACTTTTGTTGAAAAAAAAAATTGTGAATTAATCTAATATCTGTTTGTATTGGTCTGGGTGTTATCAATATATTATAACTATGTATTTACAAAAGAAAAGTATTATATGTATGTATATATTTGTAATACCACTGTTGATTCTGATATCCGTAACACAGGTGCTTGAGCTACCTATCTCGGAGTCAGATCAATGTATGTGATGTTGTGAAATATTTTTCACTAACGGACCAATAGAAGAAGTTGCCAAATGATTTTTGTTACGAACTGATTCACCGCGAATATCCCCGACTGTACGTAGATACAGCACATCAAAGTATACAAATCTGTCTTCATTCGATTCTGAACTTAATGTCAAACACGTTCGGTTCAAAATCAATTGAGGATTTTGACAAGATTGTAGTAACCTGATTTGTGGCTGTCTGTACATTAAATTAATTGCTTTATTGCAATACCGATAGCTTAGACTTAAATTTATTACAGTATATGAGTGTATAATCTCTTAATTATGGACTATTAATTACTTTCATGTCTTAGTAGATATGCCATCCTTATTACTAAATGCGATCTAAATTACTACCGTACTAAAGGTCATGCCATCCCGTTCCAACATGGAATGTTGGCTGGAACGGGTTTTGTTCCGGAACTATTTTCATTTTACCGTGGGCAAGCCACCCTTCGGCATGAATGGGCCGGCTCGACCGGAGTGATACCACGGCCTCACAGAAAACCGGCGTGAAGCAGCACTGTGCTGTGTTTCTGCGTGAGTGAGGGTATCGGAGACCCAATCCGGTGGGAGAAAGGGGAGTTTAAAGGTTGGCAGCGCACTTGTGCCTCCACTGGTGTTGCAGGTGTCTATGGGCGGCGGCAATCGTTTACCATCAGGTGATTCGTCTGCTCGTCTGCCACCTATGTCATAAAAAAAAGATCGCTTTTTGTAATAACGGAGAACACAAGCGACCACTTTTGGCGTGAATCAATTTTTCGCGTACAAAAACGGACCCAACATTTGTGCATGGTTATTTAATAAATAGTATAAGTGTTTGCCGAGAGGTTGTAACCCCGAAATTGTTTAAAAGAGATCCGGTTTAGTAGCTAAAAATTAAAATCGAAATTAACCTTATAGTAGTATATTTTATATAATTTTATATAATTTGTGTAGGTTATATTGTATTATAGTTAGATAACATTCGTATATATTAGTGTATGATAACGTGTTTATTTATTATCTAGATATATGTATTTATACTATAAATTTACTTAATCAATGTTCAAATCAAAAGGATTGCACCACCCTCCCCTCTTCTATCTAATGTCCTTTACCTGAAGGTTGTCTGGTAGAGATCGCTCCCAGCGATAAGACCGCCTAAATTGTACATATTGTATCTCTGTATACCTAGCTTTTAAGTTTTGTATGTTGTGCAATAAAGAGTATCTATCTATCTATCGATTGGCGTCGCTAGTGTGCCCTCCCGTTGGCCCTGCGCCCGATCCCTCTCCGGGCGTGTCTTACTGGTGTCCCATCGGAATATGAGGGCAAGGGAATAGAGAGTGCACTTGTGATTGCGCGCACACTTCAGCACTATAATATTCATAAGTTTTTTTTTTTTTTGGTCAATAAGCCAACGCTTGACCACAATCGCACCTGATGGAAAGCGACGATGAGGTTAAGGATGATACGCGTTTGCCTAAAAGATGCCTGTTCACTCTTGCCTTAAAGATGCCCAGATTATAGTGGTCAGGAAAAACAGATCTCGGCAGAGAGTTCCATTTCTTAGCCGTCCGCATTATAAATGTGGAAGCAAATCGCTTCGTGCGGATAAGGGGTATTTCTACCACATAAGTGGCTAATCGTTGAGCTTAGCCGAAATCGGTTATATGTAGGATTTATAGTTATCTGTGCCTTCATAATATTTTTTCTCCGTATTATAAGTCCGGATATATTTCGTATTAAAATAAAACAAAGTCACGAGATTTCATTGGAAATTACGAGTGAAACGGAAAAAATATGGCGGCAGAAAAAAACGAATCAACAATAAACAATAGAGGAGTTCTCACGAGAAAAAAATAATTGGTACATAATTATCTATGGATTCCTTGATCAGAGCGATCGTTTGAAACGTGGAAAAATTACATACAAATAAATGAAACGAAAAAATTGAATTTTTAAATCTGTGCGTATTTCTGCCATTAGCTCAGAAACGCGCGTTTCGGAGAGTTTCTGAAACGTGTAACCATGATTCAGTTGGTCTGGTTCCCCTGTTAAAGGGTTGCGAAGGCCGGACGGCAGTCGCTTCATTGTAATTAACAGACTCCCCAAATCCTGAGTCATGGTCCAAGCGTACCTGTGGCTTAAAAGCGACAGTTTTGGCCGCAATCGGGAATTACATGCTAAGATGAAGAAGATGTTTTGTACAACCTGTGCGGATAAAGAATGGGATCAGAAATGGTGGCGCATCTATTCACTTCTCGCTCGCACACTATTTGCGTCTTTACTCGCACTCGTTGGGTGCGAGTATAGACGCAAATAGTGTGCGAGCGAGAAGTGAGTAGATGCGCCGCCATTTCTGATCCCATTCTTTATCCGCACATGTTGTATACCTTGTTATCATAGGTAATAGTGACGGCTGCGCAAGACGTCCCGGGTTCGGTCCCCGAGTCGGACCAAACATTTTCGGTAAGAATTTCTTAGTGTCAGCCCGGAGTCTGGAAGTTTGCGTTCTTATATCCCCGGGCCTCGGAACGTACGTTAAGGTGATGGGTAGGGCACACTAGCGATGCCAATCGATTTTATTTTAAACTTATGAAACCGGATCTATTTTAAACAATTTCGGGATTACAACTTCCCAGCAAACACTTATCATCATCATCAGTCCATTTAAGTCCCCACTGCTGGGGCACGGGCCTCCCTCAATCACATGAGGGGTAATTGCCATACTCACCACGCTTGGCAGACGGGTTGGCGAGGGTTTTGATATAAATGCAGAGTTTTTCTTCACTGGGTGCTGATGATCATGCCAGCAGCTTTACCTTAGTCGCCTTTTACGACACCTCGGTAAGAGTGAGGGTGGCCTATTCTACTCTGCCGGGGACCACACGGCCTAAAACACTTATACTATTTATTAAATAACCATGCACAAATGTTGGTTCCGTTTTTGTACGCGAAATATTGATTCACGCTAAAAGTGGCCGCTTTTGTGATCACCACGCTTGCCTAATGTGGATTGGTGATCACAAACCCGAGCAATGTTCGAAAAATTCGAAACATACATTTCGCTCAACTCGGGTTTCAAACCCAGGACCCCGAGCTCACGGCCCGGCACTTAAACCACTAGACCAAGTGGGTTTATACATAAAAAAAAGTTTTTTTTTTTCTTTTGCACTGTAAATAGCAAGCCAAGTTTTTTCTCGTTTTTTTTTTAGTAGCAATTTTTTACCGTAACGAAAGAAACATTATATCTAATTAACACAATCAAATTATGTTGTTTTTAATTAAATTACACATTTTACGCGCAAAACTGATTTATTGGTGAGAAAAACTATGTATAATTAGCAAAAAGGTGATACAATAGTACAGACGGCCACATATCAAGTTACCATCTCTACGATCAGTCTTTCCGCTATTGATATTGAACGAAACGTGTTTGACATTAAAATTAAGGCGACGGGCAGCCGTTAGAGAGCGACACCAATCGATTTAAATTGTTAGCTACAAAACTGGATCTATTTTAATCAATTCCGGAGCTGGAGTCTCTAAGCAAACATTTACAACCTGTGCGGATAAAGAATGGGATCAGAAATGGCGGCGCATCTATTCACTTCTCGCTCGCACACCCACGAGTGCGAGTATAGACGCAAATAGTGTGCGAGCGAGAAGTGAAAAGTGAATAGATGCGCCGCCATTTCTGATCCCATTCTTTATCGGCACAGGTTGTATACTATTTATTTAATTGATTTAGCACTACTTTTTGATCTGTTTTTGCACTCTAAATTAGGATTAACTCCATAAGCGGCAGCTTTTGGCGGTAATCCCAAATTCGAGTGCAAAAGCAGACCAAACAGTTAACTATAAGTATTAAATAAATATTATAGGTGTCTGCCGAGACATTGCAGCTTCGAAATTGTTAATTTATTTCCGGTTTAGTTGCTAACAATTTAAATCAATTGGCGTCGCTTGTGTACCCTACCCGTCACCTTACGCTCCTGTGTTACGGATATCAGAATCAACAGTGGAATTAAAAATATATACATATAATACTTTTCTTTTATAAATACATACTTATAATACATAAAAAACACCCAGACCAATACAAACAGACATGTTCATGCACAGATATGTTTGTACTGTGCGGGGATCGAACCCGCAACCCTTGGACCAAAGGCAGCGTTCACTACCACTGTTCCAAACGGGTCGTCAACTTGAAGTGACGTAAAATTTATGTAACATCTTAATAAAATCAGGTCAATGTATGAGATGTTGTATGGATATCAATTTCTTTTTAACAAGTGTCAATTTGGCTCGAGTGAAGGCCACGTACAGGAAGTCGCAGCCGTGGCAGGCCCCCCACAAGGTGGACCGAAGATCGCGGGAATCCATGGGATGCGAGCGGCACAGGACCGATCTATGTGGAGAACATTGGGGGAGGCCTATGTCCAGCAGTGGAGGTCTATTGGCTGAAATGATGATGATGAAGTGTCAATTGAGGTTCGCCTGCAAAATTCCTCGTCCACACACTAAATACGTAATATCGACGGCTCCTAAGTATACTGGGTCAACTACAACTCTAACAACTTTACAGGGGGGCAAAAGCAAGAGCGAACGCTAATATTTTTAATGTTATTAAAATCAAGAAAAAATAACTAGTCACAATCAATTAACTATAATAAGGCCCTTCATCAGCGCTAATTCGAATTTAAATTATTTTATTATTTAATGAGATAATGTAGATATATTAGTATACGTTAATTATTACTATATTAAAAATGGATCAACTACCACTTATATTTTTATACGTCGCCTTATGGAATATACGTATTGTGTATATATTAAGTAATAAATATAGCAAAAATATTTTTTATTTATTTTTTAATTTTCAAAAGTATTAAATTTTTTTTTATATTTATTATATTTGTTAAAGTAGAATAAGTGGACTCACTATACATGGATATAATTTTTAATATTACCAATTTATATACTGAGTCAGGTGTTACAAAGTAGGTTAAATAATTAAAACCTCGCTTAATTATTTAGATGTTTAATTATAAATTAATGAAATTACAAAATGGTATTGGGATAATTATCACAACATTAAAATTCTTAGAAATTACCAATACTAAATAAACGTTATAAGAAAATCAGTAGCAACGACTTAGGTCTTTGGTAATAAAAATAAAAAATGCTTATTGTACACATTGCACATTAAAAAAATAACATTATTATTAATCTAAATCACAATCATTTAGGAACTATTATCTTTTTTATTTATATTAATTTTAATCTAAATCACAACCATTTAGCAACTTTAATCTTTAATCTTTATTACTTATAATGAAATCACAGTGTTTGATATTTAGTCAATCATTATTGCTATAATCAGTCTCTAAAATTGCACAAAAGGTATCATGATTAGGTTAGGTTAGGTATCAACGTTAAAAATATTTAAAAATAATAATAAAAGAATACTTATTCAGAATCGCTTACGACTGCATTGCTGTCGGTTTTAACCAAATTAGAAAAAAACAAGTGGTACTCCCTGGGAATCACCAGTTTATGGCACATATCCATTAAATCTTTATGTTTATTTTTATCTAATGGGATTGGTTTATTATAAGCTGGCCGAAGATCACGAAATTCGATATTAGGGACAATCTTGTTCCGTGTAGCTTTAGGTTTGTTAGCACAATCTATCCATTTATAGGAGTCTTCCATGTAACTCGTTTTATAAAATAGTTTATAAGGATTTTCTGCCTCAATCTTTATTTCAGTGACTTTGTTCCATTGCATTTTAGACCCATCACTGGCAAAAAGCCAGTTGTTGACCCTTTTAAGCATTATTTTGAAGTCCATCACAATATCTTGAGACACTTCCGTAACCCTATAGGGTTTATCGTCAGTTTTTGCAAATTGAAACGCCATGTACCATTGAGCAGGTGTATAAAGTATTTTATCTTTCGTCTGTCTTTCTATTAGAGCATGCATACTATCTCCCTCGTTTTGTGTATGACCAACAATCAAAAAACGGTGACTAATTTGAATTTATGTTTATAACTTGCCATCATGTACATTAGAAAAACAATCCTGTTACGGTTTTGACCTCCACAATTATCAGACCAGAATCTGAAATCCTTTTTACCTGTCTTTACTGCTTCTTCAATAAATTTATAAACACAGCTAGCAATTTCATTAGCTCCTCTCTTAGCAGTCTGTTGGTGCCAGGAAAAGCAATAACCCTGTCGATGTCCTATATCAAATATAGTGAAATTATAAATGGTAAGCTTGCGTTTATAATAAAAAGTACTAACATTTCCATGAGGTACATTTAAACACTTTTGGAGATCATAGGCTGCAGTCAGAATATTAGAATCCTGCTGTGCTAACTCTTTATCTTCTGCTTTTAACTTTCTTGCTAAATCTTTTTGTTTCAAGTGTTCAGCCTGCTTTGTAATTTCTTGTTCTGTACGCTGTTTATTGTTTTCAAATATGTGACATTCTTCACACACATCTTTTTTGGGCTTGTGGAAACTAATATTTAAGTTTTTGTTGATAATGTCCCGATATTGTCGCACGCTAGTCACCTTATCTGTGTACTTATTTGAATCGAACCATTCTTCATACAATTTGTACATTTTAGGAAACGATAGGGATCCGTCAAGATACTTTTTGGTAGAATCTTTTCGAGTGTAATGAGATTCCACAGGCGAAAAACTGGCAACATGATCAAGAACACTTCCTTTCATATCCTCTGTTATTTTTTTTAAATGGTGAACATGCTTTCCCCTTTGGTCAGGCTGTACAGCTCCTTGTCCCTTTTCAAGTTTTTCTAGAGCTGTATACAGGAAATTAAAACTGATAGATAGGGTATTTAGGAACATGGTTTTACAGACAGGAATATTCCTAATTACAATATTGTCCGTTTCATAAATAGGTAGAGTATAAGTAATAGTACTCAGTCTTTTAGAATTCTCCTGATCTGTTGTTATCCTCTTCTTCATGTTTTTGGTAGCATATTTTGTCAAAAAATCCCACTGCCTGGAATGATCGCCAATCTCCAAAACATTTTAAATATTCTTGCCCTTGTATTTTCCGATATTTTATCATAGCATTTCTTTCTACAAGTTGCCGGACATGACGGTTTCATTATTTTTTTATTATGTACTTTTCCATTTCTACTAATATATTGTAAGCCTCTATTCACGTTTCGTTTTCTTACCTCATCCTTCCACTCCTTTTCATAACGTTCTCTTTGTCTACCTGCGTCTTTTCTATTTCCTGAAATTCGTTTGCGTCTTCGAATAGATGGCGTAGTTATTGGAGAGTCCGTGTCGTGAACATTAGTTGCAGGCGTAGATACAGGACTGTTACAAAGGTTGTCATTGCAAGATGGTGAAGGTGTAAAATCTTCGTAGGGTGATGGCACAGGAGTATCATCGTATCTTGTTTCGGCACTGCTGCTAGGATTTGCTGCTAGGATATTTGAATCAGAAGTGTGATTAGGTGTGCTCGGACGATCTTCATTTAATGATGGCGATGAACAGTTAAATGGTAGGAATTTTTCAGTTTTAGCAGGAGATTCTTCAGTAAAGTCTGTGTTATTGAAAGCTGGTGAAAATTCGGGAATATCATTTGGAAAAATAGAAGAGTTCGATGGTAGATCTTGTAATAGGATATCAGTATCTTCCAAATTTACATCGTCTAATATTGATAACTCTTCTTGGGTAAAATTTGCTCCTGGAGGCAAAGGGGAATCTGAAAAAAAAATATACATATTATCAAACATAAAATGCTATAACGATTTCCATAATCCCATCAATTTTACTTTAAATTCAAACAGCTAGGCACACCCCGTAATTAGATCCCAGTGATGAGTTAAGGTTAATAATATCATTAATTAAATTTATAATAAATTGCGTAATAAATATTTTACAAAATTAACCGTAAAATAAATTACACACAGTATAATGAGTTAACTTAGTACATTGCTAAAATAGTTCAACGTATATACTGATCCAACTACAGTTACACCAGTATACGCGGCTACCACTTAAAATATAAAAAAACTATAAGCGTTATTACCTACTTAACCATTTTGTTAAAGTAATCAATTATAATTTAACTCAACTTACCTCTTTCCGCCTCATTTTCACAAAATTCAAAATATTTTCCTGGTTTACTTTCAATAAAATCATATTTTTCTTTTACTAATTCAATAATTCTTCGAGATCTATTACTCATTATTGCTTCCTATTTAGTTATGACTCCAAATTTAAATAAAACTAACACATATAATTAATTAATACGTATTTAATAATGAAGAGTTCACATTGCGTCCGCACGTCGTCGAGTTGCGCTGTCCCCGCGAACACTGAGCCAGTTTCAACTTGCACCAATATGGCCGCGCTAGCGTCCCGCGTATACTAGTATCGGTACACTCGACTCAGTATACAATATGCAATATAACTAAATCATATACTTGATCTAGTGTACGTCATTTTATTTTCCGTATTAATAAAGATAAAAAATTTTTTCTTCGTCAGGTACATAGAAAATGATTTAAATGTGGTAAATATAGCTAAAAGTGCATTTATGGAATTTTGTTAGTTGACTCAGTATACTTTAGGAGTCATCGATATGTGTGTCTGAGACCAGAGTATATGTGATGTATGGCATGCAATCTGTACCAATATATGCATAGCATCCCCGCGTTGGGTAACCAAACTAATCCAAGCAAATAGTGTTGTAGTAGCACTATTGATATCGATAAAACCGATACCAGAAATTAAAATTCATAGAACATTTTATAATAGTAATTCTCACAACATCTCATACGTTGACCTGATTCCGTACTAAGTAGCTTAAGGTGGAAGCTCACGCAATCCTGCTAAACGATTGCTAAGAGATGGCTCTGTTGTCAGTGAATCGAGAAAATAAATAATTACGACTTCTACAGGACAGTAATTTTAAGTGTAGAGTGATTCGCGACATCTACGTAATAACTGCGATTTTTTGATGTATTTCAACAATTAACAACTAAACCAGAATCGTTATATTCCTGCATCGTTGCTAAATTAATATCAACTTGTGTACGTACGTATCGTCCCCACACACACATACAAAGCTGAAGCATGTTTTTTATCGGATAGCTGTTATTCCTCGCTGGCAATAGATGGCGCGCTTAACACTAAAAATATGATATGGATAGGAATTACGGAATATGTGAATTTCTTCTTCAGATCTATCGAATGGACTAGGGATAGGTAGCGATGGTAATCTAGTAGATAACTTAACACACACTGGACTTCGAAATTGAAGTGCGGTTTATTATGCAACTAACGGTCCGCCCTCACTTCGTTTCGGGACGATTTTTTGCCACATAGCGTCGGTAGACCTAATAGAGTAGGCTAGGTGTGCGACTTCTAATAACTTCATGTAGGTAGGTTCGTGTAGAAGAAGTGGAGTGGTATAAGTCCTTAGGAATGTTAATTAAAAAACAATCAATATAATAAAATCTATATTTGAATCCTTTAAAACCATTTCATTAGTATGTATAATTTACATGTGATTACATAAATATGCCGATACATAAAATATATTAAAATATAAATACAAATAATGCGATTCTACCACCGGATCGGAAAGTTGTTTCTGGACGAGAAGGTCCAGCAAGAAACTCACCAGTTACTCTTTAAACGCCATATTTTTATACAATGTTTTATTACACATTATATACAAAGTATACCTTATACCAAGTCAAACAGCTAATAATGCAACACAAAATAATAAGCTAAATATGATTTAAACCAAAGCAGACCAGTCCCCAAAGGTGGCACCTGTTCAAGTATGACATATGTTTCAGCCATCACTTCACTCAACTATAGCAGAGTGAATGTTATGACCAGCCACATAGCACCACAACCTCAGGGACATTTGGGGAGCATGATCATTCGTGAAGTTCCCGTCATATGTTACAAACAAAAGTAAATATTCCAAAACTAGTTAACTGTATGACGAGGTGTACAAATTAGTTGGTGTAGGTAGGTAGGAGGTAGTATCAAGTCAATTTTTAATAATTAATAAAAAATATTTACATCAATTTATATACAATAAAATGCTTCTAAAGTAACTTTGAGTGTTTCTTGAAAATCACCATGCTTGAATGCTATGCATTCTATCCCAAGTGGACTGAAGTATCTGTAAAAAGAAATAAATAATGTAAGAATGTTTTGTAACAATAAATTTATATTATTTCAATTTGTTATTAAATATTGTTACCAAACATCTGTCCCCTTTGTTACAAAAAATGGTCTACAAGGTTTAAAAATGACGCTGTCACTTTTATATAGCTTTCAAATGAAAGTGACAGCATCCATTTTAAACCAAGCCTAACTTTAGACCATGTTTTGTAATAAAGGGGTGTGTGTTTTATAACACATTCTATTATTACTTTGAACTCCCGAATTGGTAAGAAATTTTTTTAAAGTAATAATACGGGTACACACGGAGTTACCCTTATTGGACTTTGTACCGTCCTTATGTCTGAGACACATTTTCAGTGGGATTAAAGTTTTACTTGCAAAAATTAAATAACAATGATAAATGTATAACAAACAAGTGATTATAACAAAGTTAAACTTACCATCCCAGAAGATGAGTTAAAGTTATGCCCATATGATCTTTTCAGACAGTGATATATAGCACCCCATCAGGGGACATGTGTCCCTTTACAATGGCGATGGCTCTTTCTTCGGCTCAGCTTTTATTATCTCTTCTGTCAAGTGTTGTTGCCACACAGATCCCAATTCTTTTTCAATTGAGTGAAACTTATTCGGTGATAAAGTTGGTATATCCATAAGCGCAGTCATCTGGCTACTTGTGCATAGTAGCTGCCACTTGTCACAGCACCCCAAACTAGGGCTTTATTTATGTGACCATCCTTTTCACTAGCTCGCTTCCAGAGCATTCCACACATGGTACATTCAAAAGAGTAAACACTGTGTAATCCATTTTTGTTTCATCATTCAGTTCAATTTGAGGTTTGGTTAGAGAATAGGTCTTTCTGTAATTGAAAAGCAAAGTTTATTGTTCTGTACATAGTAAAAGAGTAACACATTAAAAAGCTCGATTTGTTTGTCCTTCCAAAGTCCATTGTGAACACCCAGCTCCTCACTTCATCTCAAACAAAACTATCAAAAAAATCAACAAAATATAGGAAAGTCAATCAAATTGCATATAATACCTAAACAACGATCAGAACTAGCTTGCTACATATTAGTAATCTGTGATCAGAACAAGTCAGTCAGAAATTCAGACAGAATGAAAAAAAGTTGTTTGAAAAAGTACGAGTAGAGTTGTTTATTTTGCTATCAGAGAAGCTGGCAATTTATCGATAAAAGCATTATTCAAATGAAAATTTATCATCATAGCATAGCATACATTTTATTGGAAAAATACTATTAAATTTTAAATTACAGACTATCACTTTTTAAAAATAATATTATCATAGGTAGTAGAAGTTAAAAGTAGCAAGAAAAGTAAGTTAAATTGGTAGGTATGTACTTACCAAGCTTAACTTTTTATACTTAATTCAATCAATGACCACAAGAGTTACATTTGACTCTTAATTCCAAGTGTTTATCACGAGTTCCCATAACTTTAAGGCCAATACATTACCAATGGAGTCACTATTTATCAATCCACATTGGACTTTATCCTCTAAACTCATCACTTAACATTAGAACATTTAAAACACTGCCGCTTGATTAACACTACGCGACGTAAACAACAAATTGCACAGATGAGTTCCTAACTTTGTACCCTGACGAACTTGATTCAATATCACTCAAAAAAACCGTTCGCTCATAGAAAATTCGTAGCAACATTCGACTCTAAATACAGTAATTTCACTAAAACTAAAAAAATAATTGGTTGTACTTGTACGTATACTTTTGTCCCGGAACCCGAACGGAGCCGAGAGTAGCAGTAGTAGAGTTCCATCCAACTCTGCTGTATTGGCCTACCCGTTGTACTATATATTATATATTATTAGATAAGTACGGATAGCGCGTGGCTGTTACGTTTCGCGCGAACTGCAGATGTTCATTTTTGTATTTCAATTTCTTCAACAATGCACCTACCAAACCAAGGCTATGAATATCATCGATATTTATTTATTTTAGCGTTGAATGGATTGATGCATACACAGCACTAGTTATCACAAAAAATTTGATTACGTTCCGTTAGAGCAAATGGTTTATCATTCCTTAGAAATATATTATAATTAAGTTATTGGAAATAATTATGTATGCACTATTATGACCAATCATTTGAAACAATAAAGTAGGTATTTCTTAAAATTTGATTACTTTACAGTTGAATTTTTTAGTTGAAAAGTTTTGGAAATAAGCGGTAGGTACATTTTGTAAAGCGTAAACAGGATCGCACTTCGGACGATGCCGCGATGCTATATTGAGTCATAGTTGCCAGGTACGATTTTGTATTTGTCCCCAAATTCCTGTCCATAAATATACAGACTAGTTTTCTGGCCCCAGTCTCACGGCGATTTTAGACAGCCAATACCAAGCTAAACTCTGTTTTTTTACTATGCAGACTAAAACTGACAGAGATGGCAATGTGTTATCCCAGTACATTTTTGCTCATTTTGACATATCAATTGTATTTCGTACCTGGATGCATATATAAATTGCATGTTCGTTTCATGTACACTCACTTCACAATATTTCTCCTATGGAACCAATGAAAAAAAAGGAAATTAAAAAAAAGAAAGACTAAATTTTACCAAGAATTTCAGGAAAAGTACCTTCTGGCAACCCAGTAAAAGGAGCAATCTAAAATCCCGAAATAATTTCAAGTTGAAAGAAATTGGTGCTATAGAAATATGGCAACGACGCGTAAGAGCGGCAACGTCGCTAACCATGCCTCGATGGCGCAGCGGGTAGACAGACGGTCGCACTTAAAAGCCTCTATTATTTTTTATCAATGTAAAGTCAAAGTGTGTGACCTTTTTTGCATTTTGTGTTTTATTATAGCAATAAAAAAATACAAATTTTAATATATTATGAATATAAATTAACAAATCGCTAAAATATCATGCATATTTTTATTGCAGTTCAGCGCCATCTGTTCGATAGCCAGTTCGTTTAGCTAAGCAAACATAGCCTACCATCTAGGAAATTTAACTAGATTCGTATAGATGTCGCCGTTTTTACGAGAGATTGCATTCGTTTCAAGCACACACACATTCAAGCGATTTCGCAAATTGCTACGTTTTTTAAAATCGAAATTATACTTTGTTTATGTTTTAAACTTGAAAGATTATACCATTCGCGTAAATAGACACACATATATAATTTTTTAAAAGACATTTTAACCATATTCAAGCTTCTGCCTGTAAGTATTCCTGTAAAACAAGTTTGTATAGGAAACGGACCACCTTAAGCACTTATGTTACAGATATCAGATAACAGAGGAACACAAATATATACTTAAATATATATATTACACCCAGACACTGAACAAACACAAGTGTTCATCGCACGAATGTTTGTCCAGGGTGGGGATCGAACCCACGACCTTTGGCGTACGAGGCAGGGTCACCACCAATAGCGCCATCCGGTCATCATTTTATATTAGACATATGAGCTAATTTATAGACATGAAACTAATCTCAACAATAAAAAGATATCTGCTTAAAACTATAGAACAAAAAAACACAAGAAAGTTAAGACAATAACTGAAAAACTAAAATTATTCATAGATAGATCTATGTATACTCATAGATAGATGCTAGATAGACGCTCCATTTTGCACAAAATACAAAACCCAAAAGCTATACAGGTGTACAGAGATACAATTTTTTTCTTTTTTTTTATGTGATGGGTCGCAGACGAGCACCTGATGGTAAGCAATTGCCGCCGCCCATGGACACCTGCGACACCAGTGGAGTCATATGTGTGCTGCCTTTAAACCCCCCTTTCCTCATTCACCAGCGAAACACAGCACTGTGCTGATTCATGCTGGTTTTTTGTGAAGCCGTGGTAACGCTCTGCTAACCACTTGTGAATCCATGGACATCCATGGGCGGCGGCAATTGCTTACCATCAGGTGATCCGCCTGCCATCTACCACAAAAAACTTTTTAAAAAAATATCGAAATACCTATCGATATTGTCCCAACACTATAGTCGACATTGCATCATTTTATTATTAGAAGAAAATGTGTGATGTTGATTTCATAAGCAAATATTGTAAAATTAATTAATTGTGAAGTAATAATTAAGTGGGTTTTGTCATATCCTTAAATAGAATTTATTTACTTAAAAAATATGGCGCTGGAAATACCTAATGCGCAAGTGTGTGGACAGACACAAATGCGATCTCAATTCCCTTACCACAGAAAACGGGCATCAGCTGTGTTGCGCCGAGTGAGAGTACCAATACAGGGGAAAGTTTAAAGGTTGGCAGCTCACTTGTGACTCCATGGTATCGCGGGTGTCTATGGGCGGCCGCTTACCGTAGGTGATCTGTCTGCTCGCCTGCCACCTACACATTAAAAAAGGCAATGAAATATTGTAAATAAAAAGAATTATTTTAAAATACCGTGATCATGCTTTAAACTTACTCAGCAAATACACTTACTTGCAAAAAAATAGTTAGCCATAATATGAACAATCAATTATTAGGGATTATTTATCCTTAGGCGTAGACCTTAGCTACCGGTGCTATAGAAATTGTCATTACACCCGTAAACGTAATATTCTACACATTTTACTATTTTTTAAAAAAATAAAAGTGAATTTGGTTCTGGTGGATAGGAGTCAAACACTCCGCGTGGACTGATGCAATCCAACGGTTTTAAATTAGTATCTAGGGGTTTTTAGTGAAACAAATTTGGTGTGATTTGTGCAGTGAAGTGCTCGAACGTGCTCCTGATATAAAGAATGTAATTGTATCGTTTTTAACATGCTATTGTGTGTCGAATGAGTTGTCCCGGGACAACTTGATTGGAAATAATAGAGTCTAAACCCATGATTGTGTTTAGAGTGGTTTTTTGGTAGCATCCGTAGGTCGATAAAACGTAAAACACCGGCGTTTTATTGAGCGAACTGTGACTTGACTGACTTCGACTGTGGACTACCCAATTGTTCTCAATAAGTAATTATTGAAATTGCAACGATATGTTGGATAGAGCCATAGTATACATAAATTTTACAAAACCGAAATTCTTTGCACGCAAGTTTAATTGCCATTCTACGCAGCAATTATTAAGTAAAGATGCTTTAGCTCAGTCAAGGTGAAACGTATTATTTCACTATTGGTAAAAGAAAATTGACTCATACAGGATGTCATACAAAGCATTAAAAAAATATGATACATCCTATATTAGTGTTTAAATCGTAGTTTATTTTGACAGGGACTCGTTTAAAGTCCGGTGACATTATGTGGTGAAGTCCGAACGGAGAAGCGAACCGGAATTTATAAATATCACTTGGGTTATAATAAGAAAAAATTATTTTACTTTATGGGCATAGTATTTGACGACCCAATGGGAACAGTGGTAGTGAACGGTGCCTAGGATAAAGGGTTGCGTGTCGATCCCCGCACAGTACAAACATGTGTGTGCATAACATGTGGTTTGTATTGGTCTGGCGGGTTTTGCTATGTATATAAAGTATGTATTTACAAAAAGAAAAGTATTATATGATATATTTGTAAATCCCACTGTGATTCTGATATCGTCGTACACAGGGCTGAGCTACCTATCTCGGAGTCAGATCAATTGTATGTGATGTTGTGAAAATTTATTATGTAAACTTAAATAAAATATTCTGAGTTAAGTAGATAATAAAGCTTTTGTGTTCTAAAATTTATTATTACTATTATTCTGTATCATTGGAAGGGCACACTAGCGAAGCCAATCGATTTTAATTTTTAGCTACTAAAACCGGTTAACTTTTTTAACAATATCGAAGTTGCAGCCTCTCGGAAAACATTATACTAAGGTATTTATTTAATCATCATCATCATCAGCCCATTTAAGTCCCCACTGATGGGCACGGGCTCCCTCAATCACATGAGGGGTAATTGCCAACTCACCACGCTTGGCAAAACGGGGTTTGGTTTGATATAATGCAGAGTTTTCTTCTCTGGGGCTGATGATCATGCCAGCAGCAGCTCTACCTTAGTCGCCTTACGACACCTCGGTAAGAGTGAGGGGGCCTATTCTACTCTGCCGAGGACCACACGGCATATTAATACTAAAATTTAACTTTGGGTCTGCTTTTGATCTCCAAATTTGAATACCGCAAAAAAACGGGCAAATTATGGGGGGGGCGTTAATCAAATGTCGAGTGCAAAAAAACAGATCAAAAAGTAGTGTACAATTATTATATAAAGTAGTATACGCCGTGTGGTCCCCGGCAGAGTAGAGTAGGCCACCCCACTCTTACCGAAGGTGTTTTTCGTAAAAGGCGACTAAGGTAAAGATGCTGGCATGATCATCAGCACCCAGAGAAGGAAAACTCTTGCATTTATTATCAAAACCCTCGCCAAACCCGTCTGCCAATCGTGGTGAGATGGCAATACCCCTCATGTGATTGAGGGAGGCCCATGCCCCAGCAGTGGGGCCTTAAATGGGCTGATGATGGTGATGATAAAGTTTGCTTAGAGACTGCCGTTCCGAAAATTGCACTTATAAGACAGCGGGCTTAGTAATAACAATTTAAATCGATTGTTGTCGTACTTAGGGGTACCCGATCGCCTTAACATTCTATTCTATTCATTGTGATGTTCTTTAGTCTATAAATCGTTGGAATCTCGTAATCCTGACTGCTAACAGCCCGGAGCTACAATTGTAATAAATTAGTCTTTAATGGCAAATAAATTAACTTGGTACTATGTCGATATTTAGAAATTAAATTCGACAATTTAATTTCTTCTTTTATTTTTATTCAGGTCATCAAAACATTACAACATACCTATAGTTGTATCTACATCGTTATATTTTATCCGAAAACCTATAAATAGGTAGGTATCGTTGTATTAAGTCCATTTAGATAAATGTATCCAATACGGGGATAACACGATATTATATTATGTGAAACAACAGGTGTACTCACCTATTGGCTCGACGTTCGGCTACGTTACAGCAGGCCCCGTGGTCACGAGCGGACTCACGAAGCGTGAGCGAATCATGTTACAGCAGCTTCCGCTTGAGTCCGCTTCAGACCACGGCTAGGCTGGCTGTAACGTAGCCGAAAACGTTCGAGCCAATATGTGAGTACACAATGTTGTTTCACCATAATAATACGTCGTTAATCCCATCTTGATACATTATAGTATAATGCAACGCGAAAATTAAAAAAACTATATAAGGTCCATTTAAGCATGTTAGATCAACAATATAAGCGATAGAAAATTAGCGTTCTATAATTATGCGAGGTGGATCAGTGGTAAGTGAGCGCCGCACTGGTGCAAGGGGTTGCGGGTTCGATCCCCGCAAGTTACAACCATTGTGTGCAGAACATATCTGTTTGTATTGGCTATGGGTGTTTTCTATGTATTATAAGTAAGTCTATATTTACAAAAAGAAAAGATTAATTATGTATATAATTGTAATCCCAGTGTTGATTCGATATCTGTAACACAGGTGCTTGAGCTCCCTATCTCGGAGTCAGATCAATGTGATGTGATGTGTGAAAATTTTATTTATTATTCTATTTTTTGATTTTTGAAATGAAAACGGTTGATTTTTTTCGTTATGTTGTTAATCTAATCGCACAATATCTATATTGGGAGTAAGCGACAAAAAAATTTACGATGTACAATTTAAATGTATCTTATAAACTGTAACAGTGGGAGAGCCACGCGCTCGGCATGAAATGCGTCTCGATCGGGGTAATATCCAATGTCCTCACAGAAAACAGCGTGAAGCGGGCATGCGCTGTGTTCGACTGCGCGAGTGAGGTTAAAGAGTAAGCAGCGCACTTGTGACACCATTGTTGTTGAGGTGCCCATGCGCGCGTAATTCACTCACCATTCAGGTGATCCGTCGGCTGTTCTGCCACCTATATCATAAAAAAAATCCTACCCAAATTATTATAAATCTCTTGAGCTTAACTAAGTATTATTTAAAAATGTAGTTTTATTTTAAATATGCTAATTCGATTTAAGATTTTTATGTGTGAGTCCTAGTTACTTAAATAACTGACCGACAGGATAGCGGAATGGGTAGTGACCCTCGCTTTACACTCAAAGGTCGTGGTTGATCCCCACCATGGACAAAACATTGTGCGATGAACACTTGTGTTTGTTCAGTGCCTGGGTGTAATATATGTATATTAAGTATATATTTGTGTCCTCTGTGTCTGATATCTGTAAACACAAGGCTTAAGACTAGTACGAATCAGGCACCGTATGAGATGTTGTGAGAATATTATTATAAATTAAAGAAATATCCCAAACCACAGATAAACATTATTCCCACCATCCTCCTATCGAACCAAGCCCTTTTGGCCTACTAAAGGCATTAATTTAATGTCAGACGTCTATTTTTATATTTCTATGACTTAAATATGTTACCAAGCAATAAAATAGTCCCATAATTTCAAACCTGTATGAAGACTTGTCATATAAGGAAAGCCAAGTTTAATTTAAAATTTATATACGATAATTTGATGTCGCGAAACATTATTATTACTGTTCAAAATATTTATAGATAGATAGATAGATATTCTTTATTGCACAAAAGTAAAATACAAGCATGATACAACAGGCAACAGACAAGTACCAATAAGCGGTCTTATCGCTTGTAGTCGATTTCTTCAGACAACCTTTGGGTAGAGAAAGAAATATCGATTCGTCATAAGGAAGGCAGTGCAAAGAAGTTTAAACAAATTATTACGGAATTTTCTTTTTTTTTTTTAGTATGAGAGGTGCAGACGAGCAGACGGATCACTGATGGTAAGCAATTCGCCGCCCATGTGACAACCGCAACACCAGTGGAGTCACAAATGCGAGCGCAACCTTTTCCGCTTTCCCCCATTGGGCCTCCGGTAAGCGTCACTCACACGGCGAAACACAGCGCAGGCGCTGCTTCACGCCGGTTTTCTGTGAGGCAGTGGTATACTCCGGTCGAGCCGCCCATTCATGCCAAAGAGTGGCTCTCCCACATTTAAAATTCGTTGCCAAACCAACCATTATATTATAGTAGAGCTGCCTCCGGTGGCGCAGTGGTTAGAGGGTCGCACTTTTAAGCGACACGATGCGCATGAGGTTCGATTCCTGGGTCAGGCAAAAATTTGTACCTAAGTTTTCGGCAAGCAATTCTCAGTGGCAGCCCGGAGTCTGGGAAGTGGCGTCTTGTACCCCGTGCCTCGAAAGCACCGTTAAGCTGTTGTTGGTCCAGCGTCGATCCTCTCCGGTCGTGTCCCATTAGTGTTCCATCGAATTAGAAGGGCAAGGGAATAAGAGAGTGCACTTGTGTTTGCGCACACACTTGAACACTATAATATATTCTGGTACGTGGTGATCGTGAGAATGGCCGCTGTAGCTGTAATCGGTTGCGAGGATATTATTATATTACTATAGCTGAGCCAAGATAATCAGGCCACATTGGAACGATTCTAAATCTTAGATTCATAGAGAGGGACCTACTAGAAAACTTCTTAATCGAAGTTGAATAATCGAAGTACTTCAAACAAACGTGAACGAAATACTATAAATGGAAAGAAGTTGAAGACAAAATTGAAAATAATAATTTTCATCAAATTTTCATGTCAGTTCTTCAAACCATTGCCTAAGCCTTAAGATAATTAATTAAAATATTCAAAAAACTTCGATTAATTGATTTTTTAACCTAGGTGAACCTATTCCATAATAAATTACCATTCCGATTGGTTCTAAATAGTATAAGTCGAGCCGAGAGATTGTAACCCTGAAAGTGTTTTAAATAGATCCGGTATAGTAGCTAAAATTAAAATCGAGTGTTGTCGCTAGGTGCCCTACCGTCACCTTAACACCATCCATTATAAGAAGAGAAGGCAAAAAGAAATATTGCTTGAAAGTAGTAATTTCCACATTTACTTCTCTTTTCCTAGGCCGTGTGGTCCCGGCAGAGTAGAATAGGCCACCCTCACTCTTACGAGGTTGTCGTAAAAGGCGACTAAGGAAAGTTGCTGGCATGATAATCAGCACCAAGAGAAGGAAAACTCCGCATTTATATTCAAAACCTCGCCAACCCGTATGCCAAGCGAGGTGAGTATTGGAATTACCACTTCATGTGATTGAGGGAGGCCCGGCCCAGCAGGGGGGACTTAAATGGGCTGACGATGATGACGATGACTTCTCTTTTCGCGTACAAACTCACACATCCCGCAGCATTGCGGATCATAAACAACATAATCCATACAGAAACGTGAATATTTCCTAAATTGGTAGGTAATTGTCTATTTTCCACGCATTACAAAACCATTTTATATGTAAAAATATCAAGTTTTCTGAAATACGATCTTATGTTCGTGACTCACACATTGAATTATTTGGGGGGGGACATTATAACAACGAAAATTTACTTCGCCATTATTAGCGGGGACTTCAAGTTCTCAGTATTTTGGGGGACATAAGCTTCAAAACAAGTTTAGTGAATGTCTGGAAGTTATTATAAGCTGTGGTTCCATTACATAGACCCATAAAGTATCTACATATGATAGGTACTTAGATGATAATCATTTATTAACCTATATTTGACATTAAAATGAATGAATTCAAAAGGCACTTGCTGACTTTGCGCGCAACTAGGAAAACTCGAAGAATTTACGTGGGGGAAAAAGACATGGGCCCTGAATGCAATAGCACGTTTTACTTAAAAACAGTTTTTTTGGTGTCTAGGCTCAACTCTTGACCACAATCGCACCTGATGGAAAGGGACGATGAGGTCTATCTGGATGATACGTGTTTGCTAGAAGATGCTGTTCACTACACCCCCCCTTGCCTTAAAGATGTCCAGTTATAGGGATTTCCGGAAAAAACAGACCTCGGTATCGAGTTCCATTCTAAGGTGGCAGCCATTTATAAATGTAGAGCGAATCGCTCGTGCGGATAAGGGGTAGTTCTACCACATAAGGATGAAAGCGTCGCCGCGGCCTTGTCGTCCGGTGATGGTATGGGACTGGGGGGATCAAATTAGTAGAAACTCGCACACTCCCCGAAATGAATCCGGTAGGAAGACCGAGATCCAAGCCAAATGTCGAGCGATTTTTTCTCAAGAGTGAATGAATGATGAATATGTTATGAAAACATTAAGATAAGGTCAGTTAGGTATGCTACAACGAAGGCGCTTACCACTGAGAAATAAAAACTGCCATAATTTTTTTTTGACAATTTGCTTATATTGCTAGGGGTCAAAACGGAGAATGAATCCAAAAATGAATAATTGACTTCTCTAATTACTAATCGAGGTCAGTAATTACTAAGGGTAATAAGAAACATTCCAAATAAATAAATCAATACCTATTCCAATACTAACTTGTTGCGGATAAAGAATGGGATCAGAAATGGCGGCGCATCTATTCACTTCTCGCTCGCAACTATGTGCACTCGCATCGGGGTGTGCGAGTATAGACTGCAAATAGTGTTTCTGCGAGCGAGAAGTGAATAGATGCGCCGCATTTCTGATCCCATTCTTTATCCGCACAGGTAGTACATCACATACATTGATCTGACTCCGAGATAGGTAGCTCAAGCACCTGTGTTACGGATATCAGAACCAACAGCGGAATTACAAATATATATTTGATACTTTTCTTTTGTAAATACATAGGTACTTATAATACATAGAAAACACCCAGACCAATACAAACAGACATGTTCATGCACACAAATGTTTGTATTGTGCGGGGATCGAACCCGCAACCCTTGGCCCAAAGGCGGCGTTCACTACCAGTGTTCCAAACGGGTCGTCAACACTTATACTATTTACTAAATAACCATGCAGAAATGTTGGGTCCGTTTTTGTACGCGAAAAATTGATCAACACTAAAAGTGGCCGCTTTAGGCGTGAATAATTTTTTTGCGTACGCGTTGGACCCAACATTTGTGCATGGTTAATTAATAAATAGTATAAAGTATTTGCCGAGAGGTTGTAACCCCGAAATTGTTTAAAATAGATCCGGTTTAGTAGCTAAGACTTAAAATCTATTGGCAATTGGTAGTGACCCTGCCTCTTACGCCAAAGGTCGTGGGTTCGATCCCCACCCTGGACAAACATTCGTGCGATGAACACTTGTGTTTGTTCAGTGTCTGGGTGTAATATATGTATTTAAGTATATATTTGTGTTCCTCTGTTGTCTGATATCTGTAACACAAGTGCTTAAGCTACTTAGTACGGAATCAGGTCAACGTATGAGATGTTGTGAGAATTATTATTATTATTGGCGTCGCTAGTGTGCCCTTCCCGTCACCTTTATGAATTAACGTTTATTAATGCTAAATACAGACGGTTTTTTTTCAAACAAGTTTTTATTACAAGTCATAATAATAAAAATCTAGTTATTAAATGTTCGTGTTTTTCTGTGTCTGGGTGTAAAGCGTATCTACTTAAGGGGACGGGTAATTAATTAAGTATTATGTTTGTAATTCTTCTGTTTATCACACAATATTAGTAGATACGGAATCAAAACAATGTATAATGTTGTAAACATTCTTATTTGTTTATCTACTTCATTTGTTTAATAGTGGTCCGCCCTCACTTAGTTTCGGGGCATTAGTTCCATTTTATGCCAATAGATGGCGCTAGGTGTCGATTACATCGCGCAAGCGTTTTGTGTTTTCGGATTAGCTATGGTATACATATAGGCCTCAGAGAAATCCGGCGTGAAGCAGCAGTGCTGTGTTTCGCTGCGTGAATGAGGGTGCCGGAGGCCGCAGCGCACTTGTGGCTCCACTGGTGTCGCGGATGTCTAGTCTATGGGCGGCGGCAATCGCTTACCACTAGGCGATTCGTCTGCCACCTATCACATTAAAAAAAAGATATGATTTACTTACTAGCTTTCGCCCGCGGCGTTTTTCGGGATAAAAAGTATCTTATGAGCTTCCCCTGGTTCTAAGCAACCTCTGCACCAATTTTCAGCCAAATTGTCATCATCATCATCATCAGCCCATTTAAGTCCCCACTGCTGGGGCATGGGCCTCCCTCAATCACATGAGTGGTAATTGCCATACTCACCACGCTTGGCAGACGGGTTGGCGAGGGTTTTGATATAAATGCAGAGTTTTCCTTCTCTGGGTGCTGATGATCATGCCAGCAGCTTTAAATTAGTCGCCTTTTACGACACCTCGGTAAGAGTGAGGGTGGCCTATTCTACTCTGCCGGGGACCACACGACACGGCGGGTGTCCATGGGCGGCCGCAATCGCCTACCATCAGGTGATCCGTCTGCTCGTCTGCCACCTATGTCATAAAAAAAAGAGTTCGCTTTTTGTAATAACAGGGAACATGTTTTAAAGTTTTACTTATAGGTACAGACAGCAGAAAGTCGATTTCTAAATTATTCATAACATCACAACTCAAAAATATATTTAAAGGTTGACAGCGCACTTGTGACTCCACCAGTGTCGCGGGTGTCAATGGGCAATCGCTTACCATCAGGTGATCCGTCTGCTCGTCTGCCAGCGATCACATAAAAATTTACCCACCCTTTACTATATTATTTGTCCATGGTACTCTTTATTATAGAGATCGATAATCGGGTTCTTGATTACATAAACAACGAATTATTGATAATAATTATTCGATTTCAATCTTTTCTGCAATGCAGAGATATACCTACTTTTGTTGAAAAAAAAAAATTGTGAATTAATCTAATATCTGTTTGTATTGGTCTGGGTGTTATCAATATATTATAACTATGTATTTACAAAAGAAAAGTATTATGCGTATGTATATATTTGTAATACCACTGTTGATTCTGATATCCGTAACACAGGTGCTTGAGCTACCTATCTCGGAGTCAGATCAATGTATGTGATGTTGTGAAATATTTTTCACTAACGGACCAATAGAAGAAGTTGCCAAATGATTTTTGTTACGAACTGATATACCGCGAATATCCCCGACTGTACGTAGATACAGCACATCAAATTATACAAATCTGTCTTCATTTGATTCTGAACTTAATATCAAACACGTTCGGTTCAAAATCAATTGAGGAATTTGACAAGATTGTTGTAACCTGATTTGTGGCTGTCTGTACATTAAATTAATTGCTTTATTGCAATACCGATAGCTTAGACTTAAATTTATTACAGTATATGGGTGTATAATCTCTTAATTATGGACTATTAATTACTCTCATGTCTTAGTAGATATGCCATCCTTATTACTAAATGCGATCTAAAATTACTACCGTACTAAAGGTCATACCATCCTGTTCGAACATGGAATGTTGGCTGGAACGGGTTTTGTTCCAGAACTATTTCTATTTTACCGTGGGCAAGCCACCCTTCGGCATGAATGGGCCGGCTCGACCGGAGTGATACCACGGCCTTAAGGAAAACCGGTAGGAATCAGCACTGTGCTGTGTTTCTGCGTGAGTGAGGGTATCGGAGACCCAATCCGGTGGGAGAAAGGGGAGTTTAAAGGTTGGCAGCGCACTTGTGCCTCCACTGGTGTTGCAGGTGTCTATGGGCGGCGGCAATCGTTTACCATCAGGTGATTCGTCTGCTCGTCTGCCACCTATGTCATAAAAAAAAGATCGCTTTTTGTAATAACGGAGAACACAAGCGGCCACTTTTGGCGTGAATCAATTTTTTCGCGTACAAAAACGGACCCAACATTTGTGCATGGTTATTTAATAAATAGTATAAGTGTTTGCCGAGAGGTTGTAACCCCGAAATTGTTTAAAATAGATCCGGTTTAGTAGCTAAAAATTAAAATCGAAATTAACCTTATAGTAGTATATTTTATATAATTTGTGTAGGTTATATTGTATTATAGTAAGATAACATTCGTATATATTAGTGTATGATAACGTGTTTATTTATTATCTAGATATATGTATTTATACTATAAATTTACTTAATCAATGTTCAAAATCAAAAGGATTGCAACACCCTCCCCTCTTCTATCTAATCGTCCTTTACCTGAAGGTTGTCTGGTAGAGATCGCTCCCAGCGATAAGACCGCCTAAATTGTACATTGTATCTCTGTATACCTAGCTTTTAAGTTTTGTATGTTGTGCAATAAAGAGTATCTATATATCTATCGATTGGCGTCGCTAGTGTGCCCTCCCGTTGGCCCTGCGCCCGATCCCTCTCCGGGCGTGTCTTACTGGTGTCCCATCGGAATATGAGGGCAAGGGAATAGAGAGTGCACTTGTGATTGCGCGCACACTTCAGCACTATAATATGCATAAGTTTTTTTTTTTTTTGGTCAATAAGCCAACGCTTGACCACAATCGCACCTGATGGAAAGCGACGATGAGGTTTAGGATGATACGCGTTTGCCTAAAAGATGCCTGTTCACTCTTGCCTTAAAGATGCCCAGATTATAGTGGTCAGGAAAAACAGATCTCGGCAGAGAGTTCCATTCCTTAGCCGTCCAGCATTATAAATGTGGAAGCCTACCACATAAGTGGCTAATCGTTGAGCTTAGCCGAAATCGGTTATATGTAGGATTTATAGTTATCTGTGCCTTCATAATATTTTTTCTCCGTATTATAAGTCCGGATATATTTCGTATTAAAATAAAACAAAGTCACGAGATTTCATTGGAAATTACGAGTGAAACGGAAAAAATATGGCGGCAGAAAAAAACGAATCAACAATAAACAATAGAGGAGTTCTCACGAGAAAAAAATAATTGGTACATAATTATCTATGGATTCCTTGATCTGAGCGATCGTTTGAAACGTGGAAAAATTACATACAAATAAATGAAACGAAAAAATAGAATTTTTAAATCTTTGTGCGTATTTCTGCCATTAGCTCAGAAACGCGCGTCTCGGAGAGTTTCTGAAACGTGTAACCATGATTCAGTTGGTCTGGTTCCCCTGATAAAGGGTTGCGAAGGTCAGACGGCAGTCGCTTCATTGTAATTAACAGAATACCCAAATCCTGAGTCATGGTCCAAGCGTACCCCTGGCTTCAAAGCAACAGTTTTGGCCGCAATCGGGAATTACATGCTTCGATGAAGAAGATGTTTTGTACAACCTGTGCGGATAAAGAATGGGATCAGAAATGGCGGCGCATCTATTCACTTCTCGCTCGCACACTATTTGCGTCTATACTCGCACTCAACTATCCGCACAGGTTGTATACCTTGTTATCATAATAGTGACGGCTGCGCAAGAGTTCCCGGGTTCGGTCTCCGAGTCGGTCTAAAAATTTTCGGTAAAAATTTCTTAGTGTTAGCCTGGAGTCTGAAAGTTGGCGTTCTTATATCCCCGGGCCTCGGAAAGTACGTTAAGGTGACGGGTAAGGCACGCTAGCGACGCCAATCGATTTTATTTTAAAGTTATTAAACCGGATCTATTTTAAACAATTTCGGGGTTACAACCTCCCAGCAAACACTTATCATCATCATCATCAGCCCATTTAAGTCCCCACTGCTGTGGCACGGGCCTCCCTCAATCACATGAGGGGTAATTGCCATACTCACCACGCTTGGCAGACGGGTTGGCGAGGGTTTTGATATAAATGCAGAGTTTTCCTTCTCTGGGTGCTGATGATCATGCCAGCAGCTTTACCTTAGTCGCCTTTTACGACACCTCGGTAAGAGTAAGGGTGGCCTATTCTACTCTGCCGGGGACCACACGGCCTAAAACACTTATACTATTTATTAAATAACCATGCACAAATGTTGGTTCCGTTTTTGTACGCGAAATATTGATTCACGCTAAAAGTGGCCGCTTTTGTGATCACCACGCTTGCCTAATGCGGATTGGTTATCACAAACCCGAGCAATGTTCTAAAAATTCGAAACATACATTTCGATCAACTCGGGTTTCGAACCCAGGACCCCGAGCTCACGGCCCGGCACTTAAACCACTAGACCAACAGTGGGTTTATACATAAAAAAAGTATTTTTTTTCTTTTGCACTGTAAATAGCAAGCCAAGTTTTTCCTCGTTTTTTTTAATAGCAATTTTTTACCGTAACGAAAGAAACATTATATCTAATTAACACAATCAAATTATGTTGTTTTTAATTAAATTACACGTTTTACGCGCAAAACTGATTTATTGGTGAGAAAAACGATGTTTAATTAGCAAAAAGGTGATACAATAGTACAGACGGCCACATATCAAGTTACTATCTCTACGATCAGTCTTTCCGCTATCGATATTGAACGAAACGTGTTTGACATTAAAATTAAGGCGACGGGCAGCCGTTAGCGAGCGACACCAATCGATTTAAATTGATCAAAATTTTTCAAAATTTTGAATTTTGAATTTTGAAAAATTTTGAAACATTAACAACCTGTGCGGATAAAGAATGGGATCAGAAATGGCGGCGCATCTATTCACTTCTCGCTCGCAAGTCGCACTCCCACGAGTGCGAGTATAGACGCAAATAGTGTGCGAGCGAGAAGTGAATAGATGCGCCGCCATTTCTGATCCCATTCTTTATCCGCACAGGTTGTATACTATTTATTTAATTGATTTAGCACTACTTTTTGATCTGTTTTTGCACTCGAAATTAGGATTAACTCCATAAGCGGCAACTTTTGGCGGGTACAAAAGCAGACCAAACAGTTAACTATAAGTATTAAATAAATATTATAGGTGTCTGCCGAGAGATTGCAGCTTCGAAATTGTTAAATAGATATCCGGTTTAGTTGCTAACAATTTAAATCAATTGGCGTCGCTTGTGTGCCCTACCCGTCACCTTACGCTCCTGTGTTACGGATATCAGAATCAACAGTACGCCGTGTGGTCTCGGCAGAGTAGAATAGGCCACCCTCACTCTTACCGAGGTGTCGTAAAAGGCGACTAAGGTAAAGCTGCTGGCATGATCATCAGCACCCAGAGAAGGAAAACTCTGCATTTACATCAAAACCCTCGCAAACCCGTCTGCCAAGCGTGGTGAGTATGGCAATTACCCCTCATGTGATTGAGGGAGGCCCGTGCCCCAGCAGTGGGGACTTAAATGGGCTGATGATGAATCAACAGTGGGATTACAAATACATACATATACATTACAAATACTTTTCTTTAATAAATACACACATATAATACATAGAAAACACCCAGAGCAATACAAACAGACATGTTCATGCACAGAAATGTTTGTACTGTCCGGCGATCGAACCCTTGCACCAGAGGCAGCGTTCACTACCACTGTTCCAAACGAGTCGTCAACTCGAAGTGACGTAAAATTTAAGTAACATCTTAATAAAATCAGGTCAATGTATGAGATGTTGTATGGATATCAATTTCTTTTTTACAAGTGTCAATTTGGCTCGAGTGGTGGCCACGTACAGGAAGTCGCAGCCGTGGCAGGCCCCCCACAAGGTGGACCGAAGATCGCGGGAATCCATTGGATGTGAGCGGCACAGGACCGATCTATGTGGAGAACATTGGGGGAGGCCTATGTCCAGCAGTGGACGTCTATTGGCTGAAATGATGATGATGATGATGAAGTGTCAATTGAGGTTCGCCTGCAAAATTCCTCGTCCACACACTAAATACGTAATATGTGTGTATGAGACCAGAGTATATGTGATGTATGGCATGCAATATGTACCAATATATGCATAGCATCCCCGCGTTGGGTAACCAAACTAATCCAAGCAAATAGTGTTGTAGTAGCACTATTGATATCGATAAAACCGATACCAGAAATTAAAATTCATAGAACATTTTATAATAATAATTCTCACAACATCTTATACGTTGACCTGATTCCGTACTAAGTAGCTTAAGCACTTGTGTTACATATATCAGACAACAGAGGAACACAAATATATACTTAAATATATATATTACACCCAGACACTGAACAAACACAAGTGTTCATCGCACGAATGTTTGTCCAGGGTGGGGATTGAACCCACGACCTTTGGCGTACGAGGCAGGGTCACTACCAATTGCGCCATCCGGTCAGTCATTTTATATTAGACATATGAGCTAATTTATAAACATTAAACTAATCTCAACAATAAAAAGATATCTGCTTAAAACTATAGAACAAAAAAACACAAGAAAGTTAAGACAATAACTGAGAAACTAAAATTATTCATAGATCTATGTATACTCATAGATAGATGCTAGATAGACTGCTCCTATTTTGCACAAAATACAAAACTCAAAAGCTGTACAGGTGTACAGAGATACAATTTTTTTATTTTTTTTATGTGATGGGTCGCAGACGAGCACCTGATGGTAAGCAATTGCCGCCGCCCATGGACACCTGCGACACCAGTGGAGTCACAAGTGTCCTGCCAACCTTTAAACCCCCCTTTCCTCATTCACCAGCGAAACACAGCACTGTGCTGATTCACGCTGGTTTTTTGTGAAGCCGTGGTAACACTCTGCTAACCACTTGTGAATCCATGGACATCCATGGGCGGCGGCAATTGCTTACCATCAGGTGATCCGCCTGCCATCTACCACAAAAAACTTTTAAAAAAAATATCGAAATACCTATCGATATTGTCCCAACACTATAGTCGACATTGCATCATTTTATTATTAGAAGAAAATGTGTGATGTTGATTTCATAAGCAAATATTGTAAAATTAATTAATTGTGAAGTAATAATTAAGTGGGTTTTGTCATATCCTTAAATAGAATTTATTTACTTAAAAAAATATGGCGCTGGATATACCTAATGCGCAAGTGTGTGGACAGACACAAATGCGATCTCAATTCCCTTACCACAGAAAACGGGCATGCAGCTCTATGCTGTGTTGCGCCGAGTGAGAGTACCAATCCAGGGGAAGGTTAAAGGTTGGCAGCGCACTTGTGACTCCACAGGTGTATCGCGTCTACATTTCCGGCGGCTATTGCTTAATATTAGGTGTACCGTCAGCTCGTCTGTCGCCTATCACATAAATAAATAATTACAAACAGCCACACATCCGTTTATTAAAATTTGGGATTCCCCTATTGAAATTGAACGAAACGTGTTTGATCATAAGATTGGATAGGGTTTTGACATATTGTACACATTGATGTGTGGCTATCCGTACGTCAAAAATAAATAAATATTTCACAACATCATATACCTACTTACATTGATCTGACTCCGAGATAGGTAGCTCAAGCACCTGTGTTACGGATATCAGAACCAACAGTGGGATTACAAATATGTACATATAATCCTTTTATGAATGAATGAATGAATGAAAACTTTATTTGGCACAATACAAAACAAGGAAACTTAATTAGAAACATAACCTAGACATAAATCATTAACAAAAAGTAGGACAACATTATCCCTGTATGCGCCAAAGAGGCGGCCGCTCAGCATTAGTCGGTGCTGATCCAAGAGACCAACCCCGACGCTGGTTTTCAGCGACTACCATAACATTATTGCAAAACAATTACAAACAGACGCAATTATTTTTAATTAATTCCTTTTATTTACGATTCCCGCACAGTACAAAAATTTGTGTGAATGAACATCATTCAGACATTTTTTGTAGTGTGCGGGGATCGAACGCGCAACCCTTGCACCAGAGTCAGCGTTCACTAACACTGATCCAAACGGGCCGTCAAAAATGACAAGTTAACACCAAGTGTTTATACGAAAAACAAACTCGATTCTATCACCTATCAATTTCGTCACAAACAGTAACTCTTTATTCACTTGACATTGGCAAAATCAATGGTGTTCTGAGCATGATTCGACCCATAAAAAATTCTATAGGTTGCTATGTTTTGACCTAAACATAGTAACCTAAACATGAACCAAAGATATATTATATCATTGTCAACAACTGTGATTCATAGTTCCAACGCAACATTACATAGTTATGTTAAATAATTAACATATTCAAAACTCTTAACATTAAAGTTTAAACACAATAATACCACAGTACAATGATAAGCAGTAACAAGACTAGGGCCTATTCGACCAATCTTAATCCAATACTAAATCTGTGATGGGTGACCGTGTCAGTCTCTTTTGTTAAGGTGACGGGTAGGGGACACTAGCGACGCCAATTGATTTAAATTGTTAGGAACTAAACCGGATATCTTTTTTTACAATTTCAAAGCTCCAGCCTCTCGGAAAAAACTTATACTATTTATTTGATACTCATACTTAATTTTTGTACTCGAAATTTGAATTACCTCTAAAACGGTTACATATGGCGTTAATTTTAAGTGCAAAAACAGATCCAAAAGTAGTGCACAATTATTTAATAAATAGTATACATGTTTGCTTAGAGACTCTCTGAAATTGTTTTAGATAGATCCGTCATCATCATCATCATCATCAGCCTATCGCAGTCCACTGCTGGACGTAGGCCTCTCCAATTGTTCGCCACTGTGATCTATCCATGGCTTCTCGCATCCAGCTCTTGCCAGCCATCCTGCGCAGATCGTCCTCCCACCTAGCCAGAGGGCGCCCTACATTACGTTTGCCAAGACGCGGTCTCCACTCCAGAACTCGTTTACCCCATCGGTTGTCGGTTCTGCGGCTAATATGGCCAGCCCACTGCCACTTAAACTTGCTAATCCGGTGAGCAATGTCGATAACTATATAGATAGATCCGTAGTTGATATTTTTATAGCAATCTTTTGCAATTTATTCTTAAGTAAATAACACATTTAAAAATTTCATCTCGTGTCCCGCCTGAACATAAACTAAAACTTAAAACAAATGTGGCTTATTAGTTTGACTCGAATATACTGGCTATATTGATATTATGGTAAACTAAGCATTCGTCTTAAAATTCTTTTCCTATTACAACAGTGGCAAAGGTCGCCATCTTGTTTAACTGGCCACCATTTTATAATTTTTATGGCGACCTAACCTCTTCTATGAGGCGATAATTTTTGCCAATGACAAGTTGAAATCGATAAAATAATTATGTTTATTATTTATGCAAGTGGCTTAGTAACTTTTCTGAATATAATAGGTTTTATTTTAATATTACAATTTGCGACGCTCTGTTGATCAAATGGTTTAAGTACCGGGCCGTGTTCTCTGGTTCCTGGGTTCGATTCGTGGGTCGAGCAAAAAGTTTTTTTCGAATTTTTCGAACAGCATAGCTCGGGTTTGTGATCACCAATCCGCATTTCGCAAGCGTGGTGATTAAGCCTAATCCCAACATAGTAGCGATGACTTGATTTCTGTGATGGAGGCCTTTGCACTGCAGTGGGACAGTTTATAGGCTGATACTTTACTTTACTTTAATATTAATATTGTAAATATAAAAGCCTCTAGGCATACAACTTTTGTTAGCCTTTTTTTTGTTTTGTTAGAGTCTTTTCGAGATGTTTTGTCAGCCAAATATGGTATACAGTCACTATTAAAATATGTTTTTTTTGCTATGGCTCTACCCGAAGATAATTCGCCAATGTCAAGTAACTTATTGAGAATAAGTAGGTAGTCAACAGTCGAAGTCAGTCAAAGTCACAGTCACTCAATAAAATGCCGGTGTTTTACGTTTTATCGACCTACGGATTCAGCGGATATCACTCTAAAAGCAATCGCAGGTTTTAAGACTCTATTAGGTCCAAGCAAGTTTTCACGAGACAACTCACTCGACACACAATAGCAGTGTTAAAAACGATACAATCCAACAATTCTTATTATCAGGATCACTTTGCGGCATTTCACTGCACAAATAAACACCAAATTTGCACACTTAAAAACCACTAGACACTAATTTAAAACCTTTGAATTGCATCAGCCCACGCGGCTTGTTTTAGCCCTACCCGCCGAATTTCAAAATGATCTCAGCGTTCAATTAAAACCATTTGACAAAAGATAACTGTTTGTCATATGGCCAAGGTGCATTTTGTTTATTATTCAAGGACATATGACAACAAATGAAAGTACACCTTAACATATTGTGCTAAAAGCGACTTTTGTCAAATGCTCAGATATTTTTGCTGTGATCATTTTGATAGTAATTTCAAAACTTGTTATAAACATGTAAATGATAGTTCTAAACACTAGTAAAGTCAGATTATAAGATGTTTTAATATTGAAGATTTGCCCTTTGAACTTTGCCGCTTATATCTTTCTGTCAATCTGTCTGTCATAGTCATAGTGATATATTATTAAATTGCAGGCGAGCCCTTTGCAACATACTATGTTTTCAACATAAATGATGAATTTACAAGGGGAATTAGATTTTTATAATTTATAATTATGTTGGCCCTGATAAGGTCAAATTTTGGAAATGCCAATTTAGATTAGGTACACACAATTTTTTATTTAAATATTATCCCTGAACGTGGCTTTAATCTTAAACTAGCAAATCCTTATCTATTACGGTATAACGTTAGTTCTTAATTTTTTATTACAAATCCTTGACTAAATATAGATTGCTTAGTACCGTAAGGTGATGTCAAAATTTATCGAATCATTCAAATATTCGTTCAGTAACCTTTCGTTATACATCTGGTATTGTTGTCTGAAGTAAAAATATTTTAGGAATGTTTTTATGCAACAATATATTAAATATTGCATTATGTAAGGTGTCAAAGTAATATGAGAATAGGAATTGCTTATACTTAAAAAAAATATTTTCGCAAATATTTTTTATGGTTTTACCCGCAGATAATTCGCCAATGTCAAGTACTTTGAGAATAATAACTTATTGAGAATAAGTAGGTAGTCAACAGTCGAAGTCAGTCAAAGTCACAGTCACTCAATAAAACGCCGGTGTTTTACGTTTTATCGACCTATGGATTCTGCGGATATCACTCTTAAAGCAATCGCAGGTTTTAAGACTCTATTAGGTCCAAGCAAGTTGTCACGAGACAACCCACTCGACACACAATAGCAGTGTTAAAAACGATACAATCCAACGATTCTTATTATTAGGATCACTTCACTGCACAAATAAACACCAAATTTGTACACTAAAAACCATTAAACACTAATTTAAAACCTTTGAATCGCATCAGCCCATGAGGCTTGTTTAAGCCCTACCCGCCGAATCTCTTTTCGCAAATAATTTTGGCGTGAAACCGAATGAACTGTCACAGGAGTAAACTGTCATTGTCACTGAATTAATATTTTGAGGTTATAAGTTTAGTACTCATTTTAAACTTGAGGTCAAGTTGGTTTAACTTTTGTATTAAAGTTGATACACTAACTAGCGTTAAACTTAGTTCTGTAATAATATTTATTCTAGTTCTTCAGTTATTCCTAGTAAAAAATCTCAATACTTATTTTAAACCATGTTTTGGAATTGTTCGCTTGTTCGTCTGACATTTGTCACATACCCTATGTGACAAATGTCAGACGAACAAGCGTATAAACGGATGGTGAGCGATTGTTGCCGCTCATAGATAACCCCAAGAACACTAGAGTCACAATTGCACTGCCAATCATTTCCCCAGAATTGGGCCGGTACCCTCACTCATTCGGTTAAACGCGGTCACCCGCAGCTTCGCTAGCGTGGGATTCGGTTTGCCACAAGAGACACAAAAACTTTCAAATACTTAATCGATAGCATTAGTATGGATTTTATATATCGAATAATATCGTTTAATTGCAAGCAGTATGATACAGATCAAAATATATCGACATATTTCGGCGACTTACCGAAATATGCCGTCTTACCTTCGCAACCCTTTAAGGTGACGGGTAGGGTACACTAGCGACGCCTATCGATTTTATTTTTTTAGCTACTAAACCGGATCTATTTTAAACAATTTCGGGGTTACAACCTCTCGGCAAACACTTTTACTATTTATTAAATAACCATGCACAAATGTTGGGACCAACGCGTACGCGAAAAATTGATTCACGGTAATAAATTTTTCGCGTACAAAAACGGACCCAACATTTGTGCATGGTTATTTAATAAATAGTACCAATAAGGGTTTGGCAAGAGGTAGTTACCCCGAAATGGTATAAAATAGATCCGGTTTAGTAGCTGAAAATTATTATCGATTGGCGTCGCTAGTGTGCCCTACCCGTCACATTAACAGGGGATCCAGACCAACTGAATCATGGTTACACGTTTCTGAAACTATCCATAGCGTGCAGGTATCCTCACGAAGTCTTCCCCTTACTGCCTAGCTAATGGTAGAAATAATCACATAGATTTGAAGAATGCGGAGGTGCATGCTTCTGTCTACCATCACCGCCGAGCTAATGGTAGAACAGGCACATAGATTTGAAAAATCCGGAGGTATGCTTCTGTCTACCATCACCGCCGAGCTAATGGTAGTAATACGCACATAGATTTGATAAATCCGGAGGTATGCTTCTGTCTACCATCACCGCCGAGCTAATGGTAGAACATGCAAATAGATTTGAAAAATCCGGAGGTATGCTTCTGTCTACCATCACCGCCGAGCTAATGGTAGAACATGCACATAGATTTGAAAAATCCGGAGGTATGCTTCTGTCTACCATCACCGCCGAGCTAATGGTAGAACATGCACATAGATTTGAAAAATCCGGAGGTATGCTTCTGTCTACCATAATCGTCGAGCTAATGGTAGTAATACGCACATAGATTTGAAAAATTCAGAGGTGCATGCTTCGGTGACATACAACATATAGTCAGACCGGCTGATACCGCGATAAGTGGCGGCTACTGTCCCACTTACGGCCGGCTTCGAACCCGCGACCCCACCATATTTCATCGCATGTCACGACGGATTGTTGCGTCGCGTATAATCGAGTTCATAAGTGTGAAAAATTATCTTTAGGTCTATAGTAATAAAAATCTATGGAATTAAACTTGCTTAATGTGAAGGGTATACCCCACTTATCATCAGCCCATTTAAGTCCCCACTGTTGGGGCACGGGCCTCCCCCAATCACTTGAGGGGTAATTGCCATACTCACCACGCTTGGCAGACGGGTAGGCGAGGGTTTTTATATAAACGCAGAGTTTTCCTTCTCTGGGTGCTGATGATTATCCCAGCAGCTTTACCTTAGTCGCCTTTTACGACACCTCGGTAAGAGTGAGGGTGGCCTATACTACTCTGCCGGGGACCAAACGGCTGGCGACTACCAACGCCATATACCCCACTAGCGACGCCAATTGATTTTAATTGTTCGCTACTAAACCAGACTTGGGTTCTTCAGTCTCTCGGTAAACACCTATACTATTTATTTAAAATATATAGTTAGCTATTTGATCTGGTTTTGCACTCGAATTTTGTCCAAACATTTGTCCATGGTTATTTAATAAATAGTATAAGTGTTTGCCGAGAGAGTGTAACCCCGATTTTTTTTTAAATAGATCGATAGACAAATGAAATAGATAGTAGCTAAACATTAAAATCGATTGGCGTCGCTAGTGTGCCTTACCCGTCACTAAGACTCCATTAGGTCCAAGCAAGTTGTCCGTGACAACTCACTCGACGCACAATAGCAGTGTTTAAAACGATACAATTTACCTATGCTTATTATCAGGATCACATCGCGGCACTTCACTGCACAAATAAACACTAGAAACTAATTTAAAACCTTTGAATTGCATCATCCCACAAGGAGTTTTTTTTATTTTTATTTTTTATATAAGAGGTGGCAGACGAGCAGACGGATCACCTGATGGTAAGCAATTCCGCCGCCTATGGACACCCGTAACACCAGTGGAGACACATGTGCGCTGCCAACCTTTTCCCCTTCCCCCCATTGGGCCTCCGGTAACCTCACTCACACGGCGAAACACAGCGCAGGCGCTGCTTCACGCCGGTCTTCTGTGAGTAGTGTTTTAGTCCTACCGCCAGAATCCAATTAATTTATTATTTCCTTTACACTTTTGCCCACAACTGTCCCAGATGTCAACAAAGGAGGTGCGCCATTTTATCTTTAGGGCATATCGGCGTGTCAGTGAAAAATGACTCTTACTCCACGCAAGTAGGTTTCATAATTCATCTTCGAAGGTGTAGAGGCTACTATTGGTGGAAATTTTGAAATGGCGAGAGTTGTTTTGACAATTATTTTTTTGTTTTCTTTTTTAAGTGTATGTAGGAAACACTGGCGACGCCAATTGATTGAAATTATTAGAAAACCGGATATCTTTTTAACAATTTCGAAGGTGCAGCCTCTCGGAAAACGCTTATAATATTTATTTAATACTTATACTTATACTTAACTTTTGGGTCCGCTTTTGTACTCGAAATTTAAATTACTGCCAAAAACGGCCACTTATGGCGTTAATCCATATTTCGAGTGCAAAAACAGATAAAAAAAGTAGTGCACAATTATTAAATAAATAGTAGAAATAGAATAGAAAAATGTTTATTTGGCACAGATAACAAAATATAAATCTATACATTACTTATTAATTTAATCCTAATCTAGGTATCTAAATTTTAAGTGGCGCCAAAAAGGTTCCCGCTCAGCTATTTGTCGAGACACAGAGACTCGACGCTGATATTCTGCGGATACCTAACAAAATACATATTTCACATACAAGTTACTTACAATAGAAACAGAGATCGCTTCAGAATGCACCATACATCATGTTTAAATCTAATACTCTTACAAATTTAATATTTGTATATATATTGAGTTAAAGTATGTATTAAGTATAGACAAATTAAAAATTAATTTCGAATATTATGAAAGCGGCATAATATAGGTATATGTTATTCATACGAGTAGTAGGTAATTTTGTAATAAAGATGTGTAGTATAAATGTTTGCTTAGAGACTCCCGCTTCGAATTGTGTAAAATACATCCGGATTAGTAGTTAACAATTAAAATCGATTAGTGTCGCTAGTTAGGGATACCTGAGGCCTTAAGGAACTTTTTGGTATGACAAGCCCCATACAATACAAACCCACACATAGCTACAAAAATGTGATATTATGTAATATCAACTGATTTACATATATACTCTTGAAATACCTATTAATTAAAAAAATATTAAAACATTCAAACAAAATATAGAGTCAAGGGAAGGTCTCACACAAATAACATACTGTACTCGAGCCACGCTTCTGCATGAATGGGCCGGCTCGACCGGAGTGATACCACGGCCTCACAGAAAACCGGCTTGAATCCGGGGGAAAGATTAGCAGCACACTTGTGACTCTGCTAGTGTCGCGGATGTCCGTGTGCGGCGGCAATCGCTTATCATCAGGTTATCCGTCTGCTCGTCTGCCATATAATAATAATAGCAACAGGTAGCAACACAATTGAAATATTCACACAATATATTTTAGCTGATTAATCGTTAGCCGTGTGGTCGCGGCAGAGTAGAATAGGCCACCCTCACTCTTACCGAGGTGTCGTAAAAGGCGACTAAGGTAAAGCTGCTGGCATGATCATCAGCACCCAGAGAAGGAAAACTCTGCATTTATATCAAAACCCTCGCCAACCCGTCTGCCAAGCGTGGTGAGTATGGCAATTACCCCCCATGTGATTGAGGGAGGCCCGTGCCCCAGCAGTGGGGACTTAAATGGGCTGACGATGATGACGATTTTAGCTGATTAATCAATTATGATGATAATTAAATACTTTAACCGTGGGAGAGCCACGCATCGGCATGAATGGGCCGGCCCTACCGGAGTGATACCACGGCCTCACAGAAAACCGGCATGAAGCAGCACTGTGCTGTGTTTCGCTGCGTGAGTGAGGGTACTGGAGGCCCAATCCTGGGGAAAGGGGGTGCTTAAAGGTTGACAACACACTTGTGACTTCACCTGTGTCGCCAGTGTCTATAGGTGGCGGCAATCGCTTACCATCAGGCGATCCGTCCGCTCGTCTGCCACCTATGTCAAAAAAATAAATAATTAAATACTTAATAATGATAATTCGAGTATTGTATGTTAAATTAAACTGTATGGCTTGGTATGATGATGACACAACATTGTATGAAAGTTTGGCGATTAAAAAGAGTAACTGGCGAGTTTCTTGCCGGATCTTCTCGACCAGAAACAACTTTCCGAGCCGGTGGTAAAATCGCATTATGTTTATTTATTTCTTTAGTCTATTTTATGTATCAACATATATATGTATTATATGTACATTATGCATAAGTACCTACTTATAAATGGCTTTGCATTACTTAAATCTATGACAATTTGTAAGTGCTGTGTACAAGCCTATTCGAATAAAGTTTATTTTGGTTAAAGGTTAATTTTTTTTATGACATAGGTGGCAGACAAGCAGACAGATCACATAGTGGTAAGCGGTTGCCGCCGGCGCCGAAAAATTCGAAACACTTTTTGCCCGACCCTGGAATCGAACCTAGGACCCCGAGATTACGGCCCGGTACTTAAACCACTAGACCAACAGGGCGCTTTCCCCTCATGATAATTGTCATAAAATTCCGAAGTCTGATGCTGGCTGATCATAGGAAACCATATTTAATTTAACCCCCTTATACCAAAGCTGACTAATAAAGTTCCAGAACTAAACCCGTTCCAGCCCCTTTTAACATTCCATGTTGGAACGGGATGGTATGAACTTAGTACGGTTATAACTTAAGCGTTTTGTAATAAGGTGGCCAGACTTACGCTCTGTTATAATCACGAATATTTATTACGAATGTCAATAAATCAGTTAATAACAAATTCTTTTGACGCTCGTCACTTGTATGTTCTTTGACGAATAAGTTTTGAAATGAGAGATGTAAAGCTGTCAGTCCACTGACAATTATAGCTTCACTATATCACAAGAATAGAATAAAATAATAGAAAAAAAAATTGAAAAATTCGAAACATATTTTGCGCTTGACCCGGGAATCAAACCCCCGATCACGGCCCGGTACTTAAGGTGACGGGTAGGGCACACTAGCGACGCCAATCGATTTTAATTTTCAGCAACTAAACCGGATCTATTTTAAACAATTTCTGGGTTACAACGTCTCGGCAAACACTTATACTATTAATTTAATACTTATAGTTAACTGTTTGGTCTGCTTTTGCACCCGAATTTTGGATTTTTTGCGTACAAAAACGGACCCAACATTTGTGCATGGTTATTTAATAAATAGTATAAGTTTTTACCGAGAGGTTGTAACCCCGAAATTGTTTAAAATAGATCCGGTTTAGTAGCTAAAAATTAAAATCGATGGCGTCGCTAGTGTGCCCTACCCGTCACCTTAAATCACTAGACCAACAGGGCGTACGTTGATAGCTTCGATGTAAATATCTACTGACTTCTGACCTCATAGTCCAAGACCCACCCATCCAGGTTTTGATCACACGTTGCTCAACTTCAAGATGGAAACCGGTGTTAAGAAAACCTGCTCGTGATGATTATCATAATAATGTGTCGATTTGATGATCTCACGAAATATATTAAACAATTAATTAAATGAAGTATATATTTTCTTTGGATTTTTAATGATCCGTTAATTAGTTTGAGTTTGGGTGTTCGTGCTATCAAAAGATAAAAAAGATAAAAAATCTTTATTCAATTTAGGTCCACACAGAACACTTATGAATGTCAAAATAGGTACATAATATCTACCGCTGGTTCAGAATGTCGATTTCTACTGAGAAGACACCAGCAAGAAACTCAGTAGTTACTCTTTTCAAATATTGATGATGTTACAGAGTTTCAATTGAGAAGAGAAAAAAAATACAATTATGAAAGTTAATAGACTACTATGAATAACCACTCAAAAGATTATTCAATTAACATGACCAAGAATCCTTATCATTTAAATAGTCTTGTACACTATAGTAACCTTTCTTCATTAGGCAGGTTTTAATATGAGACTTAAACTTATCCAGTGATAGGTTAATTACCGTTTATCTTTTTTATTACTCTGATTTTATCATTTGTGTGTTTTGAATGTGGATGTATACTTAATTTGATAAACAATACAAGCTCCAGGTCAAGAATCAGGTGATCCGGTTACTTGTCTGCCCATTATCTCATTTTTTATTTAATTTTTTCGAGTAACAGTTTTAATGTGGGAGAGCCACGCTTTGGCATGAATGGACCGGCTCGACCGGAGTGATACCACTGCCTCACAGAAGACCGGCGTGAAGCAGCGTCTGCGCTGTGTTTCGCCGTGTGAGTGAGGTTACCGGAGGCCTAATGGGGGGAAGGGGAAAAGGTTGGCAGCGCACTTGTGACTCCACTGGTGTTGCGGGTGTCCATGAGCGGCGGAATTGCTTACCATCAGGTGATCCGTCAGCTCGTCTGCCACCTCTCATATATAAAAAAAAAAAAACCAAAAAAAATTGACGACAGTTTTTTTTATTATTGACAAGATATTCATTATATTAAAAATTATTAGTCCGAATACAATTTTTCCCATTTCTAACATCAAAGATGGCGGACTTTCATACAAACTTTTAACCCTCTTTTTAACCCTTTAAGGATTGAATTTTCAAAAATCCCTTCTTAGTGCTTATCACTCTCGTCGCTATTTTAGGAACTGCCTTTACAAATTTTAAGTTTCTAGGGCCTGTAGTTTAAGCTCTGGATCCATTCCTGGGTTATTTAATAAATAGTATAAGTGTTTGCTGAGAGGTTGTAAGGACGAAATTGTGTAAAATAGATCCAGTTTAGTAGCTAAAAATTTAAATCAATTGGCGTCGCTAGTGTGCCCTACCCATCATCTTAATTGCTAGTGACAAGTATTTTGAATATGTCTAAAGAAAAATTTGAAAATAATTTGTATTTTTTATAATTTTATTGTATGTACTTTTTGTATTGTTAACTAAAATAAACTATTTTTATTTTATTATTATTTTTAAAAAAAAAGTAATTGTAATGTCATCTGACCAATACGATGATCTGCGATACAAAGCTACGCCTACCCCACTACACCACAGCCTTAATATAATGATTTATTCGCTACATACTGGTGTATTGACAGTAATGTACATTATTAATGATTATTTCTGTTAGATTACTACATAAGAGATAGTGCGATGATTAAATTATCCGTACATGCTGTTACGCAAAGCTTGCCAAATAATAATATCCTCCAACCGATTGCGGCTACGGCGGCCAATCCCAACGATCAGCCACGTACGCAGTGTATATTATAGTGATCAAGAGTGTGTACAGATACGTGCACTCTCTATTCCCTTACCCTCATATTCCGATGGGACACCAGGGTGACATGACTTCCGAGGGGGTACAAGACGGGCCACTTCCAGACTCCGGGCTGACACTAAAAAATCTTACCGAAAACTTAGGAACACATTTTTGGCCCGACCCGGGGATTGAATCCGGGACCTCTTGCGCAGCCGTCGCTTCATAGTACGACCCATTTACCACTACACGCCACCATTGAACCAAAAAAAATCAAAAATCAAAAATGTCTTTATTCAATTTAAGTCCATACAGAACATTTATGAATGTCAAATATTATGTAATCTACCGCTGATTCGGAATGTCAATTTCTACCGAGAAGAATACGCAAGAAACTCAGTAGTTACTCTTTTCAAATAATATGGTAATTACAATATTCATTCTTATACAAATTATGATTACAGTGACAGTATGATATACAATGCTTATAATCAATATCGTTTAGATAAATCTTCAAAGAAAAATTATGAAATGAATTATACATTAGAGGACAGGCGAAGAGATCAACATGTCCAGGAATCCTTATCATTCAAATAATCATCTACTTTATAGTATCTAGCCTTTCTGCATTAGGCAGTTTTTTACAACAAACAAAGCAGGTCCCTGTGGCAGTGTCCCCAAAATGCTGGCTGCATTACCCCGCTGGATCGCGATGGAAATTCGCTGGATGCGGTAGCTGCCAGGCTTTGACTCTCCCGTAACTTAGACTAAACGTTTAGCTAAGTCACGGAAGAAAGAGAGACCGTCGAACCCCACGAGCCTAGTGTTTGAACACCGAAAGCTCAAAGTGGTATAGGTACCGGATGGATGCCAATACTTAGTAGCTTTCAGTCTCTCTGCCGCGTCGGCCGCAGTTCCGGCACTCCTCGTTTACATTGTTATGTGGCTGTCCGTACTTCAGTACAGCGACAAGGATAATAATACTCAATTAATACACTTAACCTACCACAGTATACATACATCCTGTTACAGAAAGCTGCTATTTTAAATACGTGTAGGATTGTAAGGAATTTCCTCCAAATAGATGATGATACCCCATCAAATTCACGAGGTGTTAACCAGGCACACATATTCTCTCATTCACAGCCTTACGTCCCACAAACACGCCCAATCACACAACCACACAGATCATCACAATCAAGACTCATTACCCCCACCACATCACAATCAGATCCGTAGTGTAGGAACTGTACTTGGCCTAGGCCCGTACATTTCTGAAAAGCCAACAAATAGCTGTGATGCTCAGCGTATAAAGAACATTATAATAATAATTCTCACAACATCTCATACGTTGACCTGATTCCGTACTAAGTAGCTTAAGCACTTGTGTTACAGATATCAGACAACAGAGGAACACAAATATATACTTAAATACATATATTACACCCAGACACTGAACAAACCCAAGTGTTCATCGCACGAATGTTTGTCCAGGGTGGGGATCGAACCCACGACCTTTGGCGTAAGAGGCAGGGTCACTACCAATTGCGCCATCCGGTCAGTCAGGATGATATGGCGCCCTTAAACTGCCACTCGTTATGTGTTGCTTTATGCACAAAAATATAATCATGAATTTTAAAATACGTCGAAAGAAACTTTACGACCTGAAAAAATCGGCATGATACTGCGCTTGAGCTGGGTTTCGCCAAGTGATTTTGGGTACCGGAGGCCCAATTCGGAGGAATGGGGAAAAGGTTACCATCAGTTGATCTTGAGCAACTTCTCTATTTAAGTATCTGAAACGTGTATCCCGTCACGAAGCCAGAAACAATATTTTATAGGCTCAATTTTTGACTTTAACATTTACTTTTCCTTGTTACAGAAGCAGTACTGCAATACCAGGACAGAAATCTGCTGTAGAATCGAAGTCTCCACTCTCTCTGGAGCTGGTGGCCTCCAAGGATCCCTCGGAGTAGGCTCCGCTACCTTCCAAGGTTCCAGCAGCCAAGGATCTGGTCTTTTTGTTGGGCAAGCCGGCCAAGGCCAATCAGGACAAGCCAGTGGAAGCTTTGGAGCTGGCCAGAGCAGTTCCAGCTTCGGACAATCAGGACAATCCTCTTTTGGAGCCAATGCCTTTGGAGCTAGTGGAACTAATGGCTTCGGAAACAATAACAACAACAGAAACTTCGGTCAAGGAACCCAAACTAGCACATTCGAATCATCATCTTCAACCTTCGGAACCTCTGGCACCTCTGGAAACGGATTCCAGGCTGGCGTAAACGCAAATGGATTCCAAGCTGGCGCGAACGGAAACGGCTTCCAAGCTGGCGCCTCGTTCGGGTCTGGAACCGGATCTGTGAACAGAGGAGTCTCTGAGACTTCGAGCTTTGAGTCTGGAAGCTCGTTTAATAGCAATAAGTTCGGATCAGGGTCTACGGGAACCTTTGGGAACGGCTTTTCGACCCCTGCTCCGACAACGAACAGATTCGGTGCTGGAGGCAGCGGCTTCAACAATGAAGTCTTCAAATCTACCAGCCAATCGAACTTCGTCGAAACCGACTCATTCTCATCTGGTAGCGAAACCAACGGCATCTTCCGTCCAGGAGTTGGACCTGGGCTCAAACCTGGAGTCCCATACCTACCCCCAGTAGACAATGTGAACCAGCCTTCCATCATCAGCTCAACGGTCATCCCTACCACTTTCACGACCCTCAGACCCACACCTCGTCCTACCACTCCGAAGCCGACCTACCTTCCTCCCATCCCGTCCACGTCAGCTCCAGGGTATCTGCCCCCAGAAATTTCAAGCTCAACTAACAACAAGGAGTTCAGAGTACCTGGACAGCCTA